>JANRGV010000073.1:41155012-41175436 GCA_024734035.1 Alethe castanea
GCCAGGCAAGGGAGGGGATTGTCCTGCTCTGCTCTGAGCTGGGGCAGCCTCACCTCCAGTGCTGGGGGCAGTTCTGGGTGCCACAACATAAAACAGACACTAAACTGTTGGAGAGGGTTCAAAGGAGAGCTACAAAGGTGGTGAAGGGCCTGGAGGGGAAGCTGTGTGAGGAGCAGCTGAGATCACTTGTCCTCAAGGAGGAGACTGAGGGGAGACCTCACTGCAGCCTGCAGGTTCCTCACAAGGGGAGGTTCAGAGGCAGACACTGATCTCTTCTCTCTCATGACCAGTGAGAGGACTCAAAGAAAAGGCATGAAGCCGAGTTGGGGAGGTTTAGATTAAATACTAGGAAACAGTTTTTCATCCAGGTGGTGTTTGGGCACTGGTACAGGCTCCCCAGGGCAGTGGTCACAGCACCAAGCCTTACAGAGCTCGAGAAGTGTTTGGAGAGTGCTCTCAGGCACAGGGTGTGACTTGGGGTCCTGTGCAGGGCCCGGAGTTGGACTCAATGATCCTTGTGGGCTTTTTCTGCAAGCATAGTCTATGATTATAGCAAATCTGGATGAATTTTAATACTTGCTGCAAATACGAATATTAGAAAGCAATGATATCTGACACTTCTAGTATCAGATATGAAGAGCAAAAAGTAATATGACCAGAGACATTGAATTTATTTTATTCTAGTCTTCACAGAAACTCTAAAGAAGTAGAAAAGGTGCATAACTACTGTTTCAACTATAAATTTGTGATGACATAATATTAATGTAACACCTCAGCTGTGGGTGAGAAAGGACACCATCTGCCAAACTTTTATTCTCTTAAAAGAAGCCCCCTGAGCTATCACCTCCTTCTCAGGTGTTTAGAAATAGGTCATTACTTTATCTGACATCTCAGCTACCATCTGCTAAGAAATTTTGTCTCGGATTCTGTCTGATTGCTTGTATGTCTTTGTTCCATAGAAATGGAAAGACAGGAAAAAACAGTAAAAAATATTTGTCAGAGGTATCTCAAAAATCTCTTATCAGGAATTAGAAATCTAAATTGCTAAGACACTGTATTTTTACTTTATTTCATGGCTCAAAAATTTGTCTCTGGATTTAGTATAAAGTTTACATTATTAAAACTATTATTAAAACATTATATTTCTACCATATTCTATTTGATTACCTTATTGTTCACGTTCATTGATTGTGTTCATCATTCATCTTTCCTATCTTAAAAATATGTTTTCTGTTCTATTACAATAACAAAGTTTTGGGTAAACTTGGAGTTCTTTTGTCTTTAATATTATGAAGTTTTAACATATAGTTTCAGGTTTTACTTTTAAGCATTTATTCACTTTGATTTTTGTATGTTTTTTTTTTAATGCAATTATTTGATAGGAATGGAATCCTATATTTCCTACTTGAATCAGAATTTATATCTATTCAGTTGGAGAATGTGACTTATTATGTTCTGGCTATGAAATTTTAATGTTTTTTTTCCACCAGTATATTTTTACATGAAATGTTTTTCAGAAATGGAGTAACTGAATAAGTTCAATGAAGTGTGTTCTGAATACGCAAAGACATTTGGGAACAAACTCCAAACTAAAAGCCAATAAAAGGACTGAAAATATTAGGAATTATTTTGAAAAGCTACACAGTAAATTAAAGTTCTGTCATCAAGAGCTAGATTGCATTCTTTTATCTCAAGTCAAAGAGAATATCAAATAAATTGAAAGATAGCTATCAAAAGAAAACAATAAAAAATTAGTTGAGTAAGCACCAGAACTTACTTATGGAACAAACACTATTCATTGGTATGTTCTTAAATATCTTTGAAAGCTGATTTCTCAAAGGAATTGGTAGTACATGCATACTTAGACATAACCCAGAGTAGTTCAAAACATAGTGTCCAACTAAAAGGATATTAAAAAAAATGTATTTGGAATTAATATGAATTCTGCTTGTTCTAAAAACTAGTGACCTTTAAATGAATGGAAACATTCTTTAGATGAGACCTTTCATAAGGTTTTGCAGGATATTTTTCACAAGTTCTCCTAATGAAGCTGGCACAGGCTCTTGATGGAGACAAATAACTGGACTAGACATATGGGTAACCTAGCCCTGCTTAACTAATTATGCATTCCTCACCAGAAAAAATTGCTATATTAACCCATATTTTTCAAAGAATATTTTTTTCTTCTGAAATTTTTATTTGTCCCTTCATTCGATACAAAATGACAATGCTACACATAGACAGTTCTCTAACTATGCTGTGGTTTTTTCCTTTTTTTAAGCTTTACTGACAGAAATAACTGTCATCTACAGACATTATTTTGCACTTTTCTCTCTTTCTTCTTGATTCTTAATATAAATAGAGGAAAAATTTTAGCCAATAAAAAAGATAATACTAATATATACAGATTAATCTCTCAGATTCCTCTTTCCTTGTTTGCCTCTCCATCAGTTTCTATGTGTTATCCACTCTGTGCATACATATTTTCACCATAATCTGTGAAAATTTGTCTTTTTATAGAGTGCAGAATTATACTTAATATATATGCACGCACTTTGTAGTGACCTGCAGTCTTAATGCCTTTATAGACATTTTCACTTTATCCTTCAAAATTCAAACTATCTTGGTACTTCTTTTGAAATTTTGAATTCTCAAATGAATTACATTTGTATATCTATTTTACAAGAACAGGTGCTTCCTAGGATGGCAATTCATAAGAAAGTTCATAGAAAGTTCATAACTTTCTTCTTTCTTTCCTTTGTTGACTTTTGTGTTATGTCACATTCTAAATTACAGACTTTGCTTAGTCCTGACTCCCCCCAAGTATTTTTAAAATTCTCAGTAGTTTTCTTTTTCAATATAATGGTTCAACACTATTAATTTTGATATATTTTTATTTTTAATAAAACATTTTTGTTATTGAGAGATTTCTAGATCTCTCTTGACCCTGCAGCTCACTTTATTTTTTTTTCTGTGCAAATTTCACTTGCATTTCATAGCATACAGACAAGGCTTATGAATGCTCTTGTTATTTTTTAAATTTTGCTTGGTTTGAAATTTCAATATGCTTTTAATATTTTTTAACCTTCACTGTGTCAGAAGTATTGTCACAAAATTAATCTGCTTGCAAAAGCCGCAATTCTATTAATTTCTTATTTTATTTCCAAGGTGAGCATATCTAATATGCCTTAACAAAGTGTTAGAATTAGATATTTATAATACACTCTCAGTGGCATCACTGTGATCATCACTTTTTTTCAGCTGGTTCACTAGAGTGAAGAAACCCTAGAGCAGATTTCTTTTCATGACAGTATGAAGTTCATTTATTCTGCATTCTGTGATAATTTTTGATTAAAAGCTTATGCCAGAAAATTCATAATGCAGGTGTGAATATTATTAAAGAGGCAACATGTTGTTTATCACCTATCTTTCCATCAAGGACAGGTTATTTTCTGCAGCTTAAAAACGAGGCTATATATTAATACATAAATTGTTATGAAAGGTTTTTATTTTTAGTACCAATCAGGATTGGCAGAAAAAAACTCATCTTACTGAATAGATTCTGGCTTCACAATCCATTTAATTTAATAATGAAAGTAAGATTCTGGACAAGACAGCTAAGCCACAGGATTTTACGCACCCAAAAGATGTGTTATCCTGTGGGAATCTAATCCAATTGTGTAAAGGCAAGGTTGGGCTTGGTGTTTGGAAACTGAAAATAGCTCTGAAGAGAATATGTTCTTTAATGTACAATGCTTTCATTGTGGAATTGTGCAACTTGGTTTGTTCTTATGAACAAAACAATAAATTACCATTTTGTTTACAATTTGAATGCTATATGGAGACAGAAAGTAGTAGTTGAAAATTGGGCACTGTCTACTCACCTTTCAACATTGTCACAGTAGATTGCATTTGCAAGTTTTATACCTATAATAATGTTGTATCTATCTGACCAAAACTTAATACCTGTACCCATACCTTTAGATATTTGACAGCTACCAAAAGTACTTGTCCTTCATGTTCCAAATGTACTTGATGAAAAATTACTTAATTTTTTTCTTTTTGAATGAATACATTAATTTTTTTCTCATTGCTCACATTTATAGGTGTTCCAATGAAGGACGGAACAATGGAAGCTATCAAATTAATGATGTGTTATCACCTGGTAACATAGGAAAGGTGTAACATTTTTAATAGGAGAGACTAGATTAATGTCATTTCAGCCACCAGGAGCTGGGAATCAATTTCAATGCTAATCAGTGGTTTAAAGAATAGATTAGCAATGCAGTAACTGCCATTAACCTTTCAAGCACTGCCTCTACATGAGGCTTCCTGCAGAGACATTAAGCAGTGTGCAGCTGTGGCACAAACAGAGCAAATACAATACAAAAAGGTACTGAAGATCTTCTTAGTCTATTTTATGACAAAACTATGCTCCAAACAAGTCTTGCTTAAAAATAGAAAACCTTACCTTGTAGAAAATAAACCTAACCCAACCCAGACCAAACAAACCAACAAACAAACAAATAAACAAACAAACAAAAAAAAAAAAACCAACAAAACCCTAAAAACCAACCCAAACCCCAGCCAAGTATTTTTTCAAATAAAATACTTATTTTTGAGCTGGAATTTCCTGAAAAAAGAAGGGCCACTGACATGAGGTGAATATATGCAAGTAACACCAAGATGGCCACGAACTGCAGCTGAAGTGTGAATAAAATATTTATTCCACTATTTCACTGGCAGACAGGCACATTACACTACTATCTTAACCCAAACTTAACAGAGACAAAAAGAACATGTGACAGGCCCATTCCCTTCTTGATATTACAGCAGGCCTGGCACATGCACATTGCAAGGCTGTGATTTTACAGATTCTGAGCTTTCCATCTCTCTTTTCCCCTCCTCCCACACCAGAAGACCTAGGCCTATGGAGAGTGCTTTTCTAGTTCTTTTGCAGCATTCTATCATCTTCTACAGAAATCCCACTTCTCAAGACCAAAGGAAACAATGGGAAATTTTCCAGATTGGATATTCTTAGCATCTCCCTCCTGCAAAGTCATCTTGAGTGAAAAGAATTCTAAGAAAAACTCTCTTTCTTCTCACCAATCTCTCATTTTTAGCACTTTAATGCCAGCATCACCTAAACTAAACACTTTTGCAGATTATATAATATGCACTAGTACCAACCTTGATTTCCAAAACATGATGTGTTTTTTACAAATTCATATTGAAATGGTGTACAAGAAAATGCATATGTGGCTTTTTAAATAGCTGTGCACACATGAAAATTGAGAGATATTATAATATAATTTACAAGTTTTCTCATCTGTTTTAATGGAAGTCAGTACCGACAGCTACCATGATCACAGTGTTCCCCTCAACAATCTCAGCAAGAAGGAAAACCACATTATTCAACTCTATGCTGGTCAAGAAAAACGGGTGTTCTCTTGCATGAGACTACAAACTCTACTGATACTGGAAGAATTTGGTTTCTATTTGCAATGAACTCCAAGGCTGATATGAATGATATCTTGAACATGGCAGTACAATAAAAGATAATTAATCAGATATTTTTCATGTGTTCTGCTCATTAAACATTGTTCTTTAAGTAGTTAAGATATTATAGTAGTATCAGCATTTTTTCTTAACTATCATCTTATTTCTAATCCCCAAGGGTTAAAATTACAAAGGTATTTTGCAATACCACACATTCTACGTGTAAAAAAGTTCTGTGACCTTGTAGAATGAAATAGAAACTAATTCCCCTTGTATAAGAGTAAAGACCTTGGAAATATAAACTTTAATTTCTGCTGTTCTCTTGTTCACTTTTTAATGTTCAGTCAGAATGGTGCGATGATGATACATGTACCTCAAGCTTTCTAGTACTGGTATTCCATCATTTTGAAAGCATTGTTGATACAATCAATGATGATAAATGATTCATCTCACTTAATTAGGCTGAGAAAAAAGGTGAGATACTTCAAATAAAACTACTTTAAAAAAATTTAGCTCTTAAAATTTCCTAGCCTCCTTCATTTTTATGTATGCTAGAATTTTTTCTATCTCCATTAAGATAGACATATCAATATTTCATATGCCAAAGATTAAGACAAAATTAGATTAATTCCTCAAGTGCTGATTTTTTCCAACTAAAGTTGGTCTTTTTTTGCTTGGTGTGTGGGTTTTTTTTGTTGTTTTTTTTGGGTTTTTTTGGGTTTGTTTTGTTTTCCTGTGATGTAACTGAGAAAACTTGTTTTTTTGCTCCAACCAAATGGTTATCATGTATGCCAATTTCAACAAGCAGTCTCTGTATTTGTTTGGGGAAGATTACAAGTCAGCACCATTAAACAAAGAAACAAATGGTTAATGATGCACTAACAACTAGGCTTAATTTTATACAATGTAAGGTATCACCATTAGAAGACAAAGGCTACCTTGTATGATTATATGAATTATTAGTCTTTAATAGACAAGAATAAAAATCAGTCATAAAAAGCTATCTGACCTCGTTCAAAAAACAGCTCTTGTGTAAAAGGAACCTAGAAATTGGAATGGAAAACATGGTAATCTAAGCCACTGCTAGAACCTTTCCTATAACCATTTCCAGTGTTAGAACAGGTTAGGTTTAGGCAAGAAAAGCTGGAAAACATTGAATTGTGGAAGAATAGTAATGAAAAAGAGAGAGAAGAATAAAATCCTAGAGAAAAGAATTATGCACAATACCATTGCCCACTGGCCACTGGCCACTGACAGATGCAATGATCATCCCCTCCTGGCCAACTCTCCCAGTTTATACACTGAGCATACCATGTTATGGTATGGAATATCCCTTTGGAGAGTTTGGGTCAGCTATCCTGGCCATGCTTGATCCCAGCTTCTTGTATACCTCCTCACTGACATCATGTTGAGTGATGCTATTTATATTACATGCAGTTCTCCCAGTGAATAGCAGATACTGCAAAGAACAGTTCCGTGGATTTAAGACATTAGTACACGCTGAAGTCTCCTCTTAATGGATGGTGTTTACCTTCTGAGCAATCTTCGTTGTTGCAATGCAATCCATTTCATTAACTTCCCATGTTTATCAACAGAAAAGAATGATGTTTAACATTGAAATTAAATTAAGGGACGCTGGTATAAAAAATACTTGAATGTTTTGGGGATGACTCAAAAAGATGACTTAAGACTTGGTGCATAGTAAATTGAGCTCCCCTAAACGCTCCCATCTTCCTAAAACACTCTAAACTGAGTTATACAAATGTAGAATTATAAGAAGGTATTTGACAACTTAATTTAAAATCTAAAGCCTGAAGAGGACTGCTTCAAAGTGTCAGTGCCTGGCAACAGAGAAAGGATGATCTTTCTTATGGCACTAAGCTGGACTTAAAAGGGATTGTGTTTCATTCTGTCCTTACCATAAACTTCCCTAAAGAGTAACTGTCTTCATCTGAGCTTGTGGGGTCTTGGATCACTTGAACTAAATATATGAAGTAATCAAAAACTAATCATAAATACAGTCCACAGGAAAAAGCAAAATATTCAGAACCTTTAAAACATACTGTGTTTTATATCACATATTTCAATGCACTCCGTCAAGTATAGTGAGAATTTCATTCAAAGTCAGTCATTAGTGCATTTTGGATTATATTTTAGGATATTCTTTTACCAGGAGAAGCATCAAAGGGAAGCTCCTCCTTGAAATCTCAGATCTAACATTAAATAGAAGAGGAGGGTATTGCAATGTTGGTTAAAAAATTGGATTCTAAAACTGCATTGATATAAAAATGTGAGATGCAAAATATAGATAAACACTTCATATACCAATGGCAGGAGTGACTGAAAGTGAATGGTAATTTGCACCAGCTGGGTGCTCTGTCCCTTTTCACTTTTAAAGGTGAGGATCAGACTGTGAGATTTGGTTAACAGTGAGTATGCACATTCTAAGTTTAATATTAGTTTATAATAGGAACCTTACAATAGATCTGCTAAACTCAGAGTAGAACACCTGAACATTTATATTCCAGTATTCTCCTATGCAGTGTTTGTAGTCTTTTCATGAGTCTCATCATTTTTACACTATAAATGCACTTTTAATCAAGAACATTGAAATTATTCTTGTAATTTCTATTGATGAAAACAGGTTTTTCAGAAAATGTTCCACCATGAAAAATTGTGAACAATTGATTTTAAGCACAACTTTTTCAAATTTTTACAGTTTAATTTGATAGTTGCAGGAAGAAAATATTTATTAAACATGCTATCAATGATGCTATGGTTATGTATGGTCAGTGTTGAACATTACTTGTATTCTTGCAAGTATAGGCTTATCACTATCATATCCTAAACTTTTCTGAGTATAAAATGGAAAAAAATATTTGATACAAAAAAAACTTGTACTTCATGGTTCCCAGCAATACCTGCTACCTATTTCTTCCCTTTATATTTTAAAAAATGCAACAGTCTGTCTGGAAAGAGAAAAAAACCCAAAGAAACCATAAATTCAGATAATTCCTCAACTGGGGAAAGGTTTATAAAAGACTAAAATATTCTGCTTCACCTTCACCTGATCTGCATACTCTTTTTTCCCTATCCAGTTAGTTCCTTGAAATAAGATAACCAAAAAATAAAAAGAAATATTCTGTAATAATCTAAGTTGCCAGGAGGAAAAAAAAAGGAAAAAGTTAATTTTATATTAATTAAAATATGGGTACATTATATTCATATTTATGAATAGTGCTACTTATTTCAGTAAAAGAGATTTTTCCATAGAAGACACCAATTATTACTCTTCATTTTGTCACACTGTTGCTTGCTGAGGCTCTCCTAATAAAACCCAACAGAATCACACATAGAGATCATTTTAAACTGTGACAAAAGCTTCTAATCAGTTGCTCCCTCCATCAAAATTATCAGCTTGATTCTTGTATAAGTGGCTCTGACATATCTCTAAGAAGTTTTACATTTCCCTCATTCTTTATGGTAGCTATTCATTATTTCTGGAAGACTGGAAAACATTAACAATGACAGAAAAACCATAAAAAGAACATTTTGTTCACTTCTAAAGTATCCCTTACCTCTGGTAACCTTTTCTGCTTCTGAGCAGAGATCCTTTCATGAGAGCTTATTTCAACAGTATTTTGGATCCTATTAGCATTCATAGTATTAGAAAAAAAGTTCATGTCTGGTTTCAGAAGAAAGGATTTAACTCCTGACACTTTGATCCCACAGAAACTATGTCATCGGCTTTCAGTGAGAGATTTCAGAAAATCAAATTCTTTTATTTTACTAGTGCAAAGTTTATGAAATGATTCTATTTTCTCCTTGCATTTTTCAAAAAGAAAGGCATAGAATAAGGAAAGTATGAAGATAAGTCTTCGTGCACACTGAACCATATGTAAAACTGCATTTACAGTACAGAAAGTTCACCTGGCTCACAGCTTCCATTCATGAGTGTCTGATCACATTAGTGTTATTTCTCAGACAAGTGCACTGCCTTGTTCTCTGTCTTGTAGGTGTGCCTGCTGTTTCTTACTCAGGGGATGAGGCTGGTGGCTTTCCACAGCTGAGGCAAGGCAGGGATGGAAGGGGGTTAATGTCACAACAAGTAGTTGCAAATGGCAGTAAATCCTCCTTCATTTTAAGCCTTAGGAAAATGTAGCATACTAAGGGTTTGTTCTATATTAAGGTCAAAGGTTTTATAAGAAAACATTAAGGCTATCATCACTGTATTTGTTACTACAGTAAAAGGATTCAAGGTCTATTCTCAGTAGATGAACAGGCAATTTGTCTGTGGAACTGGTAACAGTGGTCAAATAAGTTTTAATAAGATAGGACCAAATAAGATAATTCCTGTAGTTCTGTTTCAGCAAGCAGCCTCAGACACAGCTATAAGACATCACAGTTTTATAACAACAAAGAGTCCAGCATTTTTTACTGTGCACAGCCTCCTCTGTGACTGCCTTTTATGTCATTGTCCACTGCCTAGTTTTCAGTCATTTGTAATCACTTCCATATACTGCTAGCATGTAAGGTAACTAGGCTCACAAGTTATTTAAAAAATATTAAATTCCATTTAGTCAAATTATCAGCATTTACCATATTATCATAATTATAGAGTCATGCTCTCTTCCTTAATAAACGAAATATTTTCATTCTAATAGTTTATATGTCCTAATCTCAGAGAAATGACTCCTGTTTTTCTTCTATAATTTACAGGAAAACATCATCACAGCCTCTGATTCAGTAAAATCTATTTTATATATGAGGGTACTTAAAAGCAATTTTCTAATGCTAAACTGAGGTGTTAGACCTAATTTTTGTGTGCATTTTTTTCTAATGGTTAAACAAGGAAAGAAGCATAAAAGTTTCTCGTGTGTGGTACTGATACAGATTCATGTTAACGTTTGCTTTCAAAATGTATTCCCATGCCAGCTCCCATAGATAATTCTCTCAAATATAGAAGATTTTATAAAATGATCACAGGAGCATTATACTGATTTGGTAGACTAATTTTATCTTTTTACTACAGAATAAGAAATAGAACATTCTGTTTAAAAAATTAAAATCTGCATGATTTTTCATAAAGCTTTTCAATTTCTTGGTTTTACAGTTTATCCCATTTTTAAAATGCCTTTATAATTCATTGTTTTGAATACTAAGCAAACAAAATCAGGAATATTTCTGAAATTAAATTTTTGGAAATCTTAAAAAACATATTTTTTTCCTCTACTTATCATTCAGACTTTGTTCTTTCTCTCCCAGATCATCACACTGTAAAATATACAGAAAGAAAACTGACTGTTAAGAAGAAGATTTAGTTTAGAGAAAATCTTATTTCACATGCTTGGTGACTGTTCATGTCACAAGTAGACCACAATTTTGAATTTCTAGTCGGCTTCAGAACAGAGATTTCTGTTCTAGGATCATCTCTATAATTTTCTTGTAGTTTCGAAACTGCAACTCCCAATTTAATAGAAGTTCATTTTTAAATTAATTTATGAAGTTAAATACATATCCACTTGAGTCCACATGCATTTCCTCTCTGGTTAGAAGCATAAAAGCATAAATAGATTTAGAAGAAACATTCTGCAAGACAGCAACTACACTGAGTTCTGACAGAGGATTATCCTTTCAAGGTAAAATAATGTCTCTGATTTGTGAAAATAATTTTTTTAATTCACCAAGATTTTTTATTTTGCTAGTCGTTATGATAGAAACTTTTGGGTTGCATTTTTGGTTTTCATTTACAATGATAAATCTGTTTAGAATTGCTGCACTTAATTCATTTAGTAAATTGCACCCAATCTGATGAGTTGCATTGAAGTGTCCACACTTGCATACCCCAAACATTCAAGTTCCATGTGAATGTCTATGACATCCAAGTCCCTTCTGATTGTCCTGCAAGGAATGTATTTTTAGATTATGTATTTACTGAATTAAACACAAAGCTTTGTGTTGGAGATCACAGACATCTCCCCTAGATTATAACTTTGGCTAAGATGCATTACAAGATTTTTACTAGATTCAAAGGTTTTTCTTCCATTTCTGAATGCTACTTGAAACTAATGAAAATTAGTTATATGTCAGCAAATATTTGAAAAGTAAATTCCCAGTTTATAGTGGGATTTTTTTTTTTCCCAAACAAGTATTTTCTATAGACTTTGTCTGAATTTTTTCTATTTACAAAAATGTTAGTGTATTAGTATTTGGGGGCTTTTGCTTTTTTCATTATTCCAATTTTTTTCGTGTAATAGGGGTTGAGAATTTAATTACTGAGGCACAACAAAATGAAAGGAATGATACAGTGAAACAAATTATACTTTTTTCAACACTCTGGGTTTATAGTATTTATACGGAAAACACATGTTGAAGACTTTCAGTTACAAACACTTTAGTTAGTATCCCTTTTCCACAGCCTAATTCCTGAACACAGCAGTCAGCAGTAAAACTTGCAGTGTCATGAATTTTGGAAGTAATAAAAAATCTTCTGCGGTGCACTTTGAATTCATTTTTGACATACACCTACTACAGATTTACAATAATTTATCTCGGATGCTGAATAAGCCTCCTATTTTTCACACCTCACCACACCACTATTGCGAGGCTTAATTACAATGCTGTCTCTTTTCCATTTAAAAGTGTCAGAATTTATATTATAACTTTAATACTTAAACCAGTTAGCACTAAATAGTCATGTTATCCAAAACCAAGTTCCACTGATGCTGAAAAAATTAATTTTTGTTGCAGTGAAGTCCAATTTCCTGCTGGTTTCCTTTCCCCCAGGAAGGATATTTTACTAAAACTTAACAACCAAATGATTGCTAAAACATGTAGTTCTGAAGGATTGAGATAAATGTATTTTAGTATTTTTTGCCAATTAATAAAGAGTACCTTCAGCTTGAAAACACATTCTGAACAGTTTGGTGTAATCTGACTGATATTTAGGAATTTTGCAACAAGAAATCAAATAATTTTTTATAAGAAATCAAAAGATTCCTTTTAATGTGAGAATGTTTTTTGATATTTTGAATTGTCAATTCATACCAGTTTTGCTTCACAGTTACTTTAATGTTATGTATTCAAATCAAATGGGTGCTTACTCAGAATCCAAAAGTTGCTCTATATTTAAAAACTACATATCAACCGTATTAATGTCTGTACTATATCCTTTATTCCTTTGGAGAATATCAAGTTCGTGAATTCCAACACCCACACAGGTCCCTGAAGATACTGTGATTTAGAATCTATTTCTTCATTTAATTAAATATGGAAAAATTCTCCAGGAAAACAGATCAAAACAACATGCTTATGAGCTCCAAAAAATCTGTCCTTAGTGGAATAAACCCACACACTTTTAAAGGAGAATTGTATAACTTTAGGCAGCATTTTCATGGCACTTGGGATTTTGTGTTAATTTTTTCCATCATGCAATATGCAAAAATTTCATTGAAATATACCAAGTTGTAAAGAAGTTTCTTTTTTTCTGATTCTTCCTAGAAAAAAGCATTCCTGTGCATAAATATTTTCTTGATAATACTAAAGATTACATCAGCTGAGTTTCTGATACACATCACAGCCCAAGACATTTCCTCCTGCCACTCCTGTGACAATCCTGTGTTACACACTAAAGCTATTATCTCCAAAGAACCAGCAAAGGAGGTTACAGATGCTGAGACAAAAGTCCCTCAGCACCAAATATGATGATTGTTTCATATTTATTTGGCAGTCTGCACTTTCATTCTTAATAATTCTGCATTCTTCTTAGTCAATTCTGCTGTATGGAGGTCACTTATATGAAGAAAGGAATGCATACACTGGAACTTGTGTAGGAAATCACTGGCAAACTTTGCATTTGCTTAATTTAACCTTTAAAACGGACCTTAGTGACATTAAACAAGGTTTCATTTTCCAAACTCTATTTCCAGTTCAGTCATCAACCTCAGATTTACCATATCTCAATATCCTGGCCAAAGGATTTCACTGTGGACACAAGGAATATTGCATGCCGTATAAGGTGCACCTCCCAGTGTCTGTGTGAGGATACACCAAGGGACAAAGGTAAGAGTGAGAAAAGTGTAGCTGTGCACTCTTGCCTGCCCCAGAAAGCTGCCACAGACCCCCTGTGCAGCCAGCACACAGCTGAAACACCTGTACTGTTCAAACCTATCCAAAACCTACAAGTGACCCACAGAGGATTTTTTTCTCTTCTGTTTTAACACAATATAATCCAATGGAGTCTCTCATCAACGATAAGGTTTAAGTTAGGCCACTTTGCTTTGCTTTCCACCCCACTGCAGATGATATTAGAGGTGATCTCTGTATTTTAAGAGGTTTGGAAAATGAAGCTTTATATAAATAAAGCCTCAAGTGTTTCCTTACAATATGAAGTGCATGTTTAAAGTAGTATTAGAGACAAACACTTCTATTTGAAGTGCTCTGACATTACAAATGTTAGAGAATGTTGTTAGTCTTTTCAATTGCATCTGCCAAGTTCAACTGATTTAATACTGAAGACTATGTTTTAAAGCTCAGGAAATCTTTGATTGTAGATGAAGAAAATTAGCAACGGCGACAAGAATATGAAAAATGGACTAATAAACATTTTAACACTTCAGCATTTCAGCAGGTTTTAATTTTTGTGCAAAATGTCATTTACAATTAGAAAGAAATCATGTGGTATGTTCCAAATGGTTTTGTGTTTCTATATATATATAGAGAGAAAATTTTTAAAGGTTGGTATATCAGAAAAAGATAATCCAGCTTGGCACTTCCAGATACCCTGCTATGTGTCTTTGCAAATATGCAGCTGCATCTTTGCTTTTAAATAGATTTGAAGTTCACAGGATAACTGGCCTTGGTGAACATAAGTACAAATTCAGTGAAGTAGACAGAAGGTTTATTTAATTTTCTCTTGCCTCCTGTCCTAAACAGGAATGTATCAACTACACAGAACACAATGTGGTATAGATCACAATAATATTATCCCAAGTGAACTCACTCACTGATGAATGTGAGAGCAGTAAAAGGTGCCAATTCAGAAAAAGAAAAAAATTATTTAAAATATGCAAATGCTTCAAGTAGAAACATGCTGCTATTTTATGCTATATCTGTGTTAGATCATTATATTTTCCATACTGAAAGCTGGAGTTATAGTCTCTAATGTGTTAATCTGCTTTTCTGGCTACCCACTGAACTTAGCTGGCGAAGTAATAAGTAGCTTAAAAACCTGATACCTTTTGTTAAAAAAAAAAACATAAAGCTGTGCTCATTAAAAATTCTGAATAAGTTCTTCCTTGATTTTCTTAATTTTCTTTTTAAAATATAAATTACTAACTCAACTATAACGTGTGTTTGACAGAAATAATTTGAAAGTAATTATACAGAGCTAAGTATTTAAACTCATGGGTAATTTGAATGCAGTTTCTTTCACCCTTTATAATTATGTACTTCTGGTGTTGTGCTATTGAGTGAATATTACCCTTTAATAAATGCAGAGAAAGATGTAAGTGTTCAAAATTCACTCCGCAGTATGAGACTTCAAGGTATGGTACAGCAAAAGAATGTAGAACAAAGAAAACCTTTCTGTAAAGTACAGATGTATTTCCAGCAGGGACTTAGAACTCTCAAAACAGGTATGAGAGACTTTTTTCCTGTTATAAAAACAAATTAACTACTTTGAAAAAAGGGCTGTACAGATTGTGTGTCTACATACAGAGACCAGCCATCTATAATCCTAAAATAAATAATCTTATTTTGTCTGATTTTGATTCTGCCTCTGGTCGCTCATCAGTACATTGAGTGAGATGGCTAACACTTTAATGGATTTTAAACCTACACATATTATTTAAAATGCAGAGATGTTTTACAATCAGTAGAATTGTTTTGGATTTATCTCAGTTAAATGAGAACACCATTTTATAGTAATAGCTTTACTTCAGTGTGTTTGAATTCTAATTGATAAAGGTCATGTCTCCCCCTGACCGTGTTAAGCAGGACAACATAGTGTCCTCTGGTACTGTTCATTTTTCAGTGATCATCCACTGAAGTAATGGAAAAATCATAAATACCAACATTTCAAGAATTACATTACTATTGACCTTTAACTTCACAAAATATTGGAAGTTATTATAACACAGTGAGATTTCCTCATCACCAGTCTGTAGTGTTGACACAGTAGAGGTTACACAGAATTTTTTATTTCATTCTGAAGAGGTTGTGGTTTTTTTTCAAGTGTCAACAAGAAATTTGATACATCCAGAGGCAAGTGTTTTATAGGAATTGGTAGTCAATGAAGAAAATAAATATAAGTGTGGCTAACAAATAAAGAGTGCTTCATAATTTTTGAAACTACATTTCAGCAGAAGTGCCAAGGTAGGAGCATCATACTGGAATTAGGAAAATTTGGAAAACTGTCTCATGCAGTTAGAAAGAAGACACATGTTGATTCACGTTATTGAGATGACTTATAACTTGCTGATAGGTCAGTTTCTCTTTAAAGATAAATTCACAGTTTTGCAAGAAGCATTGGGTTGTTCTCACTGACTTTAAGACCAAACTTGTTGCTTTAAGAAAATAATAAATTTATTCAGGTAAATTACAGATTAAACATTGTCTTCAGGTCAAAATTAAGTTAAAGATAGATACTTAAAAACCTGTGGCCTGAAAATTTGTTATTTTATCACCTGTTCTACATATGTGTTGTGGATGAATCTAACCTTTCTTTGGCAAGATACTTTTGTCTAATGTCCAATTTCTTGCTGTGGCCAATTTCAATTATTTTACCTTTTTATTTTTTTCTATTTTACATCTGTTTTACTATTACTGTTCATCCAATCCAAACAAAGTTGAAATTCAATATTTAAACTCTGTGGATTACTTATTTTTAAACAGCATTTCGTATTAGTAACCTGTGTTTTCCCACCAGAAAAATTTTTAGGCCATGGGGAATTACTAAAGTTTAAATTTACTTGGGGATTATGTTCAGTCTTTCAGAATGAAAATAATGACTCTCTCATCTTGGAGAATTTATGCTACGCTTATAATTTTACATTGTTTTTCAAAACCATAGTGCTTTCTTAGTCCATACTTCTGTGAATTCCATTGTGTTTTATGCAGTATGTGTAAGGGCCTCAGACTTGTGTGGTCATAACGTGTTTTGCAGCAAGTTATTTCTGACAAACCTGTGCTTAAGGTTATACACTGAAGAACATTTAGAGAAACTGTTAGAATCCTTGTGGTTAATAATACACCCTAATAGTGAAGGAGAAACTTGACCATTTTGTTCGGAAAACCAAAAAACCTCCTCTTCAGAGACTCACAGAATGAACAGAATTCATTGGAGACTGACCTCATGCACTAAATATTTATGTGAGAAATATATTGAAAGTTGCTAATAAAAATGGATGCTAATTGCAAGGCGATTATTACATTCAAACGACCTTAGTGATACAATTTCGTGAATAGATGTAATTTTTGAATCGGAAATAGTGAGCATTTTCATCTCTTGCATGGGATATGGCACACGTCATCCTTCTGCCTATGCAATCTATGTTACAATGCCACACCATACTGCCTACGCTGTTAAACAAGTATACTATCATAATTACTCTCATAGGGAGTATAAGGCATTTTTGGCCATAGTTGCCAAAAGCTTTCTGCAGTAAATATGGAATGGCTTAGGTTTTTAAATGTTTTGGAAAAAAAAAATAAACAAGTCAGAGACATGCAATATCTCTTTTTTTTTTTTTTTTCCCCTGGAATGTCCTGAGAATACATTTATCAATCTCCTATCACATAAGTTAATATCCTTATTGTTGTTTCTGAAGCTGACAGATGTTCATGGTAAAGTTTAAATTATGCTTGGTTTTCTTTTAGTGTTGTTTATTCAATGATTTGAAAGCATTCTACCAGTTTAAAATGTAGAATTAATTGCCCATAAGGCACATTATGAATTGAATCAATTTTCATAATAGTGCCTATGACTTAGTAGCAACCAGAAATCAAGTGGTGTACTGATGATTCCTGTGTCAGTGAAGATATGCAGAACAGATTGTCAGACTCCTACTGTCATTTTTTCAAAGAAGAAATACGGTTGCTTCCCAGGAGTTTGTTATTTTTAGTGACTACTTACAAGCTGATGATTTCTTCTTTATTTTCTTTTTTGACGCTTCATTTTGAATTGTACTAAGGAGGTGGAGTAACTGCTACACTGAAGGCCTAGAAGAGGAGCATACAATGCTGATATATCTGTCATAACTTTTGGCTTCAACTAAAAAACATAATAGGCAATCTTCAAGTTCAGTTCACTCTGTAGGCTCCCAAGTACACCAAGTATTTATTTACTGTCTTTGATCTCATTTAAGGCAGTATTAAGGTCTTACTCAGTGATATGTTCTGAAAAATGAGTAATAGGTAAATATAAAATACTTAATTCCACTGTCACTCAGTGTATAAAGTCGTTTTTTGAGATTTACAAAAATGTTATGTTATTAGCAACTACGTTCCAGCACTTGTTTAACACACAGTTATCAAAACTTTGGGGAATTAATAGACCAAAATTCCTTTCATTGGAATTCTGTGGTTGCCTTGGCAGACAGTGGCATACCAGTATTGGTAAAAGCATTAAACACCTAAACATTGTATGTATGTAGACATAAAATATGACCTTATACTTTGCCATTAATAACTGTAGCATTTGCAAGTAAAAAGTAATGATTATGTTGGCAAAATAACACCAAGTAAAATGAAAACACATTTCAGATTTCAATCTTTTTTTTTCAAGTTTTCAGAAAAAATGTTGTTCTACAAAAAATACTGGATATTTTATAGTAAGATTTTTACCAGAGCCTTTAAGAAAAGTTAACTTTTTTTAACTCCTTTGGACTCACTCTAACAGGCCAATTATTTCAGGCCATATTTTATCATCTGACAAAAGAAAATATTGTGGTCAGAAGACAAGGAGAGGTCAAGGGATAGACCTTTTAACTCTCTGCTTTATCTGTGTAGCCAATCTTGGCGGAAATACAGTCTGTTCATCCAACATAATTTGACATTGTTAAATCTCTGTTGAGTATTCCAAATTGCTCACTTGCCTGCACATGCCTAGACATATATGCCAAAATGACATGCTCTCCTCCAAGGAGAAAGAAGAGCTTGAACAACCCACAGTTATTCAGGGTCTCCTGGCAAGTCTTAATGAAGGGAATATCATGAAGTTTTTTCCCAGTCATGGATCCCTCCCCTAGTTGTCACCCTTTTTCACTGAAGGCATACAGGCACCTTGCAATCACAATCCACCAACTCTTTCAGCACTTTCATGCTGAAATAGCTGATGAAATGTTCCTGCTGTTCAAGCTGATGAATTTAAATATATCCAGTTTCTCGAATTACTTCTAAGGTGTTGTTCCCAGATGAGACCTGGCTCACTCCTCAGACTATGCTGTTACACACAGAGGTGTGAAAACTGGCAGTGCCTATAAAGATCAAGAAATAAAGGCATTGAGTTCTTTAGCCTGCCCCATACCACCTCTCACTTGTTAGTTCCCCTACCCATCAGCAAACACACCTTTTCCCTGAACTTCCTTTTGCAATTAGTTTTACTGCAAGGGCCTTTTTTTCTTATCTCTGATATTCTTTGCTGGGTTTATCTCCAGCTGGGCTCTGTTCTTGATTTTTTTCCCTAAGTATCTGAGAAATGCTATGCAACTCTTTTGTTGTCTGTCATTTTTATCTCTTATATACTGCTTTTTGCATCTTAGTTCAAAAGTTATTAATATACATGCAAAAAAGTAGGACATACTCAGGATGAAAAAATATTAGACCAGGATAAAAATTTACCAAGTTTAAAGTTTCAGGGATGTGAATACTCTGGTAAAATAGAAATTCTGGACTACAGAAGAGATATTTTGAAAAGGAAAAATGTTACAGATACATGGATGTGTTTTACAGTCCTATATTTTTGGCAGTCTTTAATTAGCAGAACAACAAAACAAACCAACCAACCAAAGACAGAAAAAACCTCAAATTATAGTCTACAGAAAGATGTGGTCAAAATGGAAACTCTGCATGCAGATAATTTAAAAAACCCAGAATAAACAATTACGTCTTCATCAACATGTTACTTGAACATAATATTCGGTTTTGACATCATTATTTTAACCTAATTCCTTGTAGTTGGAAAGCATATCATACTTCTAGACTAAGGTAGTGAGCAGCAGGGATCAAACAAGTTGTCGCATGTTGATTCCTGCAGAGGAAAGGTGCCAACAGAAAAGTAGAAAGACCTCCTTTGTGATGTTATAGAGGATCATAACTCAATATATTCATTTATTTTGTATCTGTATCCCAGGATACAGAAGGGAAAAAACTTTTACATTTTGCCTGTGATTTCTCCTACATTAGTGTGCCAATCTGTATAGTCTGTTGGCAAAACATAAAAATAAGATTACCACACCGTACAACTGAAAAAGCTGCAAGAGCACATACTACTAGAGATGCCAGAAGCAGTAGCAGCAGGTCCTGCAGAAACTTCATCTTGAGCCAGCTTGTACTTTACACTTTATCCCGTTTACCCAGATTAATTTCAAAATTTTTGAAAACAAATGCATTGTTGAAGAAAAGAGTTCTTAAAAAAAATCACATTAATAGCCCATTGATGTAATAGCTGCCAGACTGGCTGTCTTTACAGAGAAACTGAAGCAGAGAAAAGATGTGAGGATGGCTCTGGAAAGAACTTGCTATCAGGTAAAATCCAGGCCACTGAATCAAAATAAAATCAATCACCTCACATGACTGAAAACTGTTTCCACTAATGCTTTTTCTTCTTTTCTTTTTTCTGTTCTTTTCTTTTTTCTTTTTTCTTTTCTTTTTTCTTCTTTTCTTTTCTTTTCTTTTCTTTTCTTTTTTCTTTTCTTTTCTTTTCTT
>JANRGV010000073.1:41187178-41203453 GCA_024734035.1 Alethe castanea
AACAGCTTGGAAATGTTTATGGAAACTGAAGTATGAAATTATATAATTATAAAAACCTTGGGTTGGAAGAGACTTTCAAAGATAATGTAGTACATCCTTCCCTTCCCTGGGCAGGAATATCTTTCACTAAATCTTTCCCTATAACAATTATGTTTTTAAATTAAATGACTGACTGGAAAACCTCCAAGTAGCAAGAATCCTTAAAAAAATAGTAGCAACAAAAGAGTTGAGTGAAGGAGGGGAGTACTATTTAGGTGGTTTTTTGGAAGTGTTTTTTGTTTAACTATTTGATTTGTATTAGATCATAAATCCCTTTTCTTTCCTCATCTTTATCTTTGTCTGGTGTAGTACAGGGGCACATAAATTAGAATTTTGGTGCATGCATCTTATATATTCCCAGTTTCAATGTTTCTTCATGGAGTGATTTCAGAGAGCATGATCTGGTTTTCCTTTGGTTGAAACAAAATAAAACAAAACACAAAAAAATATACCCTAGAAGCACACGTGATACACTCCAGCTGCATATTCAATAAGTAGAACAAATTTAGACACTAAGGAAATAAATGGACTTCTGGAAAAAAATACATAGTATGTGATGTCAGGAAGCCTCAGTGAACTGTTACATTTTACAGACCTTATCTTTCCAGTTTTCACATCTCGGTAATAGTAGGTACAGTCAACTTCTCTTATAGTAAGTGTGTGAGTGTTTGTGTGTTCTTCCATTTAGATAATTGTTCAAAAGGTATTTAGTTTGTACATAGCATCATAAGAAGAACATGCAATGGGCACCACATGGTAAGTTTTGAGCCTAATGTGGAAGTGAAGGAATTGTATCATCTTTCATCAGACAATTATTGATTAACTGTGTATAAGGCATAATCAAGGAAAACACATGCAGAACTTTAAATTAAGAATTCCTGGATTATTTTGAATATTTTGGCTCATCTTTTACTCATCTATGGCCAGCCAAAAGCTTAAATGGTCATGGAATATACTTGTTCTATTTTCTTCTTCTAGTGTACATATGTGGTAAGGAAAGAGAACCAGACAATATACCTGCATGCCTATTTTGGGGAGGGCAAAAAAAACCCCACAAAACAAACCCCTTACTATTTAATAGTATGTGTTTCTGCATATTCTAACTAATTTTCTTTCTATTGTCTTTTTAAATGCACGATGAAGAAGGCAAGAAAGCAGGAAGTTTATAGTAATCAAAAAGGAGATTAAACTTCAGTATATTATGGTCATATATTTCCATCCTTCTTCCCCCCTACTAAGTCTCAGTTAATTTCTTCTGAGAACCACATCTCATGGAAGACAACTTTGAAGAGAGGCTGGAGTAAATTCCCCCACAGAATTTGAAGACTGTAACCCAATAGCACACTTAGATCTCAATTTTCTCTTCAAACATATTTCTACCTTGAAAGTAATTTCTTATGTAATATGTGGTTATTGTATGAAAATCACTGGCAAAAGGGCATTAAAGTGCACTCATAATGGAAGCCAACACTTTCCACTATTACCTCTCAAGATTAGGCAAAATATTTTTATGTGTGTTTTATTTTCATCCGGACTTAATCCTCTATTAATCTAAAAGAGAAAAAAAAGCAGCAAGCTATGACCTAAAAGCATATAAACACTGACCACAGGCATTCCAACAACAGACAGTGAAGAGACATATGAAGCATCTAAAACTATGCGCAGTTCATTTCACAGTAATGACAGACTTCAAAAAGTTAACTAAATGTTTATATGCATACACACTGCAGTTTTTTCAATTATTACATATGTATGCAAAATACAATATACAGTAGCAAAAAAGTCTCACTTTCTGCGACTGAAGTTTTCATGTTTGAATTGCATATATCTAATCCCACTGGAGTTCCCCATTAGAATTTCTTCTCTGCAATGAAAATCTAATGCAAGGCAGGCAGGGTAAAGCTAGGAGAATACATTCTGAATTTATTAACCATTATTTTGTCTCCAGTGAAGAATGACAGAGAAATAGGAAATACAAACATTTATGTAAATTGAGTTATTTTATTTATTGAGAATCACCAGTTGCAGGAGACTAGTAGTTTTAAAGATTTGGCCAAATATATATATATATTTAGTGAATCCTATTATATAGAAGGGGTTTTAATATTATTTTGAAATCTGCCTTATAACTGTGGAAATCACACTACTATTTAAGTTTAAAAATTAAATAGGCAGTGTATAGCTGTGTTTTATAGAAGTCATCTTTCCTAAAGTTTTGACATACCCGGGTCAATGTACTCCTAAAGCAACTACAACTTCTGCTACCCAGGCAGGTAACGTCACAGAGTTACAAAGTGCCCCACGCCATGATCACCTTTTTCACCCTCGGTTTGTTATGATGTTGCTGTCTTTTTGAGGTATTGAAACATGTTTTCGTAACTGGATTACAGCATGCCAAAGATATCTAGCATACTATGCCAACAGTGTCACCTCTGATTCCATCTGGGTCTCTCTGAGTGATTCCAAAAAGATATTAAACTATACCAGTAGATAGTGTGGAAAGGATAAACAAACCAAACAACAAACAAGCAAACAAAAATGAACCCCGCCAAAACTAAACCAAACCAAATAAGAGCCTTATTAATTTTTCTCCTGGAAATGTCTGAGAGATTCTTGTGAATCTATGTCTTGTTCTAATACTCTGCAAACCTAGTGACTATGATTTGCTGGGGGTCTTGGACCAAATCCCTAAATATCCTTGAGGATTATTAAACCATTTTTTTTCCTGGAAAAAAATCAATTTTTACTTTCTCCCTTTCTCCATCTGATACCAAAAAAGAGGAAGCTGAGAAGAATATGTAGTCAAAGGTCAGAATTTTACTAAGGCATTTTGGATTACTATCTTTTGCTTGTTAAACTGGTTTTCTATTTCCTTCTACATCACCCCCCAAAATTCATCAGAAACCTCCTAGAAACTGACATGTCAATGTTACTTATTCAAACCAGTGAACATGAATGAATCATACCTTCTAAAATTATGATACCACTAGAAATAGTGAATTACAGTTATTATATATTTTTAATTTGTTCAAGACAGTAGAATTTTATGAATAGAAGCTTGAGACACTGATGTAGCTGTTTGACCCAAGTTACTGAGACTCCAAGAAAAGCAGCAGATTGTCACTGATAGCTCTGGCTGAAGCAGTAGATGCTGAGAGAGGAGAGGCATGAGTGATTCTCATTCTAAAATTAATAAATAGTACACAAACCAACCGTTCCTTTAAGGCTAGTGGGTGGCTTTCAGCTTTTTCCCCTATTGTGAAGAGAAATCGGGAAATTTAGGGCTGGGCTGCACAATGAGGACTCGCCAGTTTTATTAGCTTCAGCAGAAGATTCTGTAATTGTGTGAGGAGGAGATAAGAAGAATCTATAATCGAAAATAATTTAAGGAAGATGTCTTGAAAAATAAAGGCTAACAAAATTAGGAAACATTTAAACAGAATATCACTGGAGCTATGAACTGATGATTTTGGTGGTTCCTAAACAATAGTGAAAATTGCAAAATTGTTGAGGTTGGAAGGGATTTCTGGAGGTCACCTAGACAAAATTGTCTGCTCAAACAAGGCCACCTAGAGCTAGGGGGTTTGGACTAGATGATCTTGAAGGTCTCTTCTAACCAAAACCATTCTGTGATTCTATGACTTGTGATATTATTATCTGTTTACATGGAAAATGTACAAATATTAATGACAGGGACTGCGGCACAGCCACTGTCACTAGAAGTGTGAGTGTTACAACATCCTAAATAATCTTAGAGCAAGGCAGCATGGGAAACTCTTTAATCCATTTGGATTATATGGTACTTAAGGGTACATTTATGTGTACTGTATGTACTGAGCAATTGGACCTGGCCAAGTACTTGCATATTCTTCGAGGGCTGGTTATTAGGACAGGCCAAAGGAGCTTCTGTTCACAAGCAAATAGGCTGGACATAATGCCTGCAGTGTAAAACTCAGAGGCTCTGTGGGGCTGTGGCTTTAGCAATTTAAACCCCACGGAAATTTGTAAATGTTGATCATGCCTTTTCACTTTTTGACATTTTCGCTTCTGTTAATGTGAGTGAATGTTTTACCCCAGGGCATGGGGGAAAAAAATGAGACCTCTGCAGTCATGTCCTAAAGATTTTCAGTTTCTTCATGCCTGTTTGATGAAAGCAGGGTTTATATCTCTTTCTTGGCAATATATTTATTTATAATTCTCAAAATGCTCTAGCACCAGGGTATATTCATATATATTCAGCTGCATCTCTCTTTATAGCTTTGGGTGGAGGGGTCTGAATTTCCATGATATTGAGAAATCAAGTCTGAGAAAGTAATTAGTGGTAGATATTTAGGAGTTCAGAAAATTAGATGAATTGAAACTAGAGAGAGGATTTGAAGAAATATCTGCTTATTAGGGAGCACGACGCTTTGAAATTACATCTTTTTTGTTAATAGTATCTGATGATTTGGAGGATAAAAAATTTCATTAAATATCTTTAATGAAAAACTCCTGCTGTAGTATTTTCAATGTAAAATATTTTTACATAAGGGTGGATATTAGTTACTTTTTCAAATAGCTTTTGCACTAAAGTGATACTCAGAAAACTTCAAATCGATATTTTTTTGTGAAATAGAGTGAGAAGTGGTTCATAATTTAAAAAAGCCTTGTTGCACAATATTTTTTCAAGGCATGGCAAAATATCAATCACATTTTTTTGAGGATTATCTAGGATTATCTACTAAGGCTAAACATGGTGATTGTGCAGAATTTTAGCTGTCACTTATTTTTTTTTTTCAACAAGGGGAAAATACTGCTCTTTCTTTTCCTAGAACATTGAAAATGAAATTAATTGCAACAACATGATACATATTAAAAACAAAGGAGAAAGAACAGGTAGTGGGAAAATGAACTGAGTATAAACATATAAACTTCTGGAAACAGTGATAATTCCCAACACTTCGTTTTTTGGGCATAGTTATGAAGTGTGTTGCCATTTATCAACTTTTAAAAGTTTGAGTATTTTTTTTTTCATACAGAAAAATCCAGGGTGGTGCTTTTTTGGTTTGTTGGGTTCTGTGTTTATTTTTTTTTTCTTCTCCTTTTTTTTAACCTGTGGCTTGAAAGAAAGCAGCAGTGAGAATGAATTTCATGCTAGTAGACACTTTTAAGACTAGATTTAGCTGCAGTCACATTAACTTAGATAATGGGAGAATTTTTCTTCATTGAAAATGCTCCCTGTCGCTTAAGAAGAACTCACTGAGGCAGCCTGCCATCTAGCTTTTTCACAGCAAAATAGGCTTGCAGACTGCAGATGAGAGACTCGGGAGCAGAGACAATTTTAACTTAGCCATCCCTAATTTATCTCAAGCTTTTTCAATTCATCTTCACTGCTCTATGCACACTGGAACACCAGATTGTCAACCCCTGGGAACAGAAAGCAGCCAGGGATCTAGAGAGCTGTCACATCCTGAGAAATATTTAAATTGTGCTGATTTTCTTCTGGAGTGCTGAGCAGAGGGAATGAAACTCTCCATCAAGTCGTAGCTTTGCGGGCAATAGATCAGAGGATACTGCCAGTTTTTCTAATGGATTATTGTTATCGGGCAGGTTCTTCCTGAAGGTATGTAGTTACTCTCTCGATTCATTACCCACACTATTTATCAGGTAATGATCTAATGAACTGGTAATCCAGATACATTAAGAAAAATGTTAACTAAGTAGTCTGTATTGATTGAATGATGGCACTTTATTGCAGCATGTTTGCAGGTAAAATACTCTGATCTACTTACTGTAGATGTGTTGTACGTACTGCCAACTGCTTTGTCAGCAATCCCCCCAAGCAAAACCAATCCCTAACCTTTAAACAAAAAAGCAAAAATCCATTGTGCTGCATATAATATTGCCATAAGTTGATGCTGACTGTCCAGAGAATGTTGTTTTTTGAAACTATGAATAATCAATAGCAAAATCCTATGTCTGATTTTAAATTTGTTATAGATGAGTATTAATTTTGCAAAATATTTTCCAAGCTGGGTATATGCAGAACTCCCGTTAAAGTACTACAAATTAATTATGGAGCTAGATATTTGCTTGTTTACTATGCTGTTCTATCCTTTCACATGAGGAGTTACAATATTTCATTCTGAAAATCTCTGATAGATATGTGACAGAAGTCTGCTGTTGCATCTGTACTGCCACACTCCAGGAGCTTCTTAGTAAAGCAGAAGGATTATATATCACAACAGGAGGTTTAAAAATAAAATCTGTAAAGAATTTCTGCCTTTTAAACTTCTATGTTTATATAGGAGTAACAGCATGTTCCTCCTAATCTGAATTGCTTACTGCATGTCTGTAGCTTGTGAGGCAGCCTGACCTAAAAATGAAAGATCTCTAAATTGCAGAAGCAGACAGACATTTTTGAACTATTCCAAGCGCGGGAGTTGCTGCAGAGATGGAAAAAGCACGGCCACATTTAAGTCAAAGTCCTGGCCCTGTTTCATTTCCAAGTTGGCACTCCACCTGAGTACAAGCTCTGAGGCATGAACACAAATTGGCAGATGCAGGGCTAAGCAAGAGTTAAGCCCTGAGAAAAATAAAAATTCTTATCTGTAGCTTCTTGTCCAGTGCACTGGCTGGGCTGCTGTCATGCTACCAAGAATAAATGATGTATGAGCTTGTCTGTGGTGTACTTGATAGTGCAGTAGATATGCTGAATTGGATTTCTAGTCACAAGACAGATGTTTGTCATATTTTTGAATATAGTGCTCAAAGAAAGCAATAAGATAGAAATAGTAACAAAGCTGGGGTATTAAGGAAGTGTCAAAAGCCCAAATAGGTTAAAAGCAGTATATCTGAGGCAAGAGCATTTTCTGGTATGTTTATCTTCCTCTGTTTAAGGAATATAGTGTGTTCAAGGCATTAATAAAAAATTATAGTAGTACATGTTGCTCCTACATGCAACACCTGAAAGTTCCTTTCCTCTCGTGCCTTGGAAAGGCTCAAGAAAAAAGTACAGAGATTGATTCTATCCCATCTCCAATGAACTCTCTTAAAGCACTTCCTTTTCTATGGACCTCAGAAAGACTCAGGCAAAGAGGCTTCCACCATCAAAGCTCTCCCTAGAGGCTCCTACCATCAGCAAGATACTTTTTAAAGGAAATGTGCACACCAGCTGTGTTTTCCCCAATCTCTCAAACTTCTCACTTAAATATACAGAGGCATGCCCATGGATTTTTCAGCATTTTGTGCAATCACTTATGAATGTCACAACCTAGAGGGTAATACAGCATTTTTTTATTATATATTGCTCGTATGAAAACTAACTTTTCCAAATCACATTCCATTTTGTCTCCTTTGGGTCCAATTATATGTTTCCCTTTTAATGTTTGGCTACTTTAACCACTATCTTTTTAAATATATTTTTTCTGATATATGGGATTGGTAAATAACCAAGAACAACACAAAAATATCTTGATTTTCCAAATATATTTCCAAAAATATCTTAATTTTCCAAAGCAAGATGAAGCCAAACACACTAAAACTAGATTTAAATGGGAGGTTGATATTAAATAATAGAAAATAAATGAAGATTAATAACTTTATGTTCCATCTTTATCTTTGCATTGTGTTTTATTTTTCTTTTTTGTCTATCATGATGTGCAGTCCTAGCTCTCCCCCATTCTCTGGATGGAGAATTCTGATGTACCCACATATTATGCCATTTTCAGGTGGATCTTTCTGCTGCCTTCTGATACACTTTTAGGCTGTTTTTGTAAAGAACTGTATTACAAAATGTGGTGTAGCATAAATGGATGAAAATAGTCTGGGAAGAAAGCTGAAGCACAAATTGTTTGTTATAGTGTTAAAATTATAATCTGTAGTCTTCTGCCTGTCCTAGTTCCACTGATATTCCTGTTCCACCTTCTGTTTACTGTTCTTTCTTCTTTCCTACATTAACAGGTTCGTTTAAAAAAATAATAATAAAAAAGAAGTTATATTTAGGAAAAAATGCACCCATTTTATTTACATTCTTCAGTAGTCCTTAGCCTACACTGCTTATCTCCTGTACCAAATTTTACTGAAGTAAGCTTATGTGTTGACTCTATTCCTTCCTTGATACCATAGGTTCAACTCCCTCCTGTTCTGCTGTGTGCTAGGCAAATCATAAGTACAAAAGGACAATTTTGAACTTTTTATGCAATGCTTCCGGTTTTGCCTTGTGCTTATTTAACATCTGTTTAAGTTTAGAATTTGTTCTTCTCCCAGAGTGAGCCTCTAGAAGGCAAAGATATTACACTGAACTGATACAAAAAGAGTTGTTTCTTACTTGTGTCATTCTTCTTCCTTCTAACTTGTTTTAGATTGGCTATATGTTTGTGATAACGCATAAATCTGTGCTGTGGAGAAAAATAGTGTCACTAGGAATACTTTTTGGAAAAAGGTAATTAGTGATTCTTTAATATCATTTATTCTTTGAACTCTAGTAGGTAACTTGTGGGAAAAGAGCTTAAAAGAAGAAAGACCTAGGGGCATGGATAATTATAAAATGGATGTTCTCAGGCAAAACCTGGGTATTTCTAAGATCAGGATGTGCTACGACCTGATTTGTTTCTTTCCTTTCTATGTCTCTCTAGGTTTCAGGACTGATGTGTTGCTGTTTATGCATTTATTAAATGAATTATTTTGTTTCATATGTATAATCTACACAGACCATCAACTAGACAACATATTCAATTATATATTAATTTTTCTAAGATTCAAGTAGGTCTAATGACATACAGAAAATCTTTTCACGCACAGATTTTCACAATTTTGGGTAAACAAGAGTGAAAAGATGTTTTCCCCTGAGAATCATGTCTGATTATTGTAAAGAAATCCAAGAAATAGTGGTGGAAAGAACATACAAAGCTAGTTCACATTTGATAAGTTGTCTTATTTTGGTTGAAATGCTACACTCTCAAAGTGTGACCCAGGTTCTTAAATTGTGGGATACCATGCCTAGCTACAGGTACAAGTCCAAGGCCTCATACAAGTTTTGTGTTGTATCTTTTAACCCATTATTTTAGTTATGCAAAATGTCCAAAATTTTAGCAAACATTAATAATTTAAGTGACTGAGTAGATATATGTCCATATTATAATAATTTTTAAAAAAGGATAAGTAAGCACTTGAAATAACTTCTCCCTGTTTACTTTGTCTCCATCTCTTAAGAGAATGCAAATAAAATAATAACACAATTTTAGTGACTTATATTGTCCTAATAGACAAAGTGTAAAGCAGCTGGAACTCCCATTGAAAGGGACATGCCTCACAAAAATATTGACAAGTCCATGGTTAAATAAATTTATTTAGACTTCAGGGCAATATCTTTCAGATTATTTATTTTTAAGTAAATTTTATAAAAGTGGGCACTAATTCTCTTGTTCTATGGTTACCTTAGTTTGACATATTTTAAGTAAAGCATTTTGTTTTGAAACACTTGCAAAGCTTTGGGGTTTTCTATGTGCCCCCATCTACTCTGCAGCCACCAAATGCCATGAAAGCACATTTGAAAATCTGCAATAACTACCCCATTGCCTTTCTGGGAAACCCATTTTCTTAGAGCAAGAAAGCCTGTAAGTATATGGTTCAAAGATAATTTTAAATAAAGTTTTACTGTAAATTTGAATCTTGTTCCACTTTGCTATGCAGTACAAAGTAAATATGACTAAAGTAGTGAGAATATCATATACCTTTAATCTTTTCTTGCACTTTTTCTTTCTTTTATGTTTTTCTGAGTGTAGAAGTTATTCTGAAATATCCTGAGTTGGTCCCTTCTTGTCAATAGATATGCAGAATTTTCTGCAGTAGGCATTTTCAATAGGTGCAATTAAAATTTGGTTTGTTCAGGGAGATTCAATATTGCTTTTCTAACTTAATGCTGTCATTACAATTACTGTATGACATAGAGAGATAACATCACTAAAGAAATTATAATGATAGATTTTGTTCCAAATGTCATTTAATATCCAGTTTGCCTCTTTCTCACACTTCTGGAAGTTCCTATGTTGAAGGCAATGGAATAAATGAGAGTGGAATCAGATTTTATTTTTTGTTTAATTCCAGTTAGCCCTTAACATCCATCAACATGAAGTTTCAATCTTAAATAGCCCATTAGTAAGGCTTTGAAAGGTACATTTTTTTGCACATAAAACTGCCTATGTTTTGCTTTTCCAGCTGCTGCTGAAGACTTGCAACACTTTTTAACAGTCCATAGCTTCTCAAATTTTGAAAACTACTTAGTCAGAACTGAAGGCAAAAGAAAAACATAATTTCAAAACATTGTAAAGAATTCTGTGATTGCTTCTTATCGCCTTTGATGCCCCAAACTTTCATTATTTGAAGAGGGAGAAATGTGTATTTCATATGGATATTATTGGAAAGACACTTCTGAAGTGTGTGTTCATCACAAAATTTCTATTGAAACACTTTTTAAGTTCCAATTTGACTATTTTGGAGCAGAAATTAAAAAAGATTGGCAGGAATGCAAACTTTTGTGTGAACCAAAATTCATTTCTATTTTGTTAAACATGTTAAATATGTTAAACATTATGTGGAAGGATAGAAAAGTTCTATGCAAAATCAAATTACACTGTTAAAAAAGGAGAAGTTGGTAACTGTCTCTATTGAAGATTTAAATCCTTTCTCCAATATTTTCACTAATCCAATTTGATCAACTTTCATTTTTCAGGTTGAACCTTTCTGATGTTATATGACAAAAGTTAGAGAAACTCAAATTTAAGAGGTTTCACCTTTTAAGACAATTATATTTAAAGAAATAGAGGGACCAGTAGGCTCTCCCTAGCTGTTTGTTTATATACAATATAAGAATGAAAGAGGTTAATAAGATATTTTATCTATCCTCTGCATGCAAAGTTGTGAAGCAAACAGAATAGATAAAATTGACAAAATAAATAAAAAACAACCAAAAAACCTAAAAAAGACCAAAAAATAATAGATGCAAAAATATTTTAAGACCCTAGGAAAAACAAAATTATTGTGTTTTCTATGTTCTGTGTTCCCAAGAGCATTAATAGAACTACTGCTAACAATGTAGCAGAGTCTCTGGAATTTAGGGATGATTTTTTGAAATTCCTGAAATATCACTCCCATAAATGGTCTTTCACCACTTATGCCATAATCTGTTTTAACCATCATATGGCATGCTTTACTATTGTTCCTTATAGGAAGTGAGTTTGTGCATCTCTATGATGCAATAGCAGCCACTTCAGTATCCTGCCAGCACCAAAAGGAATTGCATGTTAGGCCTTCCCTCTTCTGGAAAGGCCTTGACTGTGAAACTTGCCAGGGCCCTCCATCAGCCAGTAAAAATAAGTTTAATAAAAAACTGGCTTTAAAAAATGAATAGTTTTTCAATAGTTTAGTAATTTGAATAATGTTATCTAGGGATCTTATGAATCTGAGACCTGAACCACAGCATCAAAGTACCAGGGAGACTGAGGCTGTCAGAGTAATGAGGTGGAAGGATGAATTTCCCCCTTTTTGCAGCAGTAAACTGTTAAATTACAACAGCGCTGACATTTAACCTCACCTTAAAACTGCCTTGCATTCTTTGCATGTCTCCCCTACCTCCTGTCAAAAAGTGTCAGTGGAGGAAAAACGAGATCTGTGCTCACTTTCAGAAAAGAACTTATTTCTCTGGTGTGTGCCTCCTTGGGGAAAAGCAGACTGGCAGCCAGATAGGGAGGTTGAAATCATGTGGAGCTCTGATGCTTCCCTCACCATCAAAACACCTGCTGCAACACTCAGTAAACTGCTGAGTCAATAAGGATCTTTAAGAACTGTAGAGTTCTTATCTTCTACTGTGTCTGTAGAGTTTACCTGATCTAGTGAAACTAATCCCAGATCTGATCAGTTTTAAAGAAGTACTTCACTACATACTTGCTAGTGAAGTCGTTTGTTCTTGTTTGTTGTTGTGAGAGGGGTTGTTTGTTTTGTTAGCTTTATTTGTTGGTTTTTTTGTTTGTTTTTTTTAAGCAAGTTTTTCTAAAAACTTCTTTGCTTGTTTTTTGTTATTCTGGATCTGTCCAGAATCTGGCTTCTGTGAGAAGCCCCCCCTCCCACACACACACACCCTTCAAAGTCTGGGGATTTGTTTGTTTGTTTTGTTGGTTAGTTGTTTTTGGGATTTTTTTTTTTCCTTGTTTGTTTCTGGCTTCCACAATGCTGGAGATTAGAGGGACTGGGCACACTGAGCTAAACCTGTGTGTAAATCTTTAAATGGGCAATGCTTTAATATTTTCCAAATTTGTACAGTGTGTGTTGCTACATCTTAATCTTCAGCTTGATCAGGACCCTCTTTCTTTTCATATATCTAGACTAAAGGTCTTGAGTGGAATTCCTAATACAGTAAAATAGAATCACAGAATGAGAGAATGGGTGAGGTGGGAAGGGACCTTTGGAGATAAACTGGTCCAGCCCCTCTGGGGCCACCTAGTCCAACACCATGTGCTGTCAGCTTCTGAATACCTCCAAGAATAGAGGCTCTAAGTGCTCATGTCTCACTCACAGCAGGGAAGTGACTCCCAGTGCTCAGAGGATGCCTCCTGTGCTTTGATTTGTGCCCGTTGCCTTTGGTCTTGTTGGTAGACACCACTGAAAAGGGCCTAACTCCATCTTATTTGCACCATCTCTTTGAAAATTTATGCACATTTATAAAATCTGCCCTGAGGCTTCTCTTCTCTAGGATGAAAAGTCCCATCTCTCAGAGTTTTCTCATAGAAGAAATTATCCAGTCTCTTCATCATCTTTGCAGCTTTTCACTGAACTGTCTCCAAATTTTCAGTATTTCTTTTTTACTGGGGAGCCTAGAACTGGACACACTATTCCAGATGTGGTCTCATCAGTGCTGAGTAGAGGGCAGGTATTACCTGTCTCAATGTACTGGCAATGCTTTGCCTCATGCAAGCTGGGAGACTCCTGTGTGACAAAGGCACATTACTGGCTCATGATCAATTCAGTGTCCATCAGGACTCCTGGTATTTTTCTACCAAGCTACTTTCCTGCTGTGTGTCTCCTGGCATATGTTGCTGCATGAGTTGCTTTTCCCTGGATACATGACTTTGTGCTTCCCTTGCTGAAATAAAATAACACATTGCTTAAAAAGATGATAAAATTTGCTCTCTTCATATATACATCTCAAACTGTTTTGAGGACCCCAGGCCACACTATTTAATTCATTTTCTTAAATAAATTTTTAAAATTAAGAAATGTAGAACTATGATTTCAGTCAGAAAATCAAGTTTTTGTTCCCTTTATTCAGTTTTATGTTAGTGACTCCTAGGTACTCTGTAGAAATATGGTGTTACCAGTGATCACCAGCAGTGTTCCTCAGGGCTCAGTTCTAGGGATGGTTCTATCTGATATATTTTTCAACAGTATACAAGCAGAAGTTTAACATACTATTAGCAAGTTTTCTGATGATACCAAACTGGGAGGTGCTGAGGACTTGGCCTTGCAGAGGGATCTAGATAGATCAGAGCACTGAACTATGAAAATTGGCACAAACATTAACAAGTCAAAATGTCTGATTCTGTGATTCTGCACCTGGGAAAGAGTATTGCCTGGATCTAATATAAATTGAGAGAAAAGTGGCTGGAGAGCAGCCCTGCAGGAAGGGCTATGAGGGCGCTGCTCAGCACCAGGTTTTACACAGGTCAGCAGTGGTGCTTCACAGCCCAGAGGACAAAATGCATTGTAGGGTACACCAAACCAATGGAGAAAAAGAGGTGATTATCTCACTGTACTCGGTGCAGCCTCACCTTGAGCACTGTGTGCAGTTCTGGGCCCCATAATTTGAGGAGTGAGAGTCCTTCAATGCATCTAAAGGACTCTGATGAAAGGGCTGAGGGGAATGTCTTGTGAGCTGCAGCTGTGGCTTTTGGCTTTGTCTGCTTTGCAAGAAGGGAGTCTGAGGGGTAATGTCCTGGGGTGACAGTGTTTCATATCCCAAATTGTGTTGTGTATGTCCCAAACCAGGACAAATAATAACAAAGATATTAAACAAAACTGACCCTAAACTGAGCTATGTGAAACCTCACTAGTGACCATCTGCCAGCCTGATGTAGTGCCTTTCACCTCCATGAAGATACCAAGCAGAACTTCATCATATACAAATACATATAATTCTCTTAGTTGTTTTATTTAGTTTGTTATTATTAGAGGAAATTAAAAAAAAAAAAGAAAAAAATTGAGAAAAAAAACAGGAATGAAAGAAAAATTCTCACTTACAATTGGAATTACCTGGACATATAAATGTAACACTGAAATTTTTTATTACACTGATTTTATATAAATATTGGTATACAATTGCATTAACAGAAATAGTTCAAATTCTGTACTGAAATCATCTCTACATATGAAATGAGAAAGTGTTGAAGAAGAGATGGACAGAAAAACATGTGAGCACAAATACTGAACACATGGCAACATTCACTATAGTGCATTGTTTCATAACTATCTTGATAGAGAAAAATGCCAGGGTGTATGGATTGAACCATAAAGAGCAAGCAATTACATTTTGAGACAATAAAGATCACTTACTGGATGTGGTGCATTTAGTCAAAGTAAAAATACTGCAAACAGTATCTTTAATGGTATAAGAATGGCAGACTTCCAGGTCATTTTGGAGAAATACTTGGTCTCTGTATGCAATAGCAGTGTTGTAAGTACATGCAGATGAAACCTATTAATTCTTTCCTGGAAATTAATGTGAAAAATAAATTTTGCATTCATAAACCAATAGACAAACTCAGTGCCCAGGAAAAATAAAAGAAATTCTCAGAAACTTAATCCACAATTCCATGCAGGTAACTAACTTTTCTAATGAAAAAAATCTGCAGGTTATCTTTTCCAATCCAGCATTTTTATGAACACATAGAGGCAAACTATTTACTTGTAATAGCTTGAAACTTCCCAGCCTTGGGCATACTTTAACTGAGGGAATGAATCTTCTCTTGGGAGTATCCCTCCTATCTATATACAAGATTTGTAAAAAAAGATGTCCATTAGCACTAGATCTTCTTTATGCTAGTTTTGTTCCATACCCGGAGATTCCTGTTGAGATTTCCTGTAGATTCTTTATCTGCTCTGTGGTGGGGATTTAGATTTTCAATATTTTCAAATGGTATAACAGAATCTCAAGATTGCACAGCCCATTCCCAGTCACAGATACAAGATCTGCAAGTAAACACTCTTGCTTCAGTGTCAGTACTGCATGTCACAATTCTCAGCTTCAAATGAAACCCATCTTACTCAAATAAAACAAACACAAGGGCTCATACAGAGGCCTTGAAAAGCCTTAAAAATATTTTAGTTTTAAGTTGAGTAGATTTTTTTATTCTCTGTTTGCTTTTAATTTAAATTTAGTTATATGCAATATAAAATACTACTTCATCATAAAGTGAAAATCTGTTTGGTGAAGAAATAGAAAAGCATAATTTCTGAAATTTACTGGTATTTCATGCCAAATTGAAGTAACCAAACAACCTAAAATTTTATTTAGTCATTGAATTATTAACAAAAAAAAACCTGTTACACTTATTAGAGAACATATTACAAATTTACCAGACAGAATGTGTGTGTTCAGTACTATGAATCTAACTTTATTTTAAAATGTATTATTTTCAGTATCTACGACATAAGATGATGCATCTTTTGTAAGCTGTTAGTTTGTGTCCTCTGCCTTCTTACTTCAACTAAGACTCCATTGCAATTTAAAAGGGAAAAAAACAAAAAAGGGTAACCAAAATAGATTTGCTTCTAATGTTAGATGTCAAGGATTTTTTGTATGTCTCTTTGTGATAGATAGATAGACAGACAGATAGATAGATAGATAGATAGATAGATAGATAGATAGAAAGATATGAATGATAATGAGAAATGACTCTGAAATGTAAATGGAATATTTTAATTTCTTTTGAAAATTAGTTTCAAGATCCACAACAATCTTACATATACAATTACACAAATCTCTAAACCTCTTTTCTATAAACTTTACATATAAACATTAAAGAACCTATCTGAAACATAAGACTTTCTACTTACCAATTAAAACTGGTTAGCTGTGTTCTGATTAGTATTCTTAGACTGAGATAATTGTTTCATGTAATAGACAGTTAAAGGCTATTCCTTTTCAGAGGTTTCTAGTATGATTGACAAAAAAGTTTAAGCAGACTATTTTATAAAACACAAATT
>JANRGV010000073.1:41205210-41215892 GCA_024734035.1 Alethe castanea
GAAATTCATGCTGCTCATTTAGGCAAATGTGAAAAGTGTTTTTGACAGAAAATAAAATGAAAACATATTTCATATGATGGTTACTTCCCTAGAAATATTCCCTATTTGCAGTAGAATTGTTTCACCAGAAGAGATCTGGGAGATGATGAATACTTTTTTTTACTGAGTGTAGGTCTAAGTAATGTCTTGAACAGTTCTATTATTCTCAAAAGCCATGAGAATACAACACACTAACCTAGAATCTGGCTTTCTAGTAATATTTTAGTACAGTGAATGACAACTTCTCTTCTGAAGTCATTAGCATAGACATGTTAATGATCATGCTGAAGCAGAAAAAATATTTTTTCATGTAGGAGTTGATGGACTCATAGCTTCATATCTGATCATTGAGTCAAGAGATTTATATTAACATGAAATCCACATCAACCAGAACTGACAGCGTCAGGTGGGTGTCACCCACAGAATCAAGGAGTGATTGGCAGAAAATTCATTACTTGATTAGGGGCTTAATTGTTTTGCTTACTCGAGGCAACTCCCACTTATCAGCTCCAGGCACTCACCAGGGCATAAAGCTCTGGTGCTACAGAGAAAGAACAAAAACAAGGTGAAAACACAGAAAAAAAGACAAAGTTATTCTATTTGTCAGCAGCAATTTATATTTCTTAGGCTGTCCATATAAATAGGAGAAAAACAATGCTTGAAATAAAGCAGAAGACAATCCTATATGTTATTTCAAGTAATCTTTGGCAAAATTACTTCACTAAGCTACAGCTATGTGAAATAATCTACAATTGAAATTCATGCTGAGATTTGAGATGCAGCAATCTTCCAGCCTTGCTGCAACACAAATCTTTATAACAGACAATCAAAGAGCAATATATGAAAAATACTAAATTCTATCAATCTATGGCAAGATTTTGGTTTTAGAACTGCATTGTAAATTTTTTCTTTAAGATGCAAAAATGAAAAATATATAGCTTTATTTTAAAAATATTTTATATTATGTATTGTTAAAGGGTAACAAGGATCTTGACACACATTTCTTTAGTTAAATATCACTGTATTTTGTATGGGAGACTTTCTGGAAGAAACAAAAGATTTCAGAAATATTTTTTTTTCAAATATCAAATAGATTTTGATTCTTTTATCTGTACAGTTAAGTAGTTTCTGATAATGACTTAGGAAAAAAGACAGAGCAAACAAAATTTCTTATCTTTATCATCCCACATACTTATTTGGAATGAGCTAAAATGACACTGGGCAAGGACTAGCAGAACCACTTCTTAAGAATAACTGTATCCGGGAAGCTAATAATTTTGAAACTTCATACTTGTCATTGCATTTTGCATAAAAGTGAATCTTACAACGAACCTTCTAACTAATGATATGAGGGAGTACATGAAGGAAATGTGCACCTTGGTTAATTACTGTATCTTCTTCCAGGCCCATTTGAAGAACTGGTGACACAAACATTTTAGTCACACATACAACTGCTTTACTCTGACTGGGGAGGTTAAGTTAAAAGTCTTTTGTACATCCTTCCTCCCTAAATTAATCTATAAACCTGTGAGCCTATGTAATAAAATCTTTTGGAGCATGTATAGAGTCTTAAAAGAGTAAAAACACAAAGAAGCAGTGTTGTAGAACAGCAGAATGGTTTAGATTGGCAAGCACACCTGCAGATAATCTGTTCCCACTCATGTGCTTAAAGCATGGCCAGCTAGTGGAGGTTAAGGAGGTCTGTGTATTTGGGGTTTGATCATCTTTAGGGATGGGGATGCCACAAAATAAATGGCAAATCTTCTGCGTTTGATCATCCTTATAGCGAAAATATTATGTTTTAGAGGAATTTCTTGCATTTCCTGTATTTGCCTCTTGTCCGGTCACTAACACTGGAAAGAGCCTGGTTCTGCTTTCTTTACAGATCTCTTGAACATGGATAAGATGGGCTCTCTTCTCCAAGCTGAACAGACCCAGGCCACAGACTCTCTTTATATGAAAGATTCTTCAAAGCCTTACTTATCTTAGTTATCTTTGTGGGATGTTGATGGACTTACTCTGGTAAGTCCATGTCTCTCTTGGACTGGGGAATCCAGAACAGGATGATCCAGGTGTGTCTCAGCAGGGCTGTGGAGGGAAAAGGGATCACCTAACCTGGAGGCAGTACTCTTACTAATGCATTCCAGGTGCTCTTGGACTTCTGTGGTGCAAGGCCACATTGGTATTTCATGGTCAGCTTGTTCACCAGCACCTCCAGGACCTTTTCTGCAAAGCTGGTTCTCAGCCAGTTGATCACCAGTGTGTATTAGTGCCTGATGTTGTTCTTCCCTGGTCACAGAATATTGGTATTTTCCTTTGTGGAACTTCATGATGTTCTGATGTACACATTTCTCCCGGCTTTGAGGTCCCTCTGTGGTCCCTCTGTAAGGCAGTGCATCCAAGAAGGTAATGCATTCTTGACCCTCTGCACAGTTTTAAAAAATCATCCGTGTTAAATAATGAAGAAGTAAAAAGGCTCTGTCTCTATTATTGGTGGTAAAGACAGCAAGCATATAGAACTAACAAAGACAAAAGTAAAAAAGGTGTAGGATACCTCCACCCTTCCCATGTTCTTTGTCACCAGTTCTCCTTCTCTAATCAGCAAAGATGACGGTGCGCCTTCATTTTCCCTCATCTTCCTTTTGCTTCCTTTTGAAAAGAGGAATCCTTCCTCTTTTCCTGCATATACCTCAGCAGGTTCACAAGTCCAGGTTGACTTTTCTTTCTTTACACAATCCCTTGCATTTTCAGACAAGAGTCTTTATATTCCTTCTGGTGACCAGGCCCTGGTTTCACTTCTTGTATACATACAATTTATGTTTAAATTTTTTAAACTTCTTCTTACTCACCTGTAAATGTCTGTCACCTTTTCTTGGCTGTCATTTTTGGCTTGTTATATTTTTGGAGTCTGGATGAACTGATCTTTGAGAATCACTGACTGTGTGATTTAGATTAATTCTCTGTGTTAGCTGTTAGATAATAGACAGCTTTCTCGAAATTATTTTTTCAGAACAGTGATAGTTCGCCTTGACTTAGAATATGCTTAGAATAATATTAAAGTGTCACTAAGTACAGAAAGGGACTATTTGAAAAGATGTTGATTTCTTGCAGGAGATGATGAATTATAATTAGTCCATATCACATGCAGAATGTTTACTTTTTTAGCTAAATACAAAACCTTCTCTAAGGACTTCCCTTACCAATGTTAGGCATGTCCTAAAAGCAGTGTCTTATTCTGGAAAAAGCTGACAAATTGTGTGTAACAGAATCAGAACTAGAAAAGATCCCTGATACATTTTCTGACAATAGAAAATATATTTGTTCAATTTTAGGAGTATGAAGTTACCTTTTTCTAGAAATATCTTCACCTTTAATACTCTATTTAAGAAGGAAAAAAAGAACCACAACAATGTAAAGCATGTTTCAAGAACAGATAATTTTATTATCTTGTCACAAGTGTTTGCATGTACATATGGAATATATTATGTGTAGTATACAATATTTATGTAGAATTGTCAGTCTTTACTACTACTTGCTTTATCAAGCAACAAAATAATTTTTACATAGCCTAGTGTATCAATATCCCGTATTCATTTCAGTTACCGTTATCCAAATTCCTACCAAAATCTCAATTTTTTTTTCAAAGCAAATATGAGAACAGGTACTGAATTAGGTGCCTGTGCAGAGTACCATTGTGGAATTGACAGAGTTTTGTTCTTTAATGTCCACCTGCCTTGTTGCTAGGTACTCAGTCACAGATAGCCTTTCTGAGATATTCAGGCACTCTGGGCCAGAGGAGAGCCAGCATATTCTCAGAACTAAAAATGTGCACATGTACAGTGAGGTTTTTCCTCAGACAGTCCCCAAATAGCAAGGTCAGTGTGTGTCTCTGTCCATGGTAGCAACTGACAACGACTACAGTTGTGGTTTATGTGCTGATTACCCACCTTTAGAAACCAGTTCTTAGGCAAGTCACATTCCAGCCAAATTCCAGCAGCCACAGTTTTACTGGAGACCAGTTTTCCAGCTTGCTTGTTTAAATTCATTAATATACTTATGTATCAGCTCACAAAGATTGGGGTGGAAAATTTTCATGCTTAACAAAAAAGATCCTAGGTTGTTTGGGGTTTTTTATCCTCAGCATGAAAAAATACCTCTGTGTAGTATTTCAACTTGTACTGAGGCAGAAAAATGGTTTCCATTTGAAGTTATATCAATGGCAGAGCAACATTTAAACTATTTGTTAGAAACATACCAGATGAGTACAGTTTTTCAGTCTTATTGTACTGCTATGTTGTTAATATCCATATAAATTGGAAGAGATTTTCTTCCCAGAATGACTTCTATTAATTTGGATTCACCTGAAAAATTTTAAATTCTTATCAACTCCTCATTTCACAATAGGTTTCTTGTGATATCATTGCTGAGCTTTTTGAGAAAATGAGAATCCAACATTGATACTATGCCTAAATTGAGGTTATTTGCCCATTCGTCCTAGTTGCTTTAGTAATAGGAATTTTATTATTTTAAGCAATTCCTGAGTTTCTAAGGGACAGTATGTTAGCAAACCCATTGGTTTTGGTGATGGATAACTTTTAGACTCTTTCAGACCTTTTAACTGTTAACATGATTGACAAACTCACTTTTGATTAATTAACTGCATGTTATGGTATGAAAAAGAGTCAATGATGAATCAGTGCCCCATCAAGGTAAGAGAAAAATTATAGCATTCCTTCAGCCTATAATAATTCTACCAGCATTACACAGATTGGTTGCATTTTTATGCTTCGGTTAAGTCTACAGCCAAGTCTACAACATGGAATTTTACATAAGGGCTCTGTTCTTACTTAGCAGACTGACAATGATAGTAGCACTTAAGATTTGAAGCATTTTGAATTATTTCTGCTCATTCAGTATCCCAGAATGTAAATACTTAATTAGAAAAAGCAAAATGGCATGTAATCAATTATTCTCTGATGCTAACAGATGGTCTAACTGTCTAGCTTGCTCATTCAGTTTCTTGTATACGTGCTTTTTTGGTTAAAAGGATGTAGCCAAGTAGCAGAGAGGAAAGCTCCCTGACTGTGGTGTTGCCACTGATTCCACTTTAAACAGGAGTGATTTTTCATAGAGGGGAAAGTTCTCCTTCCCTGAGAATTCACAACACTTAGTTCAGGAGAATTTCTGGAGTATTATGTGAAACAGATGGAAGAAGAAAGCCTGCAAAATAGAAATAGGTGGGAGATTGCTGAAAGGAACAGAGTAGTTTTTCAGCTAGAAAGTCACAGGCAGGAGAATCTTTATTTGGGATTTGCAGGAGAGAAATGGAATCTTATTTCTCTCTAAATGAAAGTAAGTTGCTGAAATGGAAAGAAAGAATCAAGAGGATGAAATTTCCTCTAACAAACTATTGGAATGGTTAGAATTGCTTATCAGATATTTTATTTTATTTCTTTTTTTCAATATCTTATTTTCTGTACTTTGATAAAACATAGTATACAAAATTTTGGCTATCAATTGGCAAACTTATATGAAGAAAAAAAGAGGTAGTAGGAAGAAAATGCTCATGACAAGCTTGTGACTGACTCATAACCCCTTCACGGATGCATGCAAAATTATCATTTGTAGATTATTTGTCCAGTGCTTCTCAGAAAAGATGAAACTATGAATGCCTCTTTATTTGGAATTTTAAACAGTGTGTTAATGGGAAACATTCTCCTGTTCTGTAAAGCTATCTGAAAAATGAAGTAACTGTTTTCTTCTACACTTGGTTATGATAAGAAGAATCCCTTCAATTGCCTTACAGTTGATATGTCTGTAACCCAAACCATGCAAAGAAAGTTCAAACTCTTATTAGTTAAGAATTTCCCTTAGTATTTCCAGGATTCACACAGTATTGTGAATATTGGCTTTGAGAGTAAAGTGACTCCATCTCAAAGTAAAGAAAAATTCTACATTTGTTCTAAATTTAGTGTCACTCCAAAAGCTCATGGAAGGAGCAGGGACCAAAACTTCCTAGTTTTAAGATGATTTTTGTTATTATATTCATTTAAAAGTTAACATAGATGGATAAAAGTATACTAAAATGATTTTCTGGCAACAAACAGTGCTTCAACAAATAGCAGTGACAAAACCACTGCCATTGAAAGAAAATGAGAGGGTTTTTTTGGACCAAATTGGTACAAAATCAGTTCGGGTTTTTTTATTTTCCTTCAAAAGAGTAATTTTTTCCTGTATTTCTTCCAAGCTAAAACTACCAGGAGAAGTGTGCACTTCTATTGGTATATATGATTAATTCATAAGAGCAGAAAGGGTCAAAGACAGCACTTACGGCCTTTTGCATGATTTGTTTTGATTTTTTCTTTAATATTTTGATTTTTAACCATTAGTGCACAAGTTCTCAATGCAGAAAAGTACCTATTTAGAGAAGGGGATTTAGCACATGGATTATGGTAGTAGAATTTCAGAAACTTAAATGTCAGACTTGAATATACAGCCAAAATTAGTATGGTCAAGATTCAGTGAAGACAGATTATTTCAAAGACTCAATATGACGAATATAGTAAGTTGTTTGGTGTAACTGTGCAACCACTACTAGTCTGAGAGATGAAGTTTCAATCTGCAGAACTACTATAATTTCAAAATTTTACTGTTAAAGTGAGAAACGTTTTTATAGGTGATATAAAGTTGAAGCGATAACTCCAACAAAGAAGTTTGGCTCAAAAATAAGGTGTTTATATCCAGAAAGAGCTATAGTTCTTCAATGTGGCTTTTTAAAGCGTAATTTTTGATCTGAAATCACTTCGTATTAAGGTTAGATCCAAGTACAGGCCTGAATCCTTTTTAAAAGGATTTAAAAAATTTGTGGTTTACATGGATGCATACAACAAATATTTCTGATACACTTTGATGATCTGGAGAAATATCATTATGACTTCAGAGAAGGATGATGACTTGGTGTGCATTCAGACTTTTTGATAACTGAACTGACAGGTAAAAGCTTTTGCTCTGTACAAGAAAATGCAGTTTAGCTTTATGTTTCTTTAATCTATTGCTTGAACTACAAGTCATTTGCATCTAGATTAATGTCTTGGATCTAAAGTTGTCCTTTTTTTCAGTTATTCTGTTGATACTAAAAATGGAGGAAATTAATACAAAGACTAATTTTAACAAGAAATAATTAAAGGACTTTTAAATGTATTTGTATTAATTTTCTCAATAAATGGTTCAATCATGTGCTTTGAGATTTTTACAATTTTATCTCCTTTTATTAAAATCTCTTACTTTCATTGTTGTAACTAATTTAAACAAGAGATTTAACAAATTTCTTTGAGATATGTTTATGTTGAACTCTCTGAAACAGATAAATGTTTGTTTCACTGTAAGATTTTTCCAGTGTTGTTTCACAGGAATTATACCACTTCTTATTTTCTAAGTAAATTATTTTTTTCATTCTGTTATATATTATTTTATCGTTTTCATAATATGTAATTGCCTAATACTCAGGCAGTACAAAAGTGCTGAAAAGAAAACTTAAGCTTTGAAGTATCTGGAATATTTCAACATGAATTCTCCAACTAAAGTGCCATAGAGAATCCTCCAAACCTAGGATTTCATAGTTTCCCTGACCCACAAAAAGATTATTCTAAAAATTGATTCTGCCAGGGGAAATTTGAGAGTGTGAATTTAATTTTAAAAACAGCAAACATAACTTCCTCAGATTTGCAATAACTAAAACTCAAGGGTTGTTTTTTGTTGGTTTTTTTTTTTAATAACTGTAAATCAGTGAAGGTGTTGAATGTTATATTAGAATTCACTGTAATATCTCCTTTGGATAACATACTTCTTAATATTTCCTTTACAATAGAAAATTCTACTCTGCCATAGGATACCAAGGTGGATTCCTATTAAATAGAAAAATTATCAGACAGAGGCATATTTTATTTCTATAACAGCATAACAAAGAAGTCATCATACCTTTTAGTTTTTCTTTATCGTACTAAATTGTCTGGTTTTTGTGGTTAAAAAATCAAGTTTGTCATAACATACTGATTGCCTTTTATTTCTTCATTTGTTTATTTATTAATTTCTTTCGGTAAGAGAAAATGAATATCAAGACTTGGTTTATCTTTAGTCTTAACATTTGTTTGCTTATGTTGGCACCTATGATATACAGTCTTCAAAAAACAGTAGTAAAGATATTTTATTTATTTTTAGGTGAATTTCACACAATCTTATTTAAGGTATCTTAAATCTTCTGAATTGTCCCCTTGCATCATTCTACTTTCTTCTACTTTTTCTCTTCTGCTTTGAGCCCCACACCACCTAGCTGAATTATACAAGGATTTAAGCTCCATTCTCCAGACTACTGACTAGTCAGTTTGGTCCTTAATATATCCCAAAGGTGCTGCTGATGAGTGTATGCACAGGCACTCAGGGTGACTGGGGTCTGCACTCAGTGTCTTCCTATCAGAGCTGCAGCTTGGCTTTCCTTACCACTGAAATGTGAGGAGTGGTACAAAATTATATCTCATCTGTCATGGAGCTCAGGCTAGGATGAGGGATAGGGCCAGATACAAGACCTGTAAAGTGCTTCCATTTCCCGCACGAGCTAACCATACATCTTTTAAACTAGTACACTGCTGAAGAAATGCGGTCAATAATGCTTTCGTAGCTCCTTTTCTGCTGTATTTTAACTTCTGAAGCAATAGCTATCATTGTGTGTTCTTCTTGGAATACTGTATAAAAAGAATGCATGAAGCAGAGTATTAATTTTGTCAGATATTAGTATTTATCATTAGAAAGTCAATAGAACTATCAGTATTTGCAAGAGGTGTAGGGTGTTTCTGCTACAGTTTGCTTCTTTCCTGTACTTGAATACAACTCATGCAGGCAATAACTAATCTCTCTGGTAATAGATATTTCATTTTTTTAAGAAAATGTAAGTGAGAAAGAGCTTTCCCAACAAGAAACAGTTAAGAGCAAATGAAATTCTGCTAATAAGTTTTTGCATATTTTTTGAAAATATGAAACTGTTGCTGTGTAATAATTTATCACTACATCATTAATAAAAAAAAAAAAGCAATTGGTATTTATGCCATACTTAAAAATTTTGCAGGCACCAGAGACATTTTTGAACAATTTAATATTTGAAATCAGACCTGGTGAAGTAACCAAGATAGATAACATGACTATAGAGATATTTTCTCTTATCCAAGTTAAACTTTATTTCTACAGAAATGGCAGAGACAGATGCAGGTAAAAAAAGACTGGACATTTCAAAAGGGATAAACAAGCAGAGGAACAAGAACGAGAAATATTGGAGAAATATTCATAGATTTTATTCGTTTTGTTTTTTTTTAAATAATCTTAAATCAGTAACACCACTAAAATAAATCTTATATTATTATTATAATGCTGACTAGTTAACTTATGTCAGAAAATATAATTAGGAAGTCAAAACTGCTTTTATTATAAGAGAAAATATCTGCTTCTAGCGAGTGACTTAGGATCAGATTGTACACCCATGGGGAAAAAAAAAATTCATTATAAAGTTATATTCTTTACAATAAGACACTGGAACAGGCTGCCCAGAGAAGTTTTGGATGCCCTGTCCCTGGAAGGATCAAGACCAGGATGGATGGGGCTCTGAGCAGCCAGGTTTAGTGGAAGGTTTTCTGGTCCCTAGTAAGGTAGTAAGAATTACATTGTTTTTAAGGTCTCTTTGAACTCAAAGCATTCTATATATTTCTATGATTCATTGAAAAATGATTTTCAAAAAATACATCTGATGTTTTTTTGTTATTACTAAGGATTTTTATGATGGGTAGGGTTCACTGCAGGAATGTTCTGTTTGTGTAAATTGGTGGGCTTCTGAAGGCATTTATCAAAATCATGCCACAAGCCATACCTGCACTATCTTTCCTTCTTTGTATATCCTCCTGCCCATTATAATAGTACCAAATTCCCTACTTTCCATTGTGTTATTTTTGGCTTGACGGGGCAGTGGCACTCAACACTTCTTAAGAGACCAAAAGTAATTTGATTTACTAATGAGAAGTAATGAAGTTCCTCTTATCTAAAAATTGCTCTGTGTCCATGTGTCTTCGTTTTATCTCCTATCTCTCCTTATTGTGATTGATCCTTCTCTGAAAATTTGAATTTGAGTGGCAATTCATGAGCTTGGTGGTAGGATGATCGAGGATGATGGGGTGATAACCCTATAAGTACAGTTTTTGATCTAAGAGTAGATTCAGACTTACCCTTTAGGATCTTTACAGTTATTATAGGATTTAAAGTGCAGATACCTAGAACTGACTCACACTCCCCTACATGGTCAGTACAGTAAAAAACAATGTGTGACTGTAAGCAAAGGGGATGTGAAAGAGGAAGACAAGAGAAACTGATTTTGTTAGAATTGGGCATGTAGACAGCAATGTAGGGACTAAAACTGAAACATAGAAAATCTTAGTGTAAGATTTGGAAGGATGAAGAGGCGTTTTTTATTTTAAAGTAATGTGCTTATGCACATTTTCACAGTCAAATGCACAATCTCACAAGCACCAAAACATGTGTGTCTGTGCAGCAGGCAGCCTGGTAAATTTTTTAACTGCTCTATAATGCCAAAAAACCCCAAGAAATCT
>JANRGV010000073.1:41215992-41230925 GCA_024734035.1 Alethe castanea
AAAAAACCCCAAGAAATCTAGTAATAGGAAGATAAAAGAAATGCCTGTTTCTGAAGAACAAGAGGGGAGAAAGAGGATCATATTTAAAATAATAACTGGTTGATACTTTTATACTTAAATATTATCAGGATTTCTCTTAAAAAGGAAAAAAAAAAACCCAAAAAAAATTTCTGTGATGGACAAAATAATAATCTTCAAAAAATCCAGACCCAGCTCTGTTGCAAAATAGATATTTTTTTTCAAACAAAATAAGAAATTTGCTCTCATTAGCCTGTTCAATGTTACGTGTATACAGCAGTAAAGTGTATCATTTAAGTAAAAATCTGTTCCTGGCAAATTGACAAAGTAATTTAGAAGCTATCTTTGTAATTATCTCAACTATGGTAAGCAGAAATTACAATATGTAGTAGTTAGGGGATATGGACACTGTATTTGTCCCTTAAAAATCTTTATTATAATGACTATTATCAATTTCAATGAACATCTACAAAAAATTGCGAATATTAGATTGTCTATCTCAAAACTCTCAGTCAAAGCTTCCAGATGATCACCTGTGTTGGGAATCTTCTGAAATTACCACATCAGTCAGGGATCTTATAAATAGGTGGGGGAAAGAAACTACCTTCAGTTGTTATAGTATTTAAAATGCAGATACCTAGAATTATCAGCTCGCAATGCTGGTGAAAAGGATACCTTGGAGGTCCACTCTTTCCTCATCATGGGAGTTTTCCTGTACTTTGCCTCAGATGATACTCAGTTTTTAGAGTTAATTTCATTTGAGTGGGATGGGGTCCTCTTGCTGTGATCCACCACAACGTGTTTTTGATGTGGGCTGGGCATGATCAGACTACTGCTTGCAATTGTGCCACAACATGTGGTACTGTTCAAAATTTATTTAATTGAAATGATAAGAAAAATACATTGTTTTAAACAGGTAGATAGTAGGTTGCACATGTGGAGCTGGTCCTTTGCTGTACTTGGCAGACATGGTAAATGTTTGATAGACTGTGTACTACAACAGCATGCAAGCAGCTATCATGTGGGCAGTAGGATTTTCTCTCACTGTATGCTGCTAGCAGACTTTACCAAGGGTTCCTGCTGCAAAGATGCTTTATAATGTATAAGGCTGCATGGTAGCAACTTTCCTGTACCACTTAAGGAAAATCTTTATTAAACAGACCTTTGGTAAAAAGAGCCTCAGAGATATTCACTTTATGTCTAATGCTTAGTGCAGACCTGGGACTTCATCTCACATTACACAATGTAATTCTTCTATAGGCAAATGTCTAAATCATAATTTACTATAAGGTAACATGTATGAAATGGAGACTTTTGAATATGCTTATGCTTATATTGTGTGGTTGATTGTCTCTTAGAGAACCATAATGATCAGAAAGTATACAGAAAATTGAATTACTATTCATCACTCTAACTGATCAATTGTCCTTTAGCTTTTAACATTTATAAGCATCAGCCTCTGAATATGACAATACTTGGTAAACTTTTAGCTTTTCTCCAATTAATGAAAAAAAATTCTCCTCAGCAGAATGTGTTCTATGTTACCCATTTTCTCCTTTCTTTTCTTCCTTCCCCTTTTTTCTATCAGTCCTTACTTTTTGATTGAGGAATTAAATTTTGTCTTCTACTGCTTCTGTTCAATAATTTATAATAGAGGGAGAGATAAAATTTGTAAGTTGCAACATCTTAGAAAATTAGATTCCAGAAGGCTAATCTCACCTTATTCTAGAACAAGTGATGTGAAAGTTGTATCTGCTTGTAATTGTCATGATGGCAGCGAATGCCTTCTCTATTGAGCAGAGAAGGTAACTGATAAAATCTTTAAAGTAGGTGACTAAGTTCCTGAAGTTACATGATGCTCACTCACCCTTCACCTGGATCACATATCAACCAGTATTCAAAAATTAAAACATCCTTTGCACAGTTTCCAGGTAAGGCTTTCTGGGACAATTTATTTTGAGGTGTTCAGAGGAATGTGGCAGAAACCACCACTCTCAGGACTATGTTTGGAGAAAACACCTACATCCTGTTTGACTCTCCCTACCTTAATCCAACCTGTCTCAGCAATCTCAAACTCTCTTCCGTAGCATTAAGTCACAAACTCGGACATTCAACACTAACATTCCATGAAAACCTCATGGAGTTCAACAAGTCCGAGTGCAAGGTTCTGCACCTGGGTCAGGGCAATTATCAATTCCTATACAATCTGGTAGATGAATTGATTGAAAACAGATAAGGATTGAAGGGTAAGAATGGATAATAGATGTGAGCCAGCACTGTGCTCTTTCAGCCCTTCAAAAGAAATGTGGCCTGCAGATCAAGGGTGTTCTCCTCTGCTCATGAGAGATCCCACTAGAATACTGCATCCAGCTCTGTGTTGCCCAGTACAAGAAAGATATGGACTGGTTAAATGGGAATACAGATCAGTTCTATGAAAATGGTCAGAAGGATGGAGCACCAAGCTGAGAGAGTTGTTCAGTCTGCAGGTTCTGGGTGAATCTTATTGTGGCCTTCCAATACAAAAAGATGACTTCTAAGGAAGATGTAGAAAAGCTATTAACCAGAGCATGTAGTGACAGGACAAAGGGAAATGGTTTTAAACTGAAAGAGGATAGATTTAAAGTGGACATAAGGAAGAAACTTTTTATGATGAGGATGATGGGGCACTGGAACAGATTTTGTAGAAACCAGGTTGGATGACGCTTTAAGCAAATAAATCCAACAGAATGTATCCCCTCCCACAGAGGTAAGGCTGGGTTAGATGATCTTTAAAGGTCCCTTCCAACCCAAACCATTCTGTGATTGTCCAATTCTATGAGTACACTGACCTCAGATGAGCCCTCAGATCAAATGCAAAACAGGAAAGATATGAACACGTCATTTGCAGAGAAGTCAGAGAACAGTTTATTAGTACAAATGTGGGAGAAAAGTCTTCTTTATTTCCTTCCATCAAAGATTTGTATTCAAATGCAATTTAAGTAAGTTGAGCTTTAAGGGAATTAATTTCCATGAAAATTTTGGTATTACTGTGCAAAAATTAGACAAACTTCTGCAGTAACAATTTTATACTGACAGGAAATTTTCAGAGACAAATCTTTGCTTAGGGTACAACTATACCCTAGGCTGCAGAAACATCTTGGGCCAGCTCTGTCTTTTGCTTTCACCTATAGTTTGCATTTAAATTGACTAAGAATGAACCTTTCAGTAATTGTATTTATGCATTTTATAAGTAGCACTTTTTCTTTCACTGAAACAATTTTGTGAAAAATTTTTTACCAAAATATTTTAATGTATTTAAGAGATAATGATTATTTTTTCTAATAACCATAAAAATATAAATTTAAAAATTGCTTCTGCTTTCTCTAAGAAGTTTTTTTTTTGCCTAAGTACAAAATTCCATCACAGGAACTATTGAAATGTAGAGGAATAAAGGAAACTTATGAAGAATGGAATGACACTCAGTGTGTGTAACACAGAATAGAGAATGGGACCACGCTATTGTCTTATGATACAATAGCTGGTAGATTACTTACATTCATTTCTTAGAAAAAAATGCCTCTAGTCTGGCAGAAAAATAGAATCATTGACTTTTGTGACTACAACATATTGAAATGATACCAGAATGTAATGGTTTTAGCATTGAAAACTTATCCCATGCATAGAATTTTTATGGTACCAGAATCAGCTCTGAATATTTCAGATTTGGACAAAGAATCTCAGAGTGAAAAGTTTTCCAGAGAGAGACTGCTTCCGAGGTTTGACTGTAGATGGGATTTTTTATTTTGAAGGATGAGTTAATTATCATGTTATGGAAAATATTGCTATAGATGGTGTGTAAATACATGATCCTTTTGATGTGGAAAAAGAGAAAAATATAGATTTATTTACACAAAGAAACCATTACAATAATATTAAAGGAGTGAATGAGACTCTACATAAACTTAAAAAAATAAAATAAAGATCTGGATAAGATAATACCTTATTTCCTTCACTCTGCTTTTCTAGTGGTTAAAAGCAGATTGTCCTGGAGTTTTTCTGTGTCTGGATAATTTTTTTCAACTTGACACATACCTCCTACTTATTTTCACATAGACTAACAGTGTCCAGTGAGGTTTCACACCATTGCTATCATGATTTATTTCCTGCCAGTCCTGTTCTGTATAAATGGTTCTGTTTAAAAATGGCAACAACAAAACCAACCAAGCCAGAAAAACAGATGCTAAGTTTATGCTTCAGAAATTAGCCATATTTAAAATTTCATTGATTTCCTGGGTTTAGAACTCTGCAGCTATTATAGGAGTCTATCACCATAGAGTATTTGAAAAAGATAGGAAAGAACATTAATGGTAAAAGGAGATACTGATCAACCTGACGAAAAAGTGGAAAACATGTGAAAGCACCTAATGTGAAAGATTTTCACATTATTAGCATCTCTATTTAAAGTAAATGTGGACTAATATAAATCAAGGCTTAGGAAAGGAAAAAAAATTAGAAAGAATGAATAGTCTCTTTTCACCTGCAACTAGTAGAGGAACTTATGTTTGAGTTCAGTTCATTTTGTGTGTTTGGTATTGAAGTCCTAAACAGGGTAAAAATATATAATCTTACAATATTTATGGTCTCTGGTGGGTTTTTTATTCTACTTTTGTATTGTAATTTCTGTCTCTGTATAGAACAGATTTATAAACCAAAGGAACTAATTATTTTTTGTATGCATACTTACAAAAAAAAACTCATATAAAATATTAATCCAAACATTTCTCGCAACAGTAGGTCAGTAAAATTTTGTCATTACTATTTATAGAACTGGATAAGTGGCAATTAAGCACCACATAGAGCTTGTATGATGAATTCCTCAATTTTTCTAACAACTAAATCCAATATTTCTTTTTCACTTTCAGGGACAGATGATAATCCATTTTAGATTAAACAGTGTATATGCTGAATCTTTGATATACAGTGGCTGAGTTTATCTTGCTGTTTTCCACTCTGGGTATCTGTTAGTGCATGACTAGTCACTTCTTATTGACTCATATGCTCCTTCTGAAGAGATTTTCTTCCTGACAGCATTTTCTTCCTAATGTTCCGCTCTGTTGCCTATTAAATGATATATTTTTGTTCAATATATCCTTGCTTAATTCTCCCACCTTATTATTCATTTTTTACAATCATTTGTATTTGATTCTAACTTTGAATTAGATAGTTATGAGTGTTCTAAAATTAAAAAATATTTTTTCTTATATTGGCTTGAGTAATATCTAAAGAACCCTTTATTTTTCTAGGAATGGAATGTCAATTCAAAATATCTCTGCTTACACCAACAGGAATTTTATCTAATATTTGTTGATTAAAGAACAAAAATACATTAAATAGCTTCTAAATGGAATAAAATATGTTTAACTATTTTTCCTAAAAAGATTGATAAATAATTTAAGGATGCGTGGGGGAAGGCCAGTTTGTTTTGGCAATTTGCTCATGTTTTCCTGACTTTTTGAATCACAAAGTGAATTATTAAATTAAATATGAGGCTCTTCAATGTTTCAGGGTTTTTATGTTTATACTATCCACTAGTGATATGTGAAATTTGATTGATATCCTTAAACGGCATCCTTGCCTGATATCCCAAAATGTGGCTTTATCATCAAAGTTCAGCAAGAAGGAAGTCACTGTAGATACTTTGATACTTGATAGCATAAAGCAAACAAAAGTATTTTCTATGTGCATATAAGCTTACTTTAGAGGGTTCAGAAAAACCTCCCTAGAGACTCCAAAGCTGGTTAAAACTGTAGGAAAGGCTCTTGTTGCTTGCCACTTTGCTTCAGCATCCTGCATTTAGGTCACAGCAGGTGAAAACACAATCACAACAATCACTTATACTAGCAGTCTAAACTGAACATAAATTTGTAGGTAGTAAAGTTTCTTTGAACAGTTAATGGTGTTACAATATAAAATTTTGCTATTACAAAAGCCATTGTTAACATTTCATTTTCATGTTGCTGGAATTATATCGTTATTAAACATCCATCATCCAATACATTTTTAGGATCTTGAATTTCAAAATATATTGAGTGTTTCATCTCTGGCACTTATGAAAGTTTTTAAATACCTGTCTAAGGATTGCCTGTGTCTCTATATAGTGTAAATAATACTATACAATCTTTCATTTGGAGCTTGATAATACTCTCTTCAAAGTGGATTGACTCTTACAAACTTATCTATCATTAAAAGGAAAAACTCTTCTTAAATAAAGGATAATATTTTCCAATACTGTAGTTGTCTTGCCTTGATGAACTAACCAGTGTGTTTATTCAAACTAAGAAATAGTTCAAAGGGAAGGAGCATTAGATTTAACTAGGAATTAAAATTGCATTATAAATGGGGAAAAGCTTATTTAATCTAACTTAGAAAAAAGAAGAAAAATAATTAAGAAATAAAATCATAAATTTGCTGACTTTAAAGATTACAAAATAATATTTTGGGTCATAGAATTAAAGATCTCCTGAAAACATCTTTCCTGAAATTTTTTCTTTACTGTTGCCCTCCAGCAATATTCTGTTTGCTTTTTACTCCCATCCATGATTTACAACTGGAAATTAAGGCAAAATACTTCTCTGCTGCATGTTGGCTTTCTTATTTTTGTTCTTACATTTCAATCTAGTTTTCTACAAATTCTAGATTTTAAAGAAAACATTTTTTTTAGATATTTTAATCTCAGATTTCTTCTCTTTTTTTTCCCAGTATTTGCTAGATTCTAAACTTAAGAGAGGACTCTGTTACACATTTGTGCTCACACACACACAGATAGAGCATTTGTTCAAAAAGATACCACTGCTGAGTCAGGACAAACAGTACCATTTCAACTGAAATACTGTTTCTAAACAATATTTCCAAAAGGATTCCCTTAATCTGATATTTTTACTTAAATGATAATGTTAATATTTATTTGTAATATTTACAAGTCACACTCAAGGTCTTTCTATAGAATTAGAATTTTTTTTTTTTTTAAGGAGTATATATGTGTACCAGATTTAGGACAGCGATAGCTTGTCTTGTTTTCTAACCCCTTTTTTGTGTCTGTGCATGTCTACATGTGTTATTGTTTTATAAGTTTTTAAAAGTTATAGGAGACTAAAATTATTTCATTTCTGTCTTATTTATTAAAAACTTTTTATTTCTTGTTATTGAAGTCAGATATGCATGATGTTACCTGATTTCATTCTCTCTTTAAAGTTTCATTGATAAAAAAGCAATTTTTTAAAAATACCTCAACCATTTTTAAATTCAGCATAGCAATATGGAGCCATAATGAATGCTGACTCTCAGCACAATATGCAAGAAGGTGCCTATTTATATTTTAATCAGATAAAAGCCCTAAAAGTCACTAAATCTCACTGTCAGCAGTATGATAGTACAACAGCACAATTAAGTTTTCAAACACTATGTTACAGTACCACGATTCTGTGGTGGGCTGGAGGATATGAAGTTACAAAAGCAATAAGTAGCTAATCAGTCTGTGTGCAGGTAGATGTAAATTTGCTACTGATGATTTTTGTGTATTTTGGGTTTAAATTAACTCCAGAGAGATGTGTGTTGGTGGTAGTATAGACTTAGTATGTCTTATTTTAATAAATAGTTAGTTGATTTCTCACAGGAATGTTAATTATATTTAGGAAGCCCTTATGAAGATGCTGTACAACAGAACATACGTATGACTTCCTCAAGCTGTCAGAAAGTCAGCCTGATAAATGAGAGCTTCAAGTGTTCACTTTCTCAGTTCCTATTGAAAAACTGTGCCCTTTTTCCTCTGTATCATATGATTCATAGAGCAAAATAAGGATTTCAAAAATGCTTACTTCAGAAAACTCAGTGATCCAGTTTCAGAGTGTGTCTAGCAAAAAAAAGGAGACATTTTATTTTGCAAGTTAATTCTTTGTGTATTCTTCTGTGACTCATGTCTGTGACCCCTGAAGAGGAAACAAAGCAGAAAAATATTCTTTTTCTTCCATTTATTTTGAATCTTTCAATTTGTCTTACCAGTTTTGGTGCTGGACTGGGGTGTGTGATGCTTGTTGATGACCACATATGTCCACTTGTTATTAATAAATTTTTCCACGAGCCTTGGCTAACCTTCTGTTGGTCTATACCTGCACAGTAATTCCCTCTAGTTTTGGTCCAGAATACCCTGAGGAACATGGGATTCCTTCAGAAAAGGCAGTGCATGATTTTATGTTTGATTTAAACATCATGACCTCTTTAGGTTTCAGAATATTTCATCTGTACAGTAGAAATTTACCCAGGCTTTTCTCTCTAATTATTAGTCCCCTCTGTTGCTAAGGAACTACCTAAGATTCTACAGCCTGGCACCTGAACCAGGTGACTGCACTATTAGTCCCATATACCTCACCATTTGTGTTTTATTAATTGAAAAAGTAATAGAAAATGCAGAAGGTGAATGGATTCATGGCTGATATCCTCAGAAAGAAAGTGATGAATTGGCATAATGTCATACAAGAATAATATTAGTGTTTTGCCTATTTTGTCTACTATGAGTAGCAAAAATATCCACAAACAGCAAAAGGGCTTCAGTGTCAAGTGCATTACAAAATAATAGGCAAAGTATTGAGTAACATTTGTCTGTCTTCTGTCTTTGAACTAGAATACCCACAAGACCTAGACGTATATATTATAGAAATTCAAGATTTTAGTGGCTTCTTTTGAGTGCTCATCTCTTAATTTTCCAGTGTTTCTTTGATGTCTCCCAAAAGAAATGAATGGTTAAGGGCATTACTCTTTAAGGAGGGACAAAATTATTCTCTACTACTGGACTTTATAAATGGTCAGAGGAAAATATCCAGTTCAGGCCTCGCTCTGCATAAGAAATTTTCTATTTCCTCTAGCGATCAAAGCTGCGTGACTTCTTTATATGACTCATATCCCACTTAATTTAAAAAGTGCTTGCTTTACTTGAAGCACCTGATATATTAACTATATAACACTATAGCAAATTCATTTAAAAAGTGGAATCTCTGCATAAATAAGTTAAATTAAAAGAAAAAAATTCCCTATAAGAAGTGTAACTTGTACAGTGGTTACTTTGGTATTTTAACTGATCTTTAATGGTAAAGATATCAAATAAATTGTAAATCTTCCCATTAATTGTAGCATTATGATCTACCAAGCCCATTAGTTTATGTTTCCACTTACTTATGTCTAGAAAGAAACAAGGTTTTAATGTCATGATCCCTCTCTGAGTCCTCTAACCTTGTGACCCACATCTGTGATCTCTCAAATTGAATGTATCACTCATTTATTACCACCTCTTTTAAAATTTCCTCTCCAGCTAACTCTGCAAATAAAAGGCTTCTAGCTGTTTTAATTTTCTCTTCTGACAGCAAAAGACATATCTGCATGATTAAAATGCCAGATATCTTTATAACTGTTATCAATTACATTAATTAATAGAAAATAGCAGTAGAATTTGCATGGGGAAAAGTATTACCCTAAATCTTAGTTAATTCACAGTTGTCTGCAGGATGCCATTTCTCCCACACCCCTCTTATTTTTTACACTTATGTGTATTCATTACTAATAAATACTTCCCTAACAAGTATGATGTATAGTTGCTGTTTGTATCAGTATGAAGTATGGTCCTATTGTTGTTCTATTGCTCAAGCTGAGAAGAAAAGGAAATTTCTTTCTTAGAACAAAAAGGCCTTATAAAGAGCCTAAATTATATAACAGCAAGCAGTCTGCATGACAATTATATATTTTTTAATTAACTGAGACTATAGACTGGGGGTTTATAGCGTAATATTTTTTTCAGTCAGAACTTTCCCTAAAATTGGTTTCTCTTCTATTCATGCCTTCTGAGTGGAAGTTCAGGTCTTATATTAAATGTGCTGCTCTCAAAGTGAGCTCTGTTTGTGCAAGGTGCAGAAGCAACATGAAATGGTTTCACAGCTTGGCAGCCTGACATGAAATGGAGTGGAAAAGCAGTCTCAGTAATGATAGGAAAAAATGTTTCAGAATTAGTATTTGGCTGAGGTTTCAAGGATATCTTTTAAACTTTCTGGTGTGGACAGGTAGCCCCATTTATGTTAGTGAAGCTGCTTCCCGCCCCCTCCCACAAAATAGTCCTGTGAAAACATTAATGTTCGGCGAATTTCATGTGCCTTGCTGGAAACATGTTTATTTGGATTCAAAATATGTCCCTGTAGAAACAGAGACTTTGCCTAGGATGGGATGTAAGGATATTTTGCATCTGTTCTGAGAATGTAAGTTTCTATCTTCTTATATGATTTTTATAACCACAACCTTCCTCTGGATCTAGAACTCAGCTGCTTTGGTTCCCTTGGCCTCTTATCACAGACCTCAGCCAAATGATTTTTTGGTCTACAGCCTGGAGGTCTCCAGGAGACCCTGGGATCCTCCTGAGTGTGTCATTTTCTCCATACATGGAAGGATAGGCACAAATCCTGCGGGAATTTTTGAACTCTTTACTATAAAATAAATCCTTACATTTGTTTAATTCTGTACCGTAAGACCTTGAAAATGTCTGTATAAATTACCCTTTTGTTTTATTTATGTATTAGTTTCAATTTTTTTCCCTATGAAATTCTGGGTTTGGTTTTTTTTGTTTTTTTTTTTAATTTAATGGACACCAACGACATATGTATATATGCATATATTGATAGATATCTAGCTATTGTAGGTGTACTATAATAGACAGTTTAGGAGGCACACAATGATTTTTAAAATTTCTCAATTAAAATCCAGGTCTTTATAAAAATTCTCAAATAAATATTGGCATACTTCTTTTATTTTTCTGGCCTCACATTGTAGGAAAACTCCAAAGTCTTATAGGAAAAATCCAAAGAAGTGCTTCAGAGAAAGGGACCTGAAGGAAAAAAAAACTAAAAACCAATCTATTTCTCCAAAGAATTCTCTAGATAGAAATGGAGTTCTTCTCATTTTTTATGCCTCTACAATTCACAGAATAGCTGTTTGTTGCAGATCAAAGCCACAAATTGGCAATGATCAGAAAGAAAACCTAGGACTCTAGCAGGGTTTCTTTATTCTTGTTTCCCTATGGCTGTGCAATAGGTTACAATAAACATCTTTACTCCTTTTTTTTTACAGAGTAGAGTGCATGTGCTGCTGTACTTTCCCTATTTACCTGTACGTAAGACAGAAATCAGAGCCTTTCTGACAGTACTGACGAAGAGAAATGCTATAAACAGCTCACAACTGAGACAGTCTTAATTTTAAAAGAAAGTTAATACTTTTAAAGGAAATTTTCAGGTAGATAGTAATTTCTTAAATTTTAAATATATTTATTGTCTTAGAATTCAAGAAGAAAAAGGTTCACAAAATTATTTCATTTTTTAAACAAACAAGACAGACATTGGCAGGTTATTGCATTTATACAATGTTTCATGATAATTATATTTACCTGAAAGAGATAATCTGTCATTTGGAGCAGAGAGTCTCTTTAGTAGACTTGGAATACCAAGGAGATTTTAAAAATATATTTGTATATATATCTCAAAGAAGCAAAATAAATATCCGAGAGTCTTAAGAGGGATAAAGTCAGGATCCCCAGATGTTCATATTGGATTATTGTCTGAGTAGATTACAGTGCCCACTCAGTCAAGTAGGACTGCATTACACATTGCTTTTAGGAAAGTGTTCCAAATAATCATATATAGTTTTATGTTTCTTTCCTTATTTTCTTCCCTTAATTATGATTAAGTAAAAGTATGTGTTACCTTCCCAACGATTAGCTGGTAATATAAAAAAAATAGACTTTCTCTTTTTTAAATAGCTTTAAAATATTTTGAATTTAAAAAAACCAGAAAAATAGTTGCAAAACAATCTATGGCTAACAAACAACAATATTCTGGGCATCTTTGGAAAATAAGTCAGTCAATAAATCAGTTCCCCTGTCTCGGTCACTGTTTTGGTAACATGGTATTCTTTTCTATTTTCAAAAAATGAAAGCATAACTTTGTTCATGTGCTTACAATTCTGGAATGTGAGTGATCTGCCAAATACAATTTTGGTGAAATTAATTTTCTATCAAAGTTTATATGCTGGATTTTTAAATCCATGAAGAAAGATGAAGAAGGTCTTTGGGGGGTAAAGGTTTCTTTTGTTTACCATGAAATGCTTCAATCTTCTGTGAAAGTACATAAGCAGTTTCCATTACTGAAAATCAATATATTTTGTTGTTAAATCTAACTCGGAAAGTCTGATTTTAACTACGTCCTAAAACATCTGTATATATAGTTGTTGGCTTTTTATTTTATTTTGGTTTTACTCCTAAAATATTTTCAGAGAGAGGCTTGTAATAAATAGCAAACAACAGCAAAATTCTGTGCCTCTATTTAACAATTGATACTTTTAATTAACTTAGGCTAAACAACCTTGATACGACTTAGAACCACCTACTCAAATGGTTTCTGGTAATATTTGCAATAGAAAGAGAAAACTCTAAAAGCATCAGCATTCTACTTTGGGTTTTTTCTTCTTACTAAGGTTAGGGACATCAACTACGCTTTTTACAAAAGTTCAAGGAGCAGCTATATCAAGAAATACAGAAAGTCAATCTGATTAACTTGAGCAGAAACAAGCCAGTTCAACCTCAAAATAATTTCTCTAGGTGTCACTAGAAAAATTATGTAGTCAATAGTATTTTTTTTAATATCTATGTTGTCACAGGAAATATCTAGGCCAACTAAACCCATTATCCAAGTTCTAAAAGGGACCAAAGAACATTATTTTAAATTAATAAGTTCAGAGCTATTATAAACTGGAAGGAAAAGTTAATTCAGTGCCAATTAAGGGTGATTATTCAAAGATTAATCTGTAATGAAGAAAGCATTATTCTTAACCTTGTGTTTGACTCATTTCGTAGCAGTGCAGCTAATATGAGACTTTTTAAATGTGAGAATCTTTGGCAAGAGGTATCAGTCTATTTCTTGGAAGACTGTAAATATAATTTTGGCTTTACTGAAGTTAATTTCAAAAATCATGGTGGAACTTACTGGGATGAATGTTTCATATGCAGCACTTAAATGATTCAGAGACATAAAAGTTGTTACAGGAAATGAAATACAATACATCCTGGAAAATGCATTAGAGTAAAAAATCTTTTGAACTCCTACAACCAAATGAGCAGCTATTTACAGACACGTCTTGACACGTAACTTAAAAGTCCTGACATAGGCTGTGCTCATCACTAAGATAACAATGAAAGAACAATGAAATAAAAATTAGTCATTTTCCTTTATTAGGATGAAGAATAGTAGTCTGATGGGAGAAGTGACTGTCACTGCTGCTAGTAAAAGGAACTTTCCGGTAAAAATACATTTACTCTCCCTATTCCATCTCTAGAAAAGAAATCAAGGAATTCCAGAAATTCAAAGCAGCTCACCAGTGTTGCTAATCATCAGTTGCACAGTAAATTGCTTTGACTCTAGTAGACACTGCTGCCGGAATGCCCAACATGCCCACTAACCACATGGCTGCTACAGCTGAGAAGACAGAAAAAAAAAGTACAACTTCAGCACTTTCAGATTTGGCAGCTTAGTTATTATGTTACATACTTGTCTCCTTTGTACCTGGTACCATTTTTCATTTGGGAACAACTTCACCATACAGCATATAGATAGGTATATTGATTCTGGTCAGATGTATTTTTAATATGAGCATAATTCTTGACAGATTATTTATCAATTCTTATGTCCCATGTCATTTTCAGTATACCTTTTATATCTTCCTTGTAACCTATCTTTGTGTCTTTAGTTTTTAAATTTTACCTACTGAAAAATCAGCTTGGATTTTTCCAAGATTTTTTTTTTCTTTCCTTTGTGAAATGTTTTGTAGAAGACTATTGTTTAAATGGTAAAAAGAAAAAAAAAAAATATGTATATATTGCTTTTTAATATGCAGTACTATGTCAATACAACAGCTTTGTAGCTCTTAGGTCAAAAATCTCTGTATACTGTCCCATCAAGTGATGCACAATTTTTTTTCCTAAGATACAGAAATAGTCGGTGCAGTTCCACCAAGGTTATTCTAGCGCTTTCTGAGAATATAATGGCTCTCTGGACGGTTTCAGTCAATACACCTGACTGAATACTCTCAAATTATAACATCAATCTGTTTATTTGCTCTGCTTAAAGTGCAGAAAAAGTCCTTCATTTTTAATGAATTTACTTATTAAAATAATTCAGTGTTTTAATGTCCTTCATGAGAGTTGCAAATTTATCTTCTTTCCTCCTGAAGCTTTAAATCACTGTTTTTCTTTTCTTTCATGACTGCCAACAACCATCAGTTAATCACAAACAGACTAGCAATGATGAATTAAGCATGAAGTTTCTTTCTTTGCCTCTGGCCATCCCTCAAGTATCAACCTTTTGAGGACTAGCAACTTCACATCCTCGTGTTTCTTGAATTGAGTCTTGGAACTCTATGCTTTAAGTCAGTTTGAATAAGTCATGTATTTCAATTTGGGACCCTCAGCATGGCAAAAAACCTTATTTTTAAACTTGCATAGCTTAATACAATTATTTTCTGGAAAGATTATTTTAGGGGCATGAAGAGCTGTTCATCAGAGAACTCACCAATATTTGTAATTGAGGTAAAAAACTTCTACTTTTTTAAGACCTTCCCTGGTGCATTAAAGTTTGTCTACAAGAAAGACAGTTAATTTGATTAGGAACAAACCTCATTTAGATACTGACTAACTTAATGACAAAATCTCTGTTTTGGTTCTTGATATATAAAACCCTTGAATTCAAGGCACCTCTTGCAGACTGTGTCAAGGGGTGACTAGGGTTGGCCAAATTTAATACATTTAATTTCTTTCGGGGATTGGATTTAGGAGTAGAGACAAGGCAGGCCCAAACTTA
>JANRGV010000073.1:41231025-41242072 GCA_024734035.1 Alethe castanea
TGATTGGTTCCCGCAGCCTCAGAGGAGGCTCCCAGAGAGAGACAGCTCTCCCGTCCCAAGCCCCTCGTGCAGGTCCCCAGGGGCTGGGCTCCCCTCCCCTCGCCGCTTCACGTGAAACCAGCACAGACTGTTCTCCTGTTATTTTGCTGAAGTGAGAGTAAATATGACTGTTTAGTTCTAATTAAAATATTATTGTTTCTTGAATATTTATTTCAAAACTACTTATGTGGTGCATGCCAGGTGTGCTTTCTGTCCTGACAGTTTTTTTCTAAAGTATCTTCTGTAGTTAGGTTTAGGGACTTTACATTGATCTTTGGCTAATATGCATTTCTACTAACAAATCAATATTCACCAAAAAGTTAGCATATTGTCTTTTAAGTTAGTATATTGTCTTTTTCTTGTTAATTGGCTTTGTTTTAGTTCCAGCACTTCTTTTCTCTCACATTTAAATTTGAACAGAAAAACAATGCAGAGAAAAAAAAAGCTAGAAGCACAATTTATTTTTTTCCTATATTTCTAGGGTTTTCTCTGGATTGAATACAGCAAGGATGATACTGGTGGTAAATATGGGATACATGACATTCACCTGCTTTGCTTTTTCTTTTTTTTTTTAATTTAAATGAATGTGCTATATTCACCTAAATTGAGACACAGCACCTTGGCATTTTTCCTAGTTAGGTAAAAAAGAAGACTATAAAGTGAATATACAGTTTTCAAATATTGAATAACTTTGAAAGATGTGCAGAAAGATTTTACATTATTGTGCATGGAGTCTAACTGACTAAGAGGAGACAGAAATGCATACATCTACACTTATAAATTTTGTATCAGTGAGTAGACATGACTTTCATCTCAATTATATATGCTTGCCTTATTCTTAACCTGTCATTAAGAAATCAAATGAAAATTATAATAAATTTGAAAGGAAAGGTAAAAAAAAGAGAAAACTTCACATCAAAGAATGAATTTTTCAATAGTCTTTACACTGCACTATGTGGTGACAAAATAGTGATAATATGTTTCTTTTCTGCCAAGATTTGTTAATCATAGTCCACTGTAATCACACTAATGAGACACTCTTTTCAACTGGCATGAAATTGTCCTTTTGGATTGAAAAAAAAGTACTCTGATATGCATTTAAAAAACATTTATATGGTTATTTGGTGTACTGAATCCAAATTAAGTTGTCTCAGGACCATAGTATGTTATAGTGAGGGTATAAACATTACACAGCCTATTTTCTACAAGGTTTGTGTGAAAAACTAACAAGTCAATGTTAAGTTTTTTTAACTGTTATTTCTTTCATGAGCATACGAAAAGACAAAGAAAGTCATCCAGATTTGCAGATTTTGTAGTGGTGGGTTTTGAGTTTACGTATAGTATAAGCCTCTTCAGGATCCTTCAGATGATAAAAAAAATAAAAACAACAGACACTGGACTAATTGAAGAAAAAAATAAAACCAAATCTGCTCCTGTGTATTTCAGTCACGTAATTCTTATAGATGTTTCATACATATAAGTAAGAGATCAATGGGAGTTCCATCATCAATTATCAACCCTTTGGATAGATTTCCTTCAGCTACTTCTATTAACTTTTTTATTTTTGGTCACCCAAATAAATGAGCAGCAACTCAAGAGTAAAATCCAGCCTGACGCAAAGATTGAGAGATTTATGGACAGAGAAAGAGGATTCTATTATGTATTTTTACTTTCAATTGTATCCTTAGATAATGGCCTTTTAAGAAGTGTGAATTAAGCTTCCAGAAAGCTGTGTGGCTTAGAAATAATTTTTAAAAGCTTCCAAAGTTCAGATGCCCGTGAGCAAAAGCTGAGTCATTCCATGAGTTGTTATAATTTAACATTATAATTATATTCTATGTTTTGAAAATAAAAATTCTCTGTAAGTGGAGAAGTTGACTGGAGATATTTTGAGTTACTGTTGACACTTGCCATTATACTTGTTAACTGGCATAGTTTTTGATACATTCCATCTGAAAATGTTGAAGAGTTATAAATTTATGTCATCTTTATATTAAGTATGATATGAGATGTAGGTATTATTTTTCTTCTCTTATTATATTTTAGCACCTCTGAGACTTGGTTTCCAGTTTAGCCCTTTTGTTATGATAATTTACTTTTAATTCTTGCTTCATCATTGCCTATGAATAGGAAACCCACATATAAATGCTGTATTAAGAGAAGAAAAAGTAATCCAAACTGCAATTAAGTGATGAATCCTTCATTCTTTTATGAGATTTAAAAATATGTCAAAAAACCTAAGTACAATCTCAAAAAAAACAGTCTAAATATGACTTTAGTACTGCACTTCTGTACCAGTCATATCATCTAAGATCACAAAAGTGCTGAAAGATAACAGCATCAAAAAAAATTCTGATATGCACCATCTTTTATTCTACTTTCAAGAACTAACTGGAAAACATAGAAAAATGTGAAAATAAAAAGAATAAAAATCTGTACAATTTTGAGATAGCAGCAATTTTGATTTCAGCAGACCAAAAAACCCATAAAATCCGTTTTCTCTGGCAGTCAAGAATCTTTATATGAAATGTATTTATTATGATTATGGGATCTCTTATTCAGGAGTTCTAAATTACTTGCCCACTCCTGATAGGAGTTTTGCCATTTATTTCAGTGAAAGGTGGATTCAACTCTAGATCACTTTTGAACCTTTGCCTTAGAGGCTTTCAAGCCTATTGGTGAAGGACAGATAAGATTTACCAAATTATATTCTTCTGGTACTCCAGAGAAAAAATGTAATGTGTCTAGTTTGTTTTGACACATTTCAATGTGATGAATTTCCTTCTTTAAATACTCAGTTGAAGCACATTGTACCAACTCTGAGAGTATAAAGAACTATATGATAATGGTTTTTTTGGGAGGATGAGTAATGTGTATCATAGGAGAGCTAGTAAATGCACAAACTGTAAGTGTCAGTTATTTCAACAGTGCTTCTCCCCTGTTATGGAAGAGAAAGGTATAGCTTCCTGTGAAGATCACACTTATAGCAAATTCTCAATATTTCCATGAAGATGCTTTGCTTAAGAGGCTGGAAGTACAAATTCTGCAGATCTGTATTTCACTAACTCTCTCCAGCACCAACATTAAAACCATCATTCTCTTACCCTCTTTGCTGCCCTTGCCAGCCCCCTCCATCTTCACCCCTCCACAAAAAACAAACAAACAAACAAACTTACTTTTAATTTTCTCTAGTGTGCTTATGAATGCTTCAATTTTATATCTGTTTGGAATATTTGACTAGGAAAATGTATTTTATGGAACACTGTGCATAGAGCATGGATCCATTTAATTTTCAGTATCAGATGGTGAAGTTGGTTTGAGTTTGGTCCATTTTCTTCTCTGCATTTGTTCTTTTCAATATTCTTGCTCTCAACATGTGCTCTCCCAATCTTTACTAGGAAATTCCTAGGCTTTCAGCAATAATAGGTGATACTCAAGAATATGTTTATTAGTTCGATTCCATCTATAAATGCTTTCCATGTGCAACTGTTCAGCTGATTTATAATGAAATGTCCCTCATTTGCATTTTTTTTTAAAAAATAGAAAATCCTAAACCAGTGAATTGAGTATTAATTACTATCTCAGTACTGTTGAATAAATATCTTTCTAAATAACTCATCCATTGAAGAATTTGAAACTCAGTTCCATCGAAAAATATTGGCACACTTTTCACATAATTTTATATCAGCTCATATTGTATTTTTCTGATGTGATGGCACAAAGCTTGAAATTACCTTATCTAAGTAGATTTTTGCCTCTGATTTTTTTTCAAAATTATCTTTATACCAACTTACATGTAAGAAACCTCAAAACATAAGACAAAATAAAAGATTTCAATGCAATGTTATGTGTAAAATGTCAACAAATTAATTTTCTTGCAGTGGAAAAATAGAAATAGTTGTATTTGTGATTTCATTTCCTGTCCTGCCTTATTTTCTTCCTTCCAATAGTAATTTTTTTTTTTCTTTTCTCTTCTCTGTCTGAGAGGACTAACACACACACACACACACACAGAAAAAAAGTAAATTAGAAAAAATGTTACAATAATATGAATACTTATCTTGAATTTTTTCAAAATACTACCTTTGGCAAGAGTGTATTCTTTGGCTTCTAATGTGAAAAAAAAAAAACAACAAACAAACAAGATATTGAAGTAGAGGCTGCTAGGCAAAGATGAAATACCAAGCTTATGAATCAGAAGGAAATTCCCAGTAATTTCCAAGGAAACAGAAATTTTATCTAGTTCCATGCAATTTTTGTAAATTTTTCTGTGTCTTTTAGGTCTTGATAATTGCAGCATAGTTGTCTATATGGATTATATTTAGCATATCCCTGCAAAAAATTATACCTAGATACAATTTTTAACTTTTAATGTAGTGGAAATGACATATGACTGTTTTCTTGATTCATCCTGTCTGTTTCACTAATTGTGAGTGCAGCAGTGATTTGTAATAAACACTGTGAAGTGGCATGAGCAGATATCATTTGTATGCATTGTCAGTGAAGTGGCAAAGAGCCCTGAATTTCTGCAGTGAGCAGCTTCTTTATGTACTTCCTCCTCTTTGAATTTATTTTCATAAGTTCTCTTGAGAGTAATCATTTCATAAAGTAACTTTCCCACCCTTGAATCCTACTAGGGGGCAAAATTGCTGCTAATTATTGTAATTGCATGTTTCAATCCATTCTGGAGCACCAGGAATTAATCTTATATGAAATGTGATCCACAGACAGGTCCCCTAGCTTGTTAATTTGCTGTTAAACTAAATCAGTATTTTGTTTTACTCTTGATGCTTGAATAGATTCATTCCATTCTTGGCCTCAATTAGAGTTTGTTTGAACTGTGTCCTACTAATCTGTCAGATTGAGAAATCAATTGTATAATTCCATTTTGCAGTGATAGTAGTTGAAAAGGTATTTACCTACTATGATTTTTATAAGAATTGTCATTAATTTAATGCAGATACAGTCTTAACAGAACATGATTAATTGCAAAACAAATTGTATCTCCTCTAGGGGCTGAATTCATCAATACAAACACGAAAATTCTGAAGACTTTCAGAGAACGTATGAATTCAAATGTCAGAGAAAGCTTTTTAAAACTGAGAATTCTTGCTTGACATAAAAGTAATACTACCTTAAAATGTCTATAATAAAACAGCAATTCTTGTGCTTTGGGAAGCTGCATCAATACTTAGGTCAGATGTACAATGGATTTAGAAAGATTTCAAGAATGTCTTTATCAAAGGCTATTAAACCCATGAATATATTGTCTGAAAATGTTCCTTCCATGAATATGAGTTTGTTAGCTGCTTTGATATTGATGGAGATGTACATTCGATGTGCATTATATCTTTCTGATTTTAAATGTTGGAATTGACATAATAAACTTCAGTACAAAAATAACTCAAATTTTCTCCCTAATTTTGTAAACCAGTAATCCAATTTTTCAGTGCATTGTCAAACGTAATTGTATATCCTAAAACACCGTACTAGACAAAACCATTCATCATCTATTCTTATTTTTAATTGCTTTGGATTCAGAAGACCAGGTATTTTCAAATACCAGTGCCTCAATTTGGAACAAGCTACCTTAGTCAGTAAATTTATTTTCTTAATCTTGACATTTCTAATTGTAAATTGTAGATGGCATGCAGGTGCTGAACATGGTTTAGTGCAGCTCTGAATATAAATACAGCTTTGAGGATGAATGGTTGGGGAGTATTCCTACTGAGAAGGATATAAAATTGAGCATGACCTGGCAGTGGGCACTCACAGCCCAGAAAGCCAAGTTTATGCTGGGCTGCATCCAAAGATGCATGATCAGGCTAAGGGAGGGCATTCTGCTCCTCTGCTCTTGCCTTGAAAACATCATCTGGGGCACTGCATCCAGCCCTGGGATCCCCAGTACAAGAAATATATAGGTCTGTTGGAGCAGGACCAAAAGAGGGTCATGAGGATGATGAGAGGGATGAAGCATGTCTGCCTGGAGAGAAGGCTGAAGAATTTGGGGATGTTCAGCTTGGAGAAGGCCTGTGATGACCTTTGCAGCCTTTCCGTACTTAAAGGAAGGTGATAAGAAAGAGAGCCTGTAATGACAGGCAGAGGGAAAATGGTTTTAAACTAATAGAGCATAGATTAAGACTAGATATAAGGAATAAATTTTTTACAGAGAGGTGATGAAGCACTGATACAGATTGCCCAGAAAGATGGTAGATGTACCAACCCTGGAAACACTCAAGGACAGGTTGGACAATTATTTTAACACTCATATTCTTCTATACACGGGAATTGAGCTAGTCAATTGGTCATATTTTTTTAGTTCACATAGTTAATATTATTTGAAGGAGGGTGGACAGACTAAATCACTACTATTTTTGTTAGAATTTGTAAATAAAACATTATATGCTCATTTAAATTACTAATTTTTAAAAAAGATTTAAATACCCTGGAAAACAAAAACTAACATTTGGTATAATGATGAATATTATAAATTCAGATACAGACCTTTGTGGACTAACATTCTAAAAAATTAGCTAAATATTACATTAGATTTTATAAATATTTTTATTATTTTTATAAGTATAAATAAGAGTTTCACTGTTAAAAAACCCAAAACAAATACATAAATATGTCAGCCCAAACATTTCTAAAGTCTTTGAATAGCCATAAAAATACAAAAGCTACAAGAATCATATGTGTTCTCTACAATAAATAACTAGTGATATGGAAAATAAGAGAAACGCCATAGGACATTGCTAAAGCAGGAGTGCACATGAATTCTGTATGCATATATGACATATGAGTATATAGGATTATTTGCAACAGAAGTCTTTTGAGAAATGATTGAAAGCAGCTCTGCAGAGAAAGACTTGAGGGTGATGATTGATGAAAAAGTGAGCTATCTGTGTGTGCCCAGAAAGCCAACAGAATCCTGGGCTGTATCCAAAGCAAATCAAAGGAGATGATTCTACCTCTCTACTCTGCTCTTGTGAGACCTCACTTGCAGTAATACACACAGTTCTAGTGCTCCCAAGGTAATAAAGACATGCAACTTTTGGAGGAAGTCCAGAGGAGGGCCAGGAAGTTGATCAGAGAGCTGGAGCACCTCCCTTATGAGCAAAGGCTGAGAAACCTGGGGCTGTTCAGCCTGGAGAAGAGAAGGTCGAGTGAAGACATCACTTCTTCACTACTGACCACTGGAACAGGCTACCCAGAGAAAGGTAGAATCTTCCTCCCTAGAAGTGTTAAAAAAATCATGCAGATGTGTCACTTGAGGACATGGTTTAGTGATGAACAGGGCAGTGCTATGATAATGGGTGACTTGATCTTAGATGTCTTTTCAATTCTATAATTCTTAGCGATTCTATGATTCTATACTTCTCTGATGTCTTTTAGTTAAGGCATTTGGCATCTTAAGATGAGCTCCAAATAAAATACTGGTTTTGTCTACAGATCCTGCAGCTTCTGCTTCTGTCAGTTATAGTTGTTTTCATTTACCAGTGAATTCATTTCCAGAAAGAATGCATGTGTCAGTCAGGACTCAATACATTACACATGCTTTCAAGTCAAAAAAGGAAATAAAAGGAAAAAGAAAAATTTATTGTCTGATTACAGTTGTCAATGACACTACAGGTTCCCTATTTTCAAGTGATGATCACCTCTCACTGAGAGAGCTGCAGGTGTGTCCTAATGATAATATTATCATAATTAATATTTTATCAACACAGAAGTAGGACTTGTTGCATATGCTTGTAAGTGTGGCTGTGAAGGTGCAGAGGACTACTCGTGTGAAGAGAAGGCGTTAGCTCCATGGTTTGATTTAGCAATAGGTGGAGTATATGCAAAGTAGAATATTAGTATGATTAGCAACCAAAATCATAACTAGTATCTTATAAAAATATGTATGTCATGGTATTCTACAAAATGATGGATTAAAGACTGAAAATGGAGGCAACACATGCTTTGAAAAAGATCACTCTTGGAGGCATATTAATGAGTTCTTATTATTCAAGATTTATTTCTTTATGTCATCATTGAAAAAGCTCAATCTCTGAGGTAAGTAACTCATTAACTGAAAAATTCCGTTTCTTTCTACTTAACTAGCTGCTCCATTTCACTGGTCTATTGTAATAAGCATACTTTTGCCATAGTAGCTTTTTTTGGTGGTTTTTGGAAAAGCATGTTTATAAAGACAGTTATTTTTATAACTTTGTGCCATTTTCTAATAGTAATAAATATAATAAATAAATATGAACAGAAAAAACAATCCAGGATGTGTTAAAAATAAATTTTTAAAGAGGAGATAATAGGAATTCTAAGTCTTTTTTTCCAGCATTTTTTTACTTATTTTGCCTATTCCTGATATAATTTCAAATAGATTAGCCTACCTGAATAATTGTACAGAATTCCTTTGTTTGATTTTTTTTAAAATTTTTGTATATGTTAGTATATGCTTAAGCATTTAGAAGCTACCTTTTAATTTATGAAAAAGAAATAATTCTTTGTAAACTGAAAGACTACTACTTTTGGAGATATTAAAGATTATTTCCACACAGTGGATAAGAAGAGAAATGAATATTTTGATGGTGACCTCATATTAATAAATTCTTATTCTGTATTTCTTCCACTACATATAATTTTTTGTTCTTAAGTTTTGGATGAAAATTTAGTCAAGTACTGCTGTTGTGATAATAGAAATTTAGATTTTTTTAAAATGCTTTATGTTATTTAGTATATGATCTATGTAAGAGATATAGTTGAGAACTATTAAATAAAATGGAAGAATATCAGGTTAATGAATATGCATCCTTCAATTAAAAAAAAAGCTGTTTTAATAAAAAAATTAATTGTCGAAGTTGTGGAAGCTTTTCTGAGACTGAATATCTTGTCATATCAGCATGAAAATAATGACAAGGAATCCTTTTTGGTCTGTAGGTGCTCTAGACAAAAATACTGCTCTGTCTCTCTCCTCCGCCTCTGATTTTTGGAATGAGTTCACCTTGTTTTGTTTTTTTGTTTTTTTTTGTGATATTCTCATACAATATATAAAAGATTTGTGATTTTTTAACTTTTCTATTTCTGGAATATTTGATAACAGGCAGAGAGAAACATCAGAAAGAAAAAGTAGATACCTTGCTAGAACGTTGCTTTCTTACCTGATGGCTGAGCAACAATTGAGCCTCTATCTTAATAAGATGAGAGACATCTGGAACTTTCATTCATCCAGAAGAAATCAGTCTGTTCACTACATCATTACAGGAATTGTTATTTTTATTTCCCTTTCCCACAATAAATTATCAGTGTAGTTTATTTACACTGTAATGGTGGATAAAAAATGATGTCAAAACTTCAGAAATTTTTTGTCTCTCAGCCAGTCCTAAGAAAGAGAGATACCAAAAGGTTACAACAGAGCATGACACAATATATGATGCAAACTGTGAGTTTCCATGAGCAGTCCAAAAGCACAAGATGGAAGAATATAGGTTGATTTACTGCACACAGAAATTTACTATTGAAGTGAAACAAGATCTTAAGGATAGAAACACATCTGGGAAAAGACATATTTGCAGTAGTCCTGGGAGCAGATTGCAAATACTTGCAGTCTCTGGGAGGTGGTTCCAAGTCTAAAGATAGATCTATAAAAGACCGTAACATTATATGTAATTCAAAAGATGGAAAAAAAGTGAGCTACAAGTAGTGAAGAAAGACATCAAATACAGAAAATATAACCCAATGAAGGCTTTAAAAAAGAGGTAAGTCAGTCAATCTAAAATCTATCAACATGTCCTGAGATATATCAATTATTAATAATTTAAAAAGACGCTTCTTACTTTCCCACCCAATCAATTCAGTTGAAGCAGATTTTCTCTTTAAAATGTTCTAGTGAATGCTAAGAGTTTAATTTAGTAATAAGGTTTTAAAAGTAAGCTAAGATTGCTGTTTTGATGATTATATTTCAGATGTTTGCCATAGACATCAGGTGCTCAGGACTTACTTTACTCTCTATCAGTAGAGAACCATTTTGATTACATGTGAGGGTAGCACATTTCTCCAACACACCAATGTATTTAATATCCTGGATCTATTTCTTTTTCAAACATCACTATTAGACAAACTCATCTTTTTAGTAGCAAATCATACACAAGCTGTGCACAATCTCATATGAAATGAGCTTCCTTTGCTTTTTTTTTTTAAATTTCTTTTTCTTCTTTCATCAGTTACCTACCTACACCTACCTACCTGTCAGTATTAATTCATAATTTATAACTTATAAAGGTTCATTAGCAAACTTTTGTATGCAAACATTGTTTTTCTCTTATTAGTATTCCTTCTAACATTTTGCCAGTCTTCTGTTTCATTGTTCCTTATCTTTTGCTTCAAGTCTTAAATTAAATTGTGTCCGGTTTAATTTCCTTCCATTTTAAATAAAATTTACTGGTTAATTAACAATTTCAATTTGTGTCTCTTGGTTCTATTATTTATCTGTATTATTATTGCAGTTTCCCTTCAGTCCTTACCTTTGTGAGGGCTAAAATTTAAGATTAATTTTAAACATATATGTTCCCATGGACATTACTGACAGGGTAGCTGCTTAAATTGAGAAGTTTTGGGTTTATATGTTTATTTTTAATCCAAATTCTTGTCTATTTTGGCAAAGGAGAAGAAAAAGTAGTCTAATCAAATTTCTTCTTCAAAACATGGAAATGCAGGCTTAAGAATTTAAGAAATTATCCTTTAGATTTAGAGATACAGTTGCATTAAAAGTATGTAAGTGTGTAATGGTCATGGATGACAAGGTGCCAAATGATACTGTTTGAAAATATTTATTAGGAGAATTGTGACTTCTCAAAATCTTGCAATACTAAAATATTTTAGATGTGAAAGACACAGAAATTTCATCCAGGAAATGTGGAAGGCTTACAGATGGCTATGTATTTTCTTGTTTTAATTTTCCACATTCTTTGTAACCTGCAAGAGGCGTCTATATAGCAAGATGAATTCTTGGCTT
>JANRGV010000073.1:41242172-41260308 GCA_024734035.1 Alethe castanea
TATATATATCTATATATATATATATATATATATGTATATAAAACAGTCTAAATCTACTTTAAAAGTAGATCTGGTCCTAAACTTTATTTCTGTAAAACATACGATTTACAAAGAATTGCATTCTTGTGTGACATACATTTCTCATCAGCACTTTTCTGAGATGACTCAGGTAATTTGCAAGAGACAAAATCTTCCAAGTGCTTATACTTACCTCCCTTTTTTAGATTTATAGAAAATTTTTACATGTCTACATAGTCATATTGCTTTTACTCATTTATAAGAAATTATTTTAATCATTCTAAACATCTTTACTATTGCTATTCTACCTCAATAATACACTCTTAACTCTGTTTTCCTCTCCCTACTTTTCCACATATATGCCACTCCCATCTTTATCTCATTTCTTCCTATGCTTGTTCCACTTTATATCTGACTTCTCACACATCCTTCTCAGTTGCTACATATTTATCAAAATTCTTGGATACTATGCAAAAAGGACTTGCCTTTTATTTATTTTTTTTTTTCAAATTTATTTTCTGTATACTTTTCCTGAGTTTGAGTTATTCCAGTCTGGTATCTAAAAAAGTACTGTCCATCGCAAATATATGTTCAAAAGAGAAATAATTCTGTGATGTTTATCAGTAAGGTCAAGGTAATGTTTTGTTCATTGAGCTGGCAGTGTATGCTTTCCTTGAAAATTATTCCTGTGAACTAGTCACAAAGTTATGTGCAATTCAGTCTTCCAGTTTAAAAACCAGAGGTTTAATTAACCATTTATTTTTAAGAGAGAAGAAAAGCTGTTTAATTTCCTCTTTGAAATATTCAGTAGCAAGAGGGGTAGTTTGTTGGGTTTTCTTAGTTAAAGCAGTTTGATAATTTCAGGAATGTCTTTCTTTTCTCAGCTTTACACAGAATTTAGCATAATTAATTGACCCTGCTATTCTTGTGCTGCCTCAATAGAGGGATTTACTGGATCCACAAATTTATATGAGCAAAACACCCTGCTATTTGAGTTTAAAAAATAATAAAAAATTAATGGTATTCTTTTCTGAAGCCTAAATAAATGTCTGCTAAGAATTCTTGGAGTTGGAATAAAGTTCTTCCTGAGTATGAACATGACCTTATAGCTGTAACTGAGACAGATTAAACCACTTGCCTTGAACATTCATATGTTGCTTCAAAATTATGACATAGATCCTAATAGCAAAAATAGCTTACAGATCATAAAACAAAATTAAAGTAGAACTCAGTATCTGTATGAATGGCAAGTATAACAGCCTCAGTAACAAAATAGGAGAAAGGATATAAACCCCATAGATTCAAACTGCAGTCTCTCTTCTTGCATTGTACTTTTTCTCCTCACTCTAATCTCTGGAAGTGTTTGAAATGTACTATGTAATTAATAAGTGTGTCAAAGGATGCCCTAATTAGAGACAAGATTAAGTATTCCAGTAGGGTTTCAGCTGAATACGTAAATTTTAGTTATGCTTTTATAAAGTTAACCAACCACATTTCTAATACAGATTGAAGTCTGTATCCATATTAACAAAACATCTTTAAGCAGAATAACACATCACCCGAGTCTGTCAGTATGTTTATCACTTTTGGAAATTGACACATTTTTTGAGATATTAAGCATTTAAGTAAATATATTAACAGCATTAAAAGCATTAGCTGAACTGCAAATGAAAATCAAAGCAGAGAAACATAATTCACATGTTCCAAAACTGCTCTGGAAAGAGTGCTAAACAGGGCTGCTCCTCCTGGCAGAAAATATTCACTAACAGGTGGGTTCAGTAAGTGGCTACTTTGACCACTAATGGTATGTGTGAGTTTGGGCTCATTTCTTGTATTCCTCCATAGATGCAGTTTGGTATGATCCATGATTTAAACTATCCATATTTTAAAATAACTCAAGAGAGAGGAATACTCTACACAATGTCATGACTTTACTCAGTTCTGTTTCTGCAGTCGTTAAGATTTGCATTAATAATCAATTTTAATTTAAATTTATAACACATCATGTTCATTTGGAATTCTTTGTGCAGGCGGTAACAGCTGTGCTAATGAATTTTGTGCGATACCTTATGAATAAATAATTTTCCTTGCTGGTCTCGCTGAAAGAATTAATTCTATATTACTGACATTTGTTTAAGAACATGTCAAACTAAAACACAGCTTTTCACAGTATTTAAAAAAGCTGCTCTACTGTATATGATTGATGTAAATGAAATATGATTGATGTAAAGGAAATAGCACTATAAGTGAGTGATAGAAATTTCATATAAGGCCAAGAGTACATTGTAGAGCAGAGAAGAAATACCAAAAAAATCTCCATATTAAAAAAAAAAAAAAGAATTCTACAGAATAATAAAAAAGTGATGTCATTTTCTCTTCATATGCATTTTGCATAAGAATAGGAGAAAGTTTAGAAATTCTTTTGTTGCATATTTGGATAGAAATTGAACCAATTTTTGTTGCCTAGAACTAATCTAGAAAACCTGTGAGAATGTGCCTGTAGGATTCCTACATCCTAGACAAATTGAGCAACAATTTCAATCTCCTTTTTCAGTGAAGCCTCTCTATTTCTACACTGTAGTACATCCTATTTAGAAACATTTTTGAATATGGGAAGTTTGAAAAGCTTGTAAAGTCATTTTTATATTTTGTTGACTGGTTGCCATACCTATTTTTGAGTTTTTATTGTGTTGTGTGTTTTTGAAAGAAAGGTATAATTTAGAAATGGTAGAAATGGTTGCTGTTGATCTGAGATAATGATGGGGGGGGTTCAGTGACATAGAAAAGGTCTTAATTTTGTTTTTCCTGATAATGCATTAACACACTATTGTATCAAAGAAAGATCAAATTCTAGAGTCATTGTTTAAGCAAAAGTCCCATTAGAATAACTTTTTCTGAGTTACATCAGTGTGAATCTGTAATAATAGTACAACTCAAACCTTGCAAGGAAAGCAGAAACGAACTCACATTTCAGTATATATGAAATAGCATAGTAGTCATTGCAATTGTGAAAAAAAATAAGATTAGTTATTTTATATCATTATTTTTTTAAGTAATTTATTTGATTCCTTTAAAGTTTGGTATGTTTAGTGAAAATTGCTTTTTAAACATTTTTGTCATGTATGTTAGCTGGACTGCTTTATTAAGTGGTAGTTCTTCATAAATTCTATTGAAAATAATACTATATCTGATGTGTTTAATCCTCTTAAATTGAACAACTACACTTGTTTCGCATGGGTAACAGACTGAATATCTTCGGTATTTGAGAAAACTCCAAGGAAGATCATCAGATCATCAGATCATCAGATCATCAGATCATCAGATTAACTTTTTAAACCAGAAACTTATAATTTTGTTGGATTTCAGCAAGATACATGCATCTAGTTATCAACATATGCAGACATAGACTGTCAGTGTTTATGTAGATATTCTGGCTGGAATTTCAAAGGCTATAGACAATTTAACGTAGTCATAACAACTCAAACCTCCGTAATTTTCAAGAAAATAAATTTACAGATTTTATCTTGGTCTTATACCTGGGAGGGTGAAGGACATTTCTGAAGTGATTTTGTAAGAGGCTAAATATTTCCAAATGGTAGGGAAGGTGATATAAATACATTAAGATTTGTTTGGAATGATAATGCAAGAGGTTAGTTTTTAATGTCCTCATGATGTTTTTCTTTTATTCTTAATGAACCCAAGTGGTTTATTGGCAACAATATTTTTTTCAATTGATTTGCTAACAGCATAATGGTTAGAAAGTGGATGAATTTGCTTATTTACTAATTGATTTAATATATTTAATTCCACTTTTTTTTACATGGTTGATAAATTGGAGAAAAGAAAACTAGTACAGTAAACAAATGGTACTTCTCGTCTGTGGTGCTCTTATCTCTGTAAAGAGAGTTAATAATAGAAAAACATTTGGAAACAAGTGTACTGTGCTTCATATCAAGAATGCTAAAGAATCTTTGAATAGTTTCAGCTATTTGCAAATGAAGATGCTATTGATTTCCCTACTGCAGTATCTATAACTAAAGATTTTTAGATCAGTCCTTTTTGCTATGCTAACATAGATCAATACCATCCCAGCCTATAATTTTAGGATATATTAGAGACTACTTACCCAGTGCTTGACATGCTAACAGTTTTCTCCTGAAAATGGCATCAGATTTTTTTGGATATCTAAAGTGAAAACTTTTTAAAATGTGGCCTGCATGCTAAGAAATTAGTGAGGGAAGTTGTTAATAGCAGTTTCTCTAAGTTATTAAATATTCTGTCTTCTTGGTTTGATTACCTTAATATCCTGGTCGGATAAAAGTATCAAAAGAAATAAAGCTTTGTGAAACTAAAAGATAAAAAGATGGTATTTCCCTTATATTCAGTAGTTCGGCAACATAGGTTTCACAAAGGGGCAATTTTTACTTTCCTTTTCCTAATAAGAATCTGCATCTGTGCCTCTCAAATAAAACGTATAATGTACATTCCTGGAATAAAAAAAAAATTAAGGAAAGAAGGAACTACATAGAATTTGCTGATAAGAGCAAGATATTTCAATTAACTGAATTCAAAAAATTCCTCATAGAGGTAAATTTAACAAAAGAATGGGTGTGTTTTTTCTTCACATTTTTATAAATTAGTGTGCAGTCTTGGTGCAGGGGAGTGTCTAGGCTTTTGGCTTTTAATGGATTTCTGGAGGTTCAGTCCATTTGTTGGAGCTCTGCTGGAAAATATCCTTTCCACCAGGCTATAGAGAAGTATGAAATAGAGTCACTTTTCTGAATGTGAGTCATGATTGGAGCAGGCTAGGAAGAGAATAAAATATAAATATTTTGTATCTGCATTAATTTGTGAAGGCTTCCTCTGAGAATGGAAATTCTTTGACTTTTTTTTGCATGTGTGCCCTTCTGTTCTGTAACTGTGGCTTGAAAAACAGTCTGTCCTTGAATGTAAAAAAAGAAATTTCTTGATGCAAGAGGAATCCCCTGCCTATTAGATGTTAAGAAAAACATGGGCCCTGTATCAAACTTGAAAACCCCATAGCTCAAAATTACAGCTGCTTGGATGAATGTTAATTGCCAAGAAAAGGCAGAGTCAGAAGCTCTGATTACTGCAGGAAAATTTAGGAATAAATATTCTAGGTTTCCTGAAATGAAACCTGAGGTTCATCTGAGAACTATCAGATATCAGTTTCTCAGTGTTCCCAAGATTAGTGATCTAGAGGGAAAAAAAAATCTTCCTTATCTCTGCGAGGATCTTTACCTGTTACTATTTGGAGTTTTCTAAGCTTCTAACTAGGAAATCTTGCCCATAAATTTACTTCCTTTTCTACTCATGTCCTTCACCTACGTTTTCGAAACCTGAAAGTTCAAGAGTATTTATGCTATATGGCTTCTATTCAAAAACAATGAAAATTTATAGGTATCTAGTATAATTGCATTGTTTCCATATTTCAATATGAACACCAAATAGTTTTTAAAATCACTGTGGTCTCAGCATATGGATAACTTAGAATTTTGTGCCCAAAGAAAGGTGTCATGCAAATCTTGAGTCTTGAAGTTACTTAGGCCTTTGCAACTCTCCTTCTGTCATTCATGTGTAAATGTGTGTAAATGAGTCTTTGAACACAACCAGAAAAAAATTCACCTTCACATAAGTTTCAATACCCATGCTCTTTGCAATGCAAATATTCTTGTTACCATGGGTTGGATGTTCAGTAGTATACGTTTTGGGGATAGAACAACTATATATGTCTTTACTACTGAATTTTCAGAAGTACATAACCATGAGAATAAGAATGAATAGGAGGTGTCTTAGCACGGTGTCTTTATCTGCATACCAACAGCTAATTTTTCATCAAAAGTATATTTTAAATGGATAAAGATACCTTTAAATAGGAAAAAAACCCACACTTATACATATTAATTTCTACTTTAAATATGAAATATTATTCTGGTTAAAAACAGAAAATATTACTTAGTTGTCCAGAGACTTTCATACATAATGCCATCATACCCAGTAACTACAAGCACACTTTCCCCCTTCCCCTCCCTCCTACTACTTGTTTTTCTAATCAAGGACACACTTTCTCCACTGAGGCATGTGGGAGCTTAACAATTACTTGCAGCTCTAACACCAAGCAATTTCTTCTGGGACTGCAATCTGTTAGAGTTCAATTTTCTCAGCCATAGATGAAATGATCAGAATGAATTTGTTCCTTCAGACTGAAACAGAATGAATAAACTAAATGTGATTGAAATGAACTTCTGTAATATGAGTGCATATTTCTTTTGCATGTAACCGTACTGTCACATACAAATACAAGTGCTGGAGTTTCAAATAGCTGCTTTCCTTCTTTCCTTCTTCTTCTTTTAAATTCAGATGTGGCTTTTAAACATGTAACTTTTACCTACAGAGATCATTAAGAAAACAATTAGGAGTGTTAGAAACAAAGCCATTACATAAGCAAGTGGGAGAAGATTGGGACATTTCTGTGAAGAAGCAAAACAGTATATTTAAGAAGAAATTGATCTACAGAAAAAAGCCTAAAACAACAACAATTAAAAAAAAAAAGACATGTACAAACCCCCACCGCAATTATTTCTGTGCATCTATTGCAAACTAACCATAGCTCAAAACACACTTTCAACAGAACTTCTTTTTATATAATCAAGATTTGCAAACCACTCAAGAATCTGTTTGTTGTATGAAAATCCAGCCAGCTTTCTGAGCAGACTTGGAATTGAAACTGTGGTTGATATTTAGATTTTTGGTCGAATTTTGTTTTATAGAAATTAGTTTAGTGGGTCTAACAAGCTTAATTTGGCAGCTACATGAAATAGAGTAGCACATAATCCTGGTTTCCTTTCATTCTTTCTAGAACCACATGAAGAAGCTACTTTTGAAGATTTACAAACAAACCAAACTACATCTTTAGTTTCCTACCTGCTTCTTACTCCTCCTTTGTGCTCAAAAGTCACAATTTTCTTGTCTCAGATTTCCTTGTGATTCACATCTGTTGCTGATGTTGCAGCATTGTAAACAAATCGAAATGGTGTCACCGTAGGTGATTTTCTTTACTCTTTGAAGAAGCTGAAGAGTAATTATTCAACTGTTTGTATTTAATTGTGTCTTGGTTTTTCTCTCAAGCCAGGCACAAATTTAGATAATGAAACCTTCAGAGACTTCCCCACATGCCATTATAAGCTATAAAAAAACCCTGAAATTATTACTCTTTTGCAGTATGTCTTGAGATTTAAGCCCTGTGAACTATTGAATTTTCTACTCTCATTATTTGCAGGGTAAAAACTCAAATAGACAAAAAATAATCTAAACTTTTCTGGAGTGGGTTCCAATATTTCATCTAACTGTGTGAATGTGATGTGTGTAGAGAGCCAAGTGAGGCACCCATAGTCTCAGTGTAGCAGCCAAGGGACCTTGGTCCTAGTTCAGGTGGTGCAAGTGAGACTGTCAGTGTGACTCCGGGATGGTCAGACAGGAGTTCCCTCAACACAAGGCTGGTTCATACTGCAGCAGAAAGGGCTTATGCACTGAATAAATAAATATGAATATAAATATATGCAAATACTTTTTGTTAAACAATGAACAAATGTTCAAATTGCACCTTATTTTTAATCTTCTTTATAGTACTCTAAAACACGTGTGGTAGGTTATGAGTCACACCTTAGTTTTTCTAAGGACCTGAAGTGACATGCACGTAATTCAGTCTGCATGAAAATTCTAATAAAATATAGGGGCTTATAACTATAAGAAAAGTTTAAAAACTCCAATACATCAGCTACTTTTCATTTTGTGTTCTTAAATATGAATTAATTTTAAAGTGATTGGTGTTCAGAGGCTGCCTTTTGTAGCACAACCAAGCAGAGTATCCTTTGAAACACATGGACTAGTTAGGCTAGTGCTAATAATTCTCTCTTATATGTGAAAAAATGTCTGAATTTTAAACTGGCTGTGGTAATCAACTGTAGTAGGACTTCATAAATTCTGTTTAGCACTCTTTACTCAGTAAGTAATAAGTCCAACCCTCTGAAATATTTAAAATAGGACAGTCAAACATATTGGGAATGCAGAAAACCAACATGAGTTTAAACAGCAAAAAAGATCTGTAACTAACTATATGTTTGTAACAGTGCTGGAGCCAATAGATACGTGAACATCTTTGTTCATAACTCATGACCCTATCTCCTAGATGCTGTCAATATGCTTTCAAGGTAGCTGAGCAGCTATGATATTTAGTTAATAGAGTGTGCTCATATTTTGTTTTCTAGTTGTGCTTTTAAATAATACTCTGTGTGTTATATTTCTAGTTTATATAATGGGTTTCCCTTCAAGATGTCCATGTGGACAACGCACAACAGAGCTTCCCTGTTCTCCCTCTCCTCCTCTCTGCTCTGCTAGAACAAAGTTCTCTTCTTACAGGTGATTAAAATGTGTCTCTGTAACCCAGAACAAATCAGATACTGTAGCAAGGAAAATAAGATTCAGAAGAGCTACGAAAAGGAAAGAGGGAAAGGCTAAGGTACAAGCTCAGAGCTTTTTCTTCTTTGAAAACTACACACACACACACACATACACGCAGAGTAAAAAGTATGATTTTCAGACACATTCAAATTGTTAGATAAATTCGTGGAAAATTTGCATGGTTTGGCTAATTAGCAATGAAATTATACTTTATACTACAAAGTATATTTTATTTTTTAAAAACAAAATTGCTGCTGTTGACCCTTCCAAATTTCCTATGGCATGCAGTATTCAACCGTGTTAACTCCAGAATTTTGAAGGCGATCATAAAACTGCATGCCTTATGTATTTTAAAAAATGACTACTAGCTGCTTGGTATTTTCTGTTTCTGCATTGAAAAAAAAGTAAGACAAAACACAACTCAAGTATTTTGAAATATTTGGATCATCTGCAGGTCTCAAAAGGAACTTTGTAATACTTTCCTAAATGTTCTTTGAGTTCTAGAAGCATGAATGAATCATAGATACATATGCTTAAATTTGCAGAGACACTTATAGACCATCTGCTCCACTGTTCACAGTGACCTAACATGCTGACTCCTATAACAATTCAATACATTGGCACAAAATGCAAGGGTTAAAAAAAAAGAAATAAATTAACATAAAACTAAGCCAAGAGTCAAAGCACTGAAATGTTAGCAGAAAGCCAGGTCACAAATAATAACAGTAAATGAATACAACTGGAAATGCAAAGAGAAGGAATTCTTAATTACATATGTACATGTGCAGGGAGTCTGGAGATTATAAGAATTATAGCTGTTTATTTGTGAATATGGAATTTAAAATTAATTGGTATTCCTAAAGTTTCCTGGATAAATGACATGACTGGAAAGTTAAATCAGTGGATTGTAATTAAGGTAGTGAGAAGGTGATTTATGCAAGTTAGGAGATGGGAATTGGGGTTTACTGTATATTTCTTTCAATAAAGTAAAAAAGGCAAGGTGATTCTTATGGCTGTAAAATCTCACCTATGTACACATATTCCTGTTTCATATTCTTTTTCATTATACACAACAAAACCTTGTATGTTAACAGTGACATTTATAATGATTTAAGCATTTATATAAGACCATGAATGCAGATAAACACTACCCAAGAATTTGAGACTCCCAAGTCTTCCCTTGTTAGTGTCCATAAATTGTAGAATAGCAGAGAAAATCAACAGAAATGGAGCAAAAATAAACCAACTTTTTAAAGAGGGAGAGTAATAACATGCCCAATATTAAAGTTGAGTGATGTGAATAAGCAAACATTAGCAGATTAAAGAAGGGGAAACAATGAACAGATATTTAAAATAATCCATTCTGATTATTAAATTTCTGAGAAGTATAATTTCATCAACTTTCATTTTTTATTAATAAAAAACCCTGTACAAGCTTGATTACAAAAATTTATTTAAGCTGCTTTAAGACACTAGAATTCACATGGTAAAGCATCCAAAAAAGCAAAATCATATTGAACCCACAATTTGGAGACCATGATACATCTTAAAACGGTTTTCTGGGTAGTAGCTGGTGGATGTGTTTCTGTATTATTTCTACAGAAATCAGTAATAGCTTTGGTGGTATTCATGTAGTTTTTATCTCTTTTCTGATAAGGAACACAGAAGTGTCATTGATGAAATTTTTATATGGGATGAAGACTGGGATAGGTGTAGGCAATTAAACATGACAGTTATCTGAATTGCTAAGCAAACAAAATTAATCCAGACAAGTGTATTACTGCATCCCAGTGTAAACTGAATGGTGTAGAAATTAAGAAATCCAAGGATGTGCAAAATGCAGGCATCTTCATCTTACGAAGTAGTGAGTGTGAAAAAATTTAGATCATGGAAGGTAAACAACAGACTAGAAAAGAAGTTCATTATGTATAACATTTGATTTCCTGTGAAGAATATGGCCAAAAGATAGAGCTGCACTTGCTATTTATATAATTTCAGCTGCATTTCTGTGTCCAGCTCTGGAACCCAGAATTCAAAAAGAGGATTAAAAGATTGATAGTGCTCAAAAGAGTCACAGAATAGATAAAGGTTTAGAAAGAGTACTTCAGTAAAAGATAAACAAGCCTTTTTTAAAAAATTAAATTATATCTAAACTATTACCCTTCAGATTAATAAAAAAATAAATTCTCATAAAGTAACTACAAAGTTATCTTAAGCTAGCGATAGGTAATTTATAATAAAGTACTGGGCCTAGATTGAAAAAAATAGTATTTTAAAATAAAATTAATGAAACCTTTCACAAATAAATTCTGAATTATTTTCTGTAAATTTAGTTGGAGCTAAATCCAGTTTTCACAGATGCACAACAATATTCTGCTTAGGCAGCCCATAACTAAAAACAAATTTGGTGAATGGAATCTCTTTATTTTTCCCCATATAAATCCTTTAGGGATAGTTCAAAAAGATTTTGCAAGCAAAGTATTCACTTATAGGTGTGATTTTTTCAAATTTATTCCCTTTTTTTCAGCTGCCAAATATAAGTGAAGAATAATTGCATTTAAGCAGAAAGGGCAGAATGAAGTTTCTTCCTAAAGCTGAGACAATAATTTTTTTCAGACTGGTATTCTGTGATTTTTTTGTATAGTTTTATTGGTGTTTCATAGCCATATTAATGTTATATAGTTACTGACCTGTCTTATACATTGTTTCATGTGTATAATGAAATATATTGAAAAGCTTCAATTTAAAAAGCAGAAAAAAATATCTTGTACATATTTGGATTGTTTTGATCAGTAAACATTAGCTTGAATTTTATTTTAGTCTAGATTATGAATTGAAAATCTAGTCTAGATAAATTCAATCATCTATTAGAAATTCAAGATTTTTTTTCAGACTCCTATGTTTCATTGGTGCATTTGTGTGAAGTTTAAAAAAAAATTGGGCAGAAGATAATGAAAAAAAATTGACCAAAACTGTTACATGAAAATGAACATTTCAGAAAAAAAAACATAGCATGAAAATATGATGCTCATGCCTATGTATTGCAAGCAATTAATATTATTGATTCATTATTACGATTAATTATCAGTGTTTTGTCCATATTAATGGCAATGAAAAAGTAGGAGGCAATGGTTAGAGTTTCACTAGACTCATTGGAAATGAAGCTGGTGGCTGGTCAGTACAAGGAGAGAGCAGCTCAGCCACAGAGTTGTCTGTACAGCAAAAAAAAAATTGTTATACTGTCATAGTTGCTCATGTATTTGTAAAATGAAGGTGAGAAGAAAGGGATCAAGACAAAACCTATGGGTTATTTGCATAATGTTGAAGGTAAAGAAGGAAGGTGAGGAGAGAGATTAGAGAGAAGATGATTAGCAAGGGGCTGAGCAAATTATTAAGTCAAGGAAAGTTTGTTCTGTAAAGTCAATTGTATTGCAATTGAGGTCACCTCAGGAAGGAGGAGGCTGAACTCAACGTTAAGGGAGTGTATTGCTGCTCTTAGCAACATGTTTACAAATAAAGGAGTGTTTAATCAAAAGATGTTTGCTGCATCTGAATTAATTTCTTTTCTGAAAATCGAACAGCTTTCAACTATACAAGTATATCAGGTATATTTTCTCTTCTTAATATATCTAATACAAACCTGGTAAGGTCAGTTGGTCTCTGCTACTTATCTGAGGAGAACCAGATGTCAAGCTATGAGCAATGTGCTCCAATGGTCTGGCCTTCTATTTGAATTCTCACTTCCAAGTAATTTATTGTTAAAAACATGCCACAAAGCATAATTAGAGTGTTCTTTATGGTGATTACAAAACATTATAAAATTCTCTTATGTGCTTGAAGTGAGGCTTTTCTCACTCTATTTTTGGTCTATAATATTTTTGTTATTTTGGTTTTGATTTTTTTTTCACTACTTGTTTCAATTCTTTCACTTCTCAGCCTGCCATCACTGTGTGTACAAATGATGTTTTATTTACTGATGCAGAAGAGAAATGCCATTGTGACACATTTAAATACCCTGTAGAGCTTTTCTTCAAAATCCATGAAGTGGATTTATTTCCAGATTGTCAATTTATTTCTCAGAGCATTTATTTCAGAATTATCTTTTATGAAAGAAATTTACCATTTTCTGTGAAGCAAAAGCTTTCCTATTGATTGGTGTGTTAACTGAATTGCCCTTTCTCAGTTTCACTGTGTACTTTTTTGAATTCAATTACAAATGGAACAATGAAACTTATTTTTATTTACCTCTACCCTAAAAATGCTTAGTTTTTTATACCGACTTTGCGGTATGAATTATCAGCCTTGCACTTTGCTGAAGAAAACCATGAAGAAAAACCTTGGAGGAGATAGAGAAAAGATCAGTGGAACCTCTTGATTTACTATGGACTTATTTTTAATTTATATTTTAATTTGAAGTCTATAATTTTTATTTCAATAGCAGGAAAAGGAAGAATGTAAACAGTCCGATTTGGATTTCATGTCAAGCATTTAGTTAATCAATAAAAGAAAATGCATTGTTTTTTGTTCATTGAAGTTTTTTGAATAATATGGGTTATTTTACTTCGAAATGCAAAATGTATTTGTCAAATTTAAGGGAGTCAGACTGGAAAATTTATTATTATATATTTTTTGTTTACTATTGATAAAATTATTTTTAATAATACTAGTTTCATCCCTAGCTTTTGAAGAGAAGGGTGTATTAATTTCAGATTTCTTCTGGGATGGAAGAATTTGAATGATCAGTTATTCATGTCTAATATTCTGTAACAAAAGCTAAGTGAAAACTTATGAAAGCTAAAGAAATTCTGTCTTTATCTAATCAGTATAAATGTCTTATATTAATTAACTTATTTTAATAAAATAAGTATTCTAGATTTTTGTTATAGATTCTCCTTAAGTGGAAAAAATTGACAAGAATCTCTGCCCTAGCAAAATGTTTTTTATAAGTTTAAATTAAATGTACCTTTCTTGATGAAATCCAATGACAAATCACTATTAATCCATTACTGTTGTTAATATGACTTAAATTGAAAATATCACTTCTGTTGTCAGATATTCTGAAGAAACAAAGATAGCAATTAATAATACAACACCCTTGTCACTCTTGAAAGAGGCAGAGCATATCTTATGTATCTGGTAGGGACTTTAGACAGAGCTATGCTTTCTGGTTTCTAGCATTCTGTGTTTTTCTTATTCTGACAGATATTTTTTAATGAAAAAGAAAAGGCAAACAGAATTATGTGCTTTGGCAGCAGGCCAACTGTCAGGCTAAGATTACAAAACACCCTGAATTTTCATGCAAATTAAGTGTTAATGTAAGTTGCTTGAATTTTTTCAGCTGCTTAACCAAATAATGCAATGACCTCCTTTAATTTTTTTTAATCTTCTCTAGACAAATCTCTAATCTAAGTAAAGTATTGTGTATTTAGAATTGCTTAAAAAAATATTTAGAATCTTTGACAAATATGGAGGAAAAAAGAATCCACATTCTTGCCTCTGTCCACACAGATACAGCCTTGAGAATATTTCAGTTTTGGAGCTCATGGAATGCCATTATGGAAAGATAATCTAAATTAGATCTAAAAGTTTCATTAAAAACAATCATAGAATTATGTTAATTGTCATTTCAGAAAAATAGATTTTGATGTTACCAAAGTAAGTCCAGTAATCAGCTTTCTGTCTTGAAAAGACCACAGCAGTGACACTCCTGTAGCTGCTGAGGGAGGTTTCCTAGCTTCTTCAGGCATATTTTCTTGGTTATGATCTCTCCATTTAGAATTGAAGGTGGCCACTAATTCCCATTAGTAGATTAAGAGGGAACATTTTTTTAAAACTCCAATTGTAGCTTCACAGAAGCTTAGAGTTCAGATGTGTGATATGTTGTTCTGTTTGTTGGGTTTTGTCTGGGTTTTTTTTACTTAGTGTTCAGGATTTTTAATTTGTTTTTCATTTTTGTGGATTTGTTTTGGTTTATTTCTTTGTTTGTTTCATATTGAATAACTTAATCTTTAGTCCCATTTGCCTATTTTCCTCTGCAGCAGTCATTCCCAGGAAATATGATTTTCTTTCTCCAAAAATTCAGGACTTTCAGAACTTTGTGGCTGGAGTCTCAATGTGATTATATGAATAGTATTTCATTTGACTGAAGATCTACTAGCATGAGATGCACAACCATTGTCTGTCCAATGATTGTTTTAAAAACCTTTTTGATATTTTCTGTCTATATATATATATCACTTCTACATGGAGAAAAAGGGATAGCAGAGATGAAAATGAAGTAGAACTTTTAGCTAGATTTGCACTCTGCACATGCAAGTACTGCTAAAAGAGAGAAAAAAAAGTTAGGTGCAAACCATGATTTTTCCAATATATCATAAACTGCAGTTAAATATTTTTTTAATTATTTAATATGCACTTGAAATGTGTGAAGGTTTAATTCCAGATCATTTTAGTAATGAACATATGCCTGAAAATAAATTAGATAGTGTCTTTAAGCTAAATTTGAAATTGATGTTTAGAGTTGTCTGAGGGTAAGATTATGCTAATAAAAATTATAGGTATATCTATATAGTTATATTAATGCTAATAATTACTAGCTTATGTCTACTTCTGAGATACAGTGGGAGAGGACAGTCTTGAATTCCACTGAGTGAAAACTCATATTTCTAACATCAAATGGAATGAAAAGTGTCTCATCTAATTTTGTATTTGGTCTGTAATTAAAGAGCAGCAAAGTCTGAATGAAATTCTATTTTTACATGGTGTGCTTGTATGAAGTGTTATCAAATATTGCTGGCGTTTACTGTGAATCCCACTAAAATTTCTGTAATGTTTAGGGTCTAACAATAGGATTATACAGCTATTGTTCCCAAGTTACTTATTTTGTTCTTAGAAGTATAAGAAATGAGAGTAAATGAAACTTACATTTTCATATTCTTACTCTGCACGTCATTCCAATTTTTAGATGAAAAGTCATCTAAAAGGAAAAGTGAGCTATTAAAGCAATGCCTCACTATGATAAAATTAACTGACCTTAGCAAAGGACTAATGTAAGTGTGAATAGAAACATTAAGTATGAAGGAAATTTAGAATTCAGGCAGAGACTCCTTGAGATATTTCCAGAGTTTGTTTATGTGTATGACGAAGAGCAGCAAAAATGGCAGAAAAACAATTGGATGTGTAGAAATAGATGTGTCAAAATCTTAGCTAAAATGAGGAGAATTGTTCTGCTATGGAATATGAGGGAAGGGGTGAAATTGCTCTTTTCTCTTTTAAAAAAACTAACAGTCAAATATACCCCAGAATTACCCTTAAATGTTGCATTTATATCGAAATACAAGCAGTGGTGGAACTTTCTAACTGGCCAGAACATTTTTCTAATTTTATTTGCAGTATATGTAGTTTTACTCCAGCTTGATGCTTTATCAAAACCTTATATACTAGACTGGGAGCTCCCTACTGGGAAATTTCTGTTCCCTAGAGAGGTATTCATGAAATTGCTCCTGATACACTGAGTTGACTGAGTTTCTTGAAACAGGACTTGAATAGTAAAAAAAATATATATATGTTCAATTTTTAATGCTTCTTATAAATGTGCTTGAATAGTCCTCAGTATTTTGCTGAGTTTTTCGCAGTTTCTTTTCAGTCTGGACAGACACACTGGATGCAATACTCATGTAACTGGTGAAGAAAGTGACTTCACACAATGGGTTGATCATGTCGAGACATCAGGTGCTCACCAAATCCATCCCTTCCCTCCTCTACTGGGGAGGAGAGAGAGGAGAGAAAACGCAACTAAAGGCTCCTGGGGCACAGCTGCCCTTCCACAGTCTTCACCACGGGATGCAGGGGAGTCCCTGATCTAGCTCCTGGGGCTCCTTCTTCACAGACCTTGGTGTCTTCAGGGTTTGTCTCCCACATGTTCTCACTCCCTTCTCTGTCTGCTAATGCCTAAGGATTTTTTAACCTCTACTAAAATCTGGTATCCAGAGGTACTACCACTATTGCTGATGGGCTTGGCCTTGGCCAGTGGTGAGTTCATAAACAGTAATTTTAAAGTCATATTACATCATTACATCCCATGAATATAAGCTGGAAAGAATCCCTTATAGGTAAGAAATTACGGATTTTAATTTAGCAGTCAATTTCTGTCTTTCAGCTAGAATGAAGTTACTCTGAAGAAAAGTACTCTGTTGCAGACTAGCAAATACTTACTAGTTTATGGCTGTATTTACTAATTATTAAAAACATTCAGAAGGTTTTTTAGTGCTAGAGGCATCTTGTCTATCATTTCACCCTTCACTCACTCTGAAGTCCTACAAACCATCTCACATTTTTTTCTTATCCTATAGAGAAGTACATGAAGTGTGCAATCACATGTTCCCTGCTATGCTTAGGGTTTTGTAGTTCATAATACACAAAAATAATGAATAGGCTATTTTGTGCAGATTTTTTTTCGCTAAGGAAAATAATCTCTGTTCCTTGAACTTTGGCATGTATTCAGTACGCCGCATTTAAAAGATAATTTATTTTCCATCATTAATGGCTGATGATGAATCTACAGCACTGCACACACATAACTTTTTAAAGGAGTGGTAGAAGCCCAAAGCTGAAGCATTTGAACATGTTTCTGCTTCGAGTGACACCAGGAACCATCGTAGTCCAGTAACTTATGCTGAAAGTTAAAAGCTAAATAACACATCTAGTTGCCTCATTTTTTTTATAAATTCACCCCAAATAAATAAACATCTAACCCAATTCTGAAGTGGTTACATGTAGCCAGCAATAGCACTCATCTCTCTGCTTATCTGAAGATAAGTTACTTCTTTCCTTTTTACCCTGCATAATTAGATTGCACTTGAGGAAAAATAATTAATAAGGGTTTTGGTTGTTGTTTTTTTGGGGGTTTTTTTTTGTGTTTTGTGGTTGGTTTTTTTGGGGTTTTTTTGTTTGTTTGTTTGGTTTTTGTTTTTTTTAAATAGCTTATACTCAGTGAAAACTTTACTTTTGGTGGCTTGACTCTCCAAAGGAAGCATTTACCACAAGTAGGAATTCCATGGGCTGTGCAGGAGCATTAGATGAGCTGATATCACTCTTTTCCAGTAAACCACTTTTCTCTTTGTCTCATCCAGTGCTCTAAAACCACTGATGTTTTGTCTGATTGGAAGTTAGCCACCTCGGCAGCTGTGTATCCTTGAATTGAGGAAAACATCCACAGTAAGCTCTAAGGAAAAACAGATGTCTGTTCCAATGAAGATCAATTTACCTCAGGATTAAGGCTATGAAAAACAACACCGAGTTCACCTCCTCCAGTGAAGACCTTTGGAAACATAATAGACCTTTCATCTGACAGGAAGAGGCTTGAGGAAAACAAAAGATTTGCTTTGCAGACAGAAAGTGCTGTCTCTGTACAAAGCTGAAACCAGCATTACACACTACACAAGCCTTGTACATCATGACAGCTTTATTTTAAACACAAAAAAGAGAAAAAGATTAGGCAACTTTTTCTTTTGGGAAGGTAATGTATTTGCTACTGCTTCTCTGAAAATCAAAATTAAAAACACATGAACAAACAAACAATAGCCACTGGACCTGGCATTGATTTGGAAGGGAAAAATCACTCTCTCATCAGGAACCT
>JANRGV010000073.1:41262830-41284408 GCA_024734035.1 Alethe castanea
ATCTGATGGGCAAATCTTGTGACACTGACTTAAAAATATTTTTTTGTTTTTAATATATTTTAACAACTTGTGTGTTTTGCTTTTTTTTAATGTCTTGGATATCTTCTTCTAGAAGCCCTGATGAGTCTAGGAAAGGTACTGGGGTTTGATTTTTGTGACTTGAGTACTTTTATCAGCATTAAGAGACCAAAGAATTGCTCAGCTTCATGCAAAAATTTTTGAATAACGTGGAAAAAAGTTTGAATAAATAATAATAAAAACCAAATACATTCTGGGTTATTTATTTTTTCAGTGAGGATTCTGAGTAATTCTGTGGCAATACAAACATAGATATAAATAAATATATAAATATAGATTTATAAATATAGATTTTCTCGGTACCCCTCAGAGTTCATAATTTTCACCCAATGAAGTTCTACGGAGGGTAGAGGAAAAGAAACTAAATTGTTTATTTCAGCTTCTCCATTAAGCTTTCCTTGCTATGGATGTTCCAGGTATCTACATGGCAAAGTGCTGAGGGATCATGATGAAGACACCTTAAAGTAGGTGTTTGTAGTTTGTTTGGTGTTGGGTTTTTTCCCCTTAATTTTCAGGAAATAGACCAATTTTGTTTTCTTGAAGTTACTTTTGTGACTGGAGTCAATCACTAAATGAGGGGTTCAAAAATCTGTCAGCCTGTGTGGTGACTGAAACAAAAAATGGAGATGATCCATCTCTTTTTTTTTTTTTTTTTTAACTTTTTTTCACCATGGGCTGTAGTCTGAAAACACAGATGGTCAAAATAATCCCAAAATCATTCCCCAGAGTTCTGTGATTTTTTCTAAATCATTCTAGTACATCTGGACTGCTGCTTCAGTGATTTCACATATCAAAAACAATGTGAAAGACATTCAAGGCAGTTTAACGTTACATTTTAGGCAATTATGTAATGAGGGGAGTGTATGTGTGTCTATTTTAACATGCTTTTGGGAAACTGCAAGGTGCACTACATATTTTTTATCTCCAAATCCTGCTGTAGCACATGTTGATGAGTGAACATGTGAGCTTAAACCAGGTGTACATTGCTGAAAGTTCTTCCCTGATGTAAAGTTTCAAAACTTTGGAACTCGTGTTTCTGATTTTAGTGTTAAGAATAACTCGCACACCTTCCACTTGTGAGCACTAAGATTTTTTAATGAAATTCGGGTTTAATAAACTGTGAGAACTACTGAAGTTTTGATATGGATTTTACCAAAGATTTAAGGATCAATACATTCAAACTTCAGATAGGATATGACACATTTTCTTCACAGAGCATTCATGACTGACTTTAATTAAAACACCAAAGAGACACAACTTCAAAAAAGTCAACAGACAAAAGAGAAATGTCCAGAAAAGGTGTTACCTACAGTTACTGTCAGTAGCTTTGGGTTTATGAAACTTCAAAACTTTGAAATTATTCTAAACATGGCAACAAGAAGTTTCCATTAATAGTATTTTTGTCAGAAAGAAGTTGCATATAGATAACAAGTATTTGATGAAAAAACAATTTTTAGCTTGTTTTCCCAATCTTTTAAAACTCAACTCTCTTTGCATATTGTTACTATATGCATATACTTTTACATACACAAGTTTAAGATAAATGTATATAATTACACTTAGATAAAACCTGTAATCATTTTATATTTTGTCACTTAACACCCCCTGTGTTGAGGAATGCATTTTTTTCTTTTGTTGTTTTTTTCTGCCTTATCTACTCTTGGAGTAGTTTAAAATATGAGATATTTCCAGCAACATGAAAACCTGAGAAATGCAGTGGAGTTAAGTCTTGATTTTGAAAAAAATATCTGTAAAATTAAGGTCATAACCTTATATATTTATGAGGATTTTGCAGACAAGGTTTTATTCTTTGCTAATATATGTCTTATTCTAACACCAGGAATAACTTGTGATATCATTCAGAGCATGAAATTCAGTGTTCTTCCTGAAGACTTTCAGATTTGCTTGGATTTCTAATAAATAGAAAATTCTGTCTCTCATACAATTTATGAAATGAAGACATGAGTCAACAAATGTGTCAAGTAATGAAAACCTAACTAGTATTGAAATAATTATTGCAGCATATCTAAGAATTAAGATATGCTCCCTTTGTCCTTTAACAACTTCATAGTCTTTTTAGTTTTTCTAGAAATTTCACCAAATCCGGTTTTGTTTTGGTATCATTATTTTTCATCGTGTCATGTTTTCTTTCATTTTGTATTTCACAGTGAATGCCATGTATTCTTCAGTCTTTCCTTTTTAGTTTTTATTTTGGTAAATAATCTGTGATCTGTAATTGATGTTTGCAAAAATAATTGCTTAAGGTTTTGTTTCTTTGTTTCATTACACTGCAATATAGATTTCTAGGATAATGGAAAATTTTCAGCATACTATTTCAGTAATGTATTTTCATTATATGTCAATGTTTATGCATAAAGCATTCTGTTTACTTGTTTTTGGATGACAAGCAGCTTGTCAATTATACATGACTGACTTTCTTCTAAGAATATTTAAAATTCTTTATATGAAGACCTTTATATGACTAGATCTCCTCAACTAACTCAGTGAGGGGAAAAGAAACCACCTTACTGAATATTTATAATTTTGATTACTAAAGTAATTCTTTATGGAATTTTGTTTTCCCTTTTATTTCTTCTTCTCTGCTTTTTAAGTAGTTAGGTCCTTCTTATACAGTAATGGTTTATTGCTAATATTAAGCTAATTTTTAACTGTTGGAAAAGAGGATTTTGATCTTGCAGAGATAATGAATCAGACAATAAAAAACCAGAAGCATCTAACTCAAGGTGTTACCCTGGACTTAGTAATAGTCAAGTTGTTTTGATGTAAAAAGTGTTATGCTAGTGCAACACCTGAATGCAATGTATTCAAACATATATCAGATTATTGTAGATAATTGTAGATAATTGATTATTGTAGATAATATTGTAGATATTGTAGATTCTGTTGTTTTCTTTGCCTTGATCTGTGCTTCATTAGGGATAGGACTGTGAAACATCCAAAACATCCAAAACATCCAAAAGCACCATTACTAACTGTAGATCTTTATGAAAGATATCTGACACTCTGAATATGCAATTGTAACAAAGCTTTCTGCAGACTTACTAAGCTTAATTCTTCAGTAAGCAAAGGACACAAAGAAAACCTGATTTAGCTGACTAAACTAATTCTGAGATTATTTTATACTCCTCTGCTGATACTTTTAAGTACCTTTTTTTTGTCTGGCCATATATGTCTATTTGTGTTAAAAGTACTGGCATCCAAGAAAAAATTAAAGCATTGAAGTTTTGACTATAAAAGTTATATTTTAATAATATTCACTGTATCAAGTGAAAATAATCAAAAGACAGGATTGTCTTTCTTCAGCAAGCCCTTGGCAAGGAACAAATCTTGCTTTTGTTTTTGTGTTGCAATGAAGAGTAATATTATAAGAACCCTTTTGAATCTTTTGCCAAGTTCTAAGACCTTTACAGAGTTATCAGGGTTTTAGAATGCAAGATCTCAAATTTTGCTGCTGAAGACCTGCTTACAAAACAGATTGTGTTGCACAGTAAATGTCAGAACACTAATGCACTGAAGGATTCTAATTTATTATCAAATTTTTTCCTTTACTGTTGGAGATCATTTTTTCTTAATTATGTTATACCTTATTTCACTATTTCTTTAATAAATTACATGCCTTATGTATTCCTTTAAACTAAAAGATTCTTTTACTTTCTTCCAAGGTGAATTTTTATAGTTTCAAAATACTTCATGTATACCAAAAGAAAATATTTTCTATATGCATAATTTTTTCCTGTTTTGATTTGCATCTTTAGATGATATTTTAACACAAGATATTAATTTATACCTATGTCTAGCTAATCAACAGTATGGATCCAGATAAATCTTTTACTTTTGCTGACAGACACTTTGTTTGGTGAAAGATATGTTAACATTGCTGATGCAACAGGGACAACCAATTAACAATGAGGTGACCTTTTTCATTCATTATACGACTGTCATTCAGTAGTGCATCTAATGAGCACCCAGAATTCCTGAGAGCCTCTACTAGAAAAGTATTGTCATCTCTAATGAACATGCAGGTGGCTGAAGTAGAGTTTTTGATAAATGTATACTTTTATCAGCCTTGCTCTCTGGGACCCATTAGGAAATGTTTACATTGTGAATCATCTAGGCAGCTTCAGATGCAGAAATGCAATTAAATAAAAATAGGGCTGAGCTCCAAACTTAAATATAGGGCCATACTTTTGCATATAAAATTGATAAGATATAAAGATATAAAGGTTATTTAGGCATGCTAACACATTATGACTGCAGTGTTTTTATTTGGGGATTTCAGAGACATTTTTTATTAACCATGTTAATATTTTCATAATCTTGGCATAATCTATGTAAAGAATAGACAGATTGATGTTCTGATGCACAAATATCTCTCTGCAAGATTTATTGGGCTACAGTATGATAGGAAGAGCATAGTTTGTAAAGAATTCAAAGGAAGATTTTTTTGCCGGTTTTTGATTGTACAAAAACTGAATGTATTCTCTCAGCATCAGAGAACATTTAAGAGGAGGCTGATGATCAAAATCATATGAAAGTTGCAGCAACAAAAGTGACAGAACTTTCACAATGGGAAAGATATGGGTTGATTAGAAATATTTTACAGAAGATAAGTATTTTGTATAAAGACTTTACATGAAGCACAATAATATCTCCAAGATACGTGAAGGATAGAAGAAAAAGCTGACCTGAAACAGAGTTGGGTAAGCAAGTGTCTGTAAAGTAAGATGGTAGGGGTCAGTGGACAGCTGGCAAATGAATAAAGTGCTCACACAATCTCACATTTACAAAAGAGTTTTGAGGGAGAAGAATAAGAAAGAAACTGAAAGGAGAATGATAAAAGACAAGTGATACATATCTTTCCTTAGAGGCCTGACATTAATAAGCCCATAATGGGCCTATTAGACTAAGTTATCTTTTGCTGAAATATGTAAAGCTAGGCAGTTATGCTAATAAGAAAAGGAGCAGCAGGACAGATTTCAAAAAGAGCAAAAATTAAAATATGGAACTTTGCATTACTAGTCAGTTACATGCAGTTTGGCTATTAAACAGGTATAATTTAGGATGATAGGACCTTGATATTTTTCAGCTATGTAGTTTGAAAACTAAATTATCTCCTACAAGATTATGTATTTCTTCCAAAAATAATACTCCTAAAAATATGGGTTATATATAAGCATACACATTCATGTAAATTTATGTGAAATATTTCTAATTTTTATACTGAATATAAAAGGCTAAGATGCTTTTTCCTTTTTAACAGAGGTTGTTTGTTGATTGCCTGTTAATATACTTGAGCAACTCTTATGCTGGACATTTGTTTTGGCTCTTGAGACAAGCATGACAGCATTAATCAAACAAATTACTTCACTGTTGTATATTATAAGATACATTTTATTAAATATTAAAGTACTCTTTAAAGGGCAGTGCAGGTGGGTGAAGGAAAAGGGCTTTGGGTTTTTTCAATATTTTTCAATATTTTTCAGTTTGACTAGTTTGACAAAAAGGATGGTCTAGCTTTATTTATGCATAGTTGCTATCTGCAAAACGACACACCAACCTCAGTAGCTGAAGTTTAAACTAAATTGTAGCAGTTTAGGATGTGGTTTGATTTGGTTAGGTTTCATCTTTAAAGATTTTCACTCAAAATTACTTGCAGAGCACTTAAATTCAGGATAGTGTTTTGACAGGGCACTGTTCCTGGACCACTGGAAGCTCTCTGTAGGCAATGGGATCCTGATTGTGGTGTAACTGCCTCCTAGCATAACCCTCTGGATTACAAGGGCCACAGTTTGGGTGCATTGACCATCTTATAAAACTTCTTGGTCTGTTCCATGAAATCACAGAACAGCTGAGATTGGCACTCATCTCTGGGCATCTTCTAGTCCAACCCTACTGCTCAAATCAGGGTCAGCTACAGCAGGTTCTTCAGGGCTTCAAAGAACAGGTTTCCAATATCTCCAAGGACAGAGACACCACAGGCTAAGCTCTCTCAGTAACCTGGTCTAGTGTTTGACCACTCTTACATCACTTCTCATGCTTAAATGGAATTCAGTTTGTGTCTGATGCTCTTGTCCTGTCACTGGAACTACTGGGAAGAGTATGACTCTATCACGTGTTCATACCCTACTACTTGGAATATCCACTTTTACAGCATGGGCTGGCACCAACATATTCAGAGGAGCTATATTGCTCTGCTTCTTGTTGCACAGCTATATTTTAACCTGGAAGATCTGTTGATTTGGGGAAATCTAGAAGAAGGAGCAACTGGAAAAAACTCAGATATTTTTCATCCTGGAAGTTTGTGGAGAAAATTCTTAATTTCATTTGGACCAAAATTGAATAACTGAAAAGAAAGAACTTCAGTACCTGCACATGGCTCATAATCCTTACTGGTACTTTATGTGCCCTGTCCAGACCAATACCATTTATATATTTTTCCAGCCTTTGATGCATAATTCAGCCTGTAACTTTTTGAGACTAGCTAACTGTATAATTTAAGCTGAAAATTGTACAAGTATTTCCAATAAAATTGTTTGGGGAAATTCATATTGGAAAAATGCACACATGCACTGAATGGAAAATATGGAATGAAATTTGTAAATGGAATAAGTATAAAAGACAACTGAGTTTTTTTTTTATAACTGTCATTTAGTTCTGGGTTTTCCTTTTCTGATCAATAAGCTTGTAATCTCTATAATTTTGTTTCTAATACATTCATTCATTCATTTTGGCTTGTTGCTTAAGACCACAATAAAATATATAGTTGTATTTGCAAAGTGACTATGCTAATTCAGATCTTAGCCGCATTTTGTATTTGAATGCTGATCAGTATGATGTTTTATTTTACTGCTCTCCTTTAGATTTAATTTTATTGATAACATTGGAAGTCATAGATTGGATATGCTCAACTCCCAAATCTATTGTGAGCTCCTGGCATTTAGGAGGTTTTGCTTTGGCACTGAAAGCATGTGTGTTTATAGAACAGAATTTATAATAGGAGACATTTATTTGCATATTTAAATGAATATTTATCAGGGCTTTTTTTTCAAACTTGGAATATGCTCACTGGAATAACTTTGGGTCAGTATTAATAACTGTACCATATGTCTCTGTATTTCTGAACCAGGTGGCTGGCAATCATGTCTCCAGAGGAGCAGTGGTTCAGTGGCAGGATCAAAAAACCCACTTGCTCTGTGGACACATTGCCATGAACAGCCCCTGTTTTCTACTTTAACTTTTTGTTTATTTATTAATTCTGTTTTAATATCAAAAATTCTGTTGTTTGATGATAATTCAGTGTCGGATAACTAGAATTTCTTTCATAAGTCGTTGAAAGACAGATGTTGCTAAACAAACACCTATATTAGCATTAGTTTCTCTGCAGAGTTTGTTGAGTTGGTAGTATTGTATATCTCTTGCAAGAGTACTTGTCCTAGTAGGTGCTGTATCATGTATTCACTAAATTTATGTGTCTCTCCATGGTCAGAATAAACCTATTTCTATAAAGTCTATTATTTCCTACCTATTCCATAGAAATAATTTTTTCATGCCAATTTATCAGTCTGTACTTCACATAAATGATTTTTTTTCATTGCAACTTATATTTTCTTTCCTTAGACTCACAGAAATTATTACAGTCAGTAGATAGAGTTGGTCTAATATGTCCAGTTTTTTCTTCAATTTATTTTCTGACTTTATATGTACTAGTACATCCCTCACAATATTCCACTACAAAGAAAGTGGTAAGGCAGTTTTCAGTGATTTTAGTTTGTTTATTGGCTATAACTTTTGAGTTACTTTAAGATACTAGTATGTGCCTTTTTTTTCTTTTGCATATCTAATAAGTATTTTGTATAATGTGAATTTTTAATGCGTATGTTTTCTTAAGTGCCTTTAAAAAAAGAAAAGCTTAAATCCTTTAGCTGGAAGTTTCATACTCAAAGTATATGGAGTTGTTTGTATCCCTCAAATCTTGAGATGCTCAAGTTACACAGAGACACTTTACTTAAGTTGGCCGGTTGCTATTTTCTGTAAAGACATACATGTGGAGAGATGTTTTTTAAGACATAGAAAGTTCTGATTAATGCAACTTCATCCAGAAAAATATCATAGTTGTTTTTTTTTTTTTCCTCACAAATCTTGAACTTAAAAATAATCTCTACTTTCAGAGGAGAATTTTTTTTTAATAGATAAACTTGAATTAGTACTGGTACAGGTATATATAAGCTGTTTTTTTGAGAGACTACCACACTGCATTTGACTTTGTCTTCACTTTTCCCAGTTGCTTTTTTTTTTCTTCTTTACATTTTTTTTACTTTAAAAAAAGACAAACCCCCAGCACTATGATTGGCTTGGTAATGCATGGTGTTTCTCATGTTACCTGGTGATCTTTGTGCTGTATACTTTGGCAAGAAATGTATAGCGATTTATATTATTTGATACTCTCACATGAGCCCATGTCAGTTATTCCCAAAGATATTTTCTACACGAAATGTCATGTTCAGAACTAACTGGTGAGTGACTGCTGGACAAACTTGACCTGCTCTTTTGAGACAAAAATAGTAAGGTGCTATTCAAAAAAATGTTAGCTGAGCAGGTCAGGAGGAACACCTTATGTAACTTCTGCCACAGAAGAAATAAAAATCTGAAGTTCTTTTTCTCTTCCACAAGTTCAGGAAGCTGTAGGAAAGAGAAAATCTCAGAGATTTTATGCATGTTTAAAGATGAATCAAACAACTGAACTATACACACATTCTATTAGTATGCTGCAGTAATAAATGCTTGCTTTTGATACACATCATCTTCACAATCTGTTATTTTGCCCTGTCTTCTGGGAATCTGCTCCTATATTAGGGAACTGACTTTATATTCCCCGCAGTCTGAGAGAGTACAAGAAGGGGCTAAGCACAGACATACTCAGACAATAATGGCTCTTGTTAATTTATCAGGATATTCAGGAGTGTTTGCTATATCACTTCTCTGAGACAGAATATCAAATACACAGTGTTCCTGTCTATTGTGTGCATTGTATCAATTGTTAGCTCCCATAGGCAGTAAGAGCTTTAAGTTCTCCACCAAAATTCTTCCTCTTGTCTCCTAAAAGAACTTGTGAGACACCCAAATTCAATGTACCTGAGAAATTCTGAATTTATGAATTATCTCTTACTTGTCTTTTACAAGATTTGAGAAATTTTTTCTAAAGGTTTCTTTTGTCATGCATAACAAAAATCTTAACTAGACTTTAAATGCCAACCTAGAGCACTCTGTCACAGAGATTAGGATAGATTGATTATATACTGAAACATTTAGTAATTTTGTTGTATCACTTATCTATATTTTAGTTTGTTTATTTTAGATTTTTTTTTTCATTGCTTGGATGCTAAATTTTCATCTCATAAAAAGACATATCTAAGCACAATATAAAGAGATATTTCCTCAAAAAATTCAATTTGCAGAAATAATTTTTTATACATTTAGAAGTACACTTTTATAGCCAAATTCAAGTTAGTCAGCATAAAGAGTCCCCAAAAGGAAAACTTAAAATAGATGCATCCATTTACTGGGGATAGCAGGCTGAGCTATCATATTTTACCTAAATATTTTCTTTTAATTTTCTGATAGAAAATAAATAAATTTCTGCCTGAATTGTGTGCCACCTTATGGGATGATTTTTAATGCATTATGTCTCCATCTTTCAATAAAATTAGTTTTCAAACTCTGCAATTTAGAAAAAAATTATTAAAGAGAAGATGGTGGTGCTTCATGGCTTCTGTATGGCAGTATTTATGGTACGCTTGCATGACATATTTAACTTAAGCAATCTTGCTTTACTGGAAAGGCAACTACTAGATGAGAACCACTTAAGGGCAGCTTAATTCAAAGTTTTCTGTGATTATTTTGGTACTCCACAATCCAAGTCCTTCCCTACAATATAGCAGAAGTATTTTTTGTTCACAAAACTCGCCTCGAACTTCATTTCTGTTTCTAAAAACAGACTAAAATTTGTCAATTTGCTGAAGAAGGTTTCTGAAAGTCTCTTCCAACCCAAACCATTCCTAATTCAGAATCCTAATTCTATCATTCTAAATGGACTGTGCTTTTCCACTAGACTGCTGAAACACTTCATCACATACATGAGAAAAAAAAATAATATGCAGCCACTGTTCTTCTCTTTTCTAGTTTGAAAAAAGGCTGATTCAAATTTGCCTTGCACTTTTGCATATGGAAATGTCACTGCTCCACTGAGACTATGAAACTATGTGTATGAATTCTCTCAGAAAAGTCACCACTTATAAGGAATGTAAATTCTGTGGTTCTGTCCCTAGAATATCCATCTACTCTTGGATAAGTTTTTCTCCTGAAGAATTACACAATGCATGGACCAATCCATGACAGCAGGTCAGGAATGTTATCCTGAAAAAGTTTAGCTATTTTGCACACAATAGGATGATTTTTTTAAAGTGAACCACTGTGTAAAAAGAAAGAGGAGGAAAATATATTCTGAAATATTTACATGGACTTTTTCCTCTGCAGATTCTTTTAAGCGAAGCAGCCATAGCTCGAATTTCACTGTGTAACCTTGAGACTTAGTGCCAAGCCCTTCAGATAGCTACTGGATTTGACAAGGTTAAAAGGTGAGTGAAATATTTAATGTTAAAGCAAGTCATTATAAGAAAAGAGAAACCTCTGTATTTAGTAAGCGTTGTTATTAATATATGTGTCAAAATTAATGACACCCATAGTGTGAGGATCTCTTTGCAATCTCTTTCAAAATTTATTGATTTGTTAAATTTCTCATGGCAGTTTTTAAGTTTTAAGTTAAAAATAAAGCACCTACATTAAGGAAATAAGGAAGTGGAATTGCAAACAAGTTGTCCTCTATATAACTTGGTATCATTCAAACAAGAATTCAAGTTTTCAAATCTAGGTGTGACATGAGGGCAAATGAAAACTGTGATGTACATATTAGACAAAGGTATGTTTTGATGTTTTTCTTTGTTCGAGGATTTTAGTTCTTTTTTTTTTATTAAAACAGAAAACAAAATACTAGGCAAGCCTAACTGAAATAATCTAGTGGAATGGAAAGAGTTAATTAAGCATGCAGCAAACAAAGCTGTCTTGTCAAGTCTTAGTCACTTATGTGGTGTTGCATGCCTTTTGTGAAATAAGCTTCAGTAAAACCAGTGTCATCAAGAATACCTATTTTCTATTTTATACTAGACAGATTAGGAAAAGTATAACTATTTAATCAGTCCTTTACATCAAACATAGTATGTAAAATTCTCACTTAAAACATTAATTTAAATCAAGGGGAATTAAATGAACGCTATATAAATCAGCATTTCTTTTTATCTCTAAGAGAGGCATTTTTCATCCTTTACATATTTGTGGGTCAGATATTGCCTCAAGGAGAAAGAAAGTTATGAATAATTTAAGAATCACAATTTTTGCTTCTGATGAGAGCAGTAAGAAGCGCTTTCAGGGCTAGATACATGCTACATACTCCAGGGACTATTGCTTATTTAAAGAAGACTTTTCTCTTGTATTGGGTTCTCCAGAAGAAGAAGGACATGGACCTTTCAGAGAGGGTGCAGAGGAGGGCCACAAAAATAATACAGGTTAGGAGGACCTGACATATGAAGAGAGCTGCAGTTGTTCAGTCTGGAGAAGGAAAGACTTAAGGGGAACCTTATCACAGCCTTTCAATACATAAAGGGACAGTTATAAGAAAGATGGAGAAAGGCTTTTAACCAACTCTTGCACTGACAGGACAAGGGGCAATGACTTTTCATTGAAGGAGTGTAGGTTTACATTGGACATGCTGAAAATATTTTTATGATGAGGGTAGTGGGACACAGATGCAGATTGCCCAGAGGAGTTGTAGATGCCTCATCCCTGGAAGTGTTCAAGGTCAAGTTGGAGGAGGCTTTAAACAATGTGATCTAATGAAAGATGTCTCTGCCCATGGCAGGTAGGTTTGCTAGAAGGTCTCATAAGGTCCCTTCCAACACAAACCACTCTATAATTCTACTGTGTGTCTGGAAACAGAGGTAATACTTGGAATTTTAGGGACTATGACCAAACAAGTTTTTGTCTGAATCTCATTAGCTGATTAAAAATCATCATAAAGCCTAAAATAATAAAAAGACTAATTATGCATTAATATTATTGTCAATAAATTGCTAGTGAGGAAAATCTCCAGAGGAAAAAAATCATCCCTACTGTATCAAACTATTAGGAAATTGTAATGACAGATGTAATAATGTAATGCTAGTTTTTCCATCCAGATTACCGTGAACTAATTATTGCACTATACCTTTTTGAAATACATGTTAAAAGCTCCTGTCAAAACTTGAGCTCAGTAGCTAATAAGACTTTTATGTCATTGCGCTTATGGTCCAGAAAAATAGAACGAGTTAATATGTGGAAAATAATTTGTTGGATTAAGAAAAGGTAAGGATCACTTAGGAATCAAGCATACCTTTAAGGTTAATGAGTATCATCAGTGATTCTACCTCTAGTGCCTGTGACCACCAATACAGGTAATTTTTTAACGAGGTGATGGTGACAAGTTTCTTCTCTGTATTACTTCTCAAAAAAAATTCCTTTATTAATAGCTCATTCTTCAGATAACATGGTTAGAAAATACATTCTTAATACTGTTAATCTTTTTCTTAAATACTCAAATTAAATAAATTAATATTAGAAATATGCTGACATGCAGGTTTTTTTAGTTCATTGAATTTCATTGACATTTGACCTACTATTTTTTCATAAATTTAAAAAAAGGTGTTTATAATTCAATAGAGAAAACAATTTTCTTTAAATAATTGTCAATATAAGAATATTTTAACAATGTCTGTTTGGTACTTATTTGTCAGGAATGTGAGCTATTCAGATGATGAATTTTGCAGTTGAGTCCTTGTGCCTGACAAAATGAACTCCAATTCATGCTCCCTCTGTTCCCAAGAAGAAACATGACATGTCTTTATTCTCTATACCTTCAAACCATACAGTGTTCATAATGTCTGACTACACACGGTCTGCTTTATCTATCTGATGGTATTATATTGCACTGCATTTTGCAGAAAATAAAATTATGTCTCTAATGTAACCATAAATTCATCTTTATTTGTTGAACTCGGAAGTTAAATCCTTAACAAAGAGGATTTGACACATGAAATCACTTTCTGGTTTCTATTTTGATGGACTTATAAATAGTTGCTAATAAAATCATTGACAACAATATGCATTTAATATTGTTTACATAAAAAAGGAAGATATAGAAAGTAAAAATGTGCCAGATATTTCACTTGAGTGACTATAAAATCTTTGATGCATTTCAAGAGGTGAAAATAGTGTTTCTTGATGTATTTCAGGAATAAATCTTTTATATCTGATTAAAATGCAGATGAGCATCACAAACTATTGTAATTTGTTAGAGTTCATCTCCTGATGCAATCTTTTTCCATCTGCTTCAGGTGTAGAGTTTACAGAGAATTTGCTACACTTACTGAATGCAATTTGGGTGCAGATGCAATCCCCAACCTAAAACTCCCTATGCAAATGAAAACTCCTTTATAATACTTTTGATTATATCTGCTATAAAAAACAAACAAACAAAAAAACAAACTAACCAAAAAAAAAAACAAAAAAAAAACAAACCCAAAAAACCCAAAAAAACCCAACAACCTGCAACTTCATAATAAAATCATTGTTAGTGATGAGAAATTATGGCAGTGCTATGGAAAATTTGCATGAGAACACATGGAAAATCTGAATTATTCTGAGATCAGGATATTTCAAATCTTAGAGTACTAGTGATGCTACTTTGATAATTTTTAGTTCTTATGTTGTTTACTTAATATGTAAGGAGACATAAAACAAGACAGAAGTACAAGTAATTGTCTTAAAGAGTTTTATTTCTGTGTTTTGCAGATTATTTTTAGATTTTATTGACTGTTTATTAGGGTCTTTTATTAAGGAATTGCATTTCAAGAATTATTTAGGGAAGGGAAAAGATCCCAAAATCTCTTAGCTCTGAACACAATTCTTTGGTTGTCAGAACTTCAGAGTAATTTGTATTGACTTTATTACATTAAAAAACTACCAATAAATGTGAACTTTACTTCATCTACGCTTAGAAATTAGTAGAGGGACACAAATTTATTGGAGTAATGGTCACTAGATAAAAGAGACTAGGAAGCGAAGAATTATGTTCTTCAAATATGTCAGAGAGAAAGGGAAATGTTACCCAAAAGGTAATTTTCTGTTTAACAGATGTTGCATAAAGAAAGCACATTGTTACTTTTAAGTTTTTGTTGTTATTGTTGTTGTATTTGGTAGAAAGAATAACATACCTGCCTTTTCAGTAAAATATTGTGCACAGCTTCTGCAAAACAAATAATCTGCTTTGAAAGCTGGCTGGGAATGCAGGATCAGCAATGATTTGACATTGAGAAATTAAGCGGAGTTATTTAGTGGTAGAAAACTGCATTCAGTGAGCAGAGAAAAATGTGTAGAATACTTTGCTTGCAAAGAACAGTAATACTCTGTAAAATGGTTGCCTTTCAAAAGAGATTTCTTTATAGCTTTTTTAATTGAACAAAGTAATTGAATTCAGTGTCAGTTGATTTCTTGATAGGCTATGTGTCATCATATAATAAAACAATTAGTAAATATTTTTTAAAAAGTGTTATTTTTTAAAGGTTATTTGAAGAAGTACAAATTTGCAAGATTTTGTTTTTCTGTATGATACCTGGAGTTATATGGCCATGTTTATGTCCTGAGCAAGAACTCTCCTTGCTAAGGTACTACACCCTTGAATGCCAGAATGGCATATCTTGGGATGCTGGAATGAAGAGATAAGTAACATGGAACAGTTGACAGTCGATACAGACATTAACAGAAACATTCTTAAAAGTGATAGAAATTAAAGACTAAGAGATGATAAAAACTTGGGATTTAGAGTGTGTTTCTTAGTGAGCATTTGTATTTTTATTACTGATAGTAACTAAAAGCTAATACCTCTCCAAGAGGGGAGAACAACATCTATGCAAAGGAAAAAACCCACAAAGATCTAAAATGTAGATTGTGATTTTTCTCCTTCAAAATTTAAGGGAATAGCATAGCTCTATTAATTTCTATGGCTATGTATAAAGAACCTGACCTTCTTGGCCTTTAACAGTTACATATGAATGAAAATTGGCAGCTGCTGTACAATCGTGATGGAAGTTGCAAAGAAAGGGTGAAATGTAATGGGTAAATTGTAACTGAAACATTTCTGGAATCTTGGAAAAGATTTGACCTAAATCAGGCTAAGTTTACCAAACTCTGAATATGGTAAAATAACTGCCAGCATAATTGTCTAATAGCAACTTTTTCAGCTTCCTAGTCTGAGCAAGAAATATTCTGTCTTCAGTTTACACCTTCATAACTGTCATAAATTTGGTGTCTTGCTCTGGCTTTTAATATCTTTGTCACTCTTTATTTTTAATATTCTGTGGCTCTCACTGTTGGCTGCGTGCTCTCAGATTCTATAAAACAAACTGGAATTCTGTGGCATTTTCTGTTTCCTAAATAATGTACAAATAAGGAAGAAATGAAGACGTTAAAGCTCCTCTTTGAAAAAGGACAACTTGTAATCATAAGGTGCATTTTTTTCCTACTGTGGAGATGAAAGCTTTCCTGGTGGTGCATTGGAGACGTTTCAAAATATACAAGAATAAAAAATTCTTTTTTCTTTCTTAACAAAAAATATCCTTTAAAAAGGATAAAATATTTTTGAAAGTTCTCTTGGTTTTTTTCTATTCTCTTTATTAGTGCCAGCAGTTGCACTAATACCACTAAAAGCAATAACATACTAATTGTTTTAAAATGCTCACTTTTCCCACCTAATATCATATACAATTTCCACTAATATCAAGCATAAAATCAAGCTATGCATACATACATATATACACAGAGAGATAAGACCCTCAAAAATTGCCTGATTGCATAGTGGTGATGTAACTGAAGAAATCTCAACAACTCACTGGATGAGATCTCTTCCCATGCTTCCTTTTCTATTCTCAGCTGAATATTACTTCTAGCTCTATTGCTCCGTAACATGCTCATCTGATCCCTTCCCAAATTAATTCTGCCTAGTAAGCCTAGATCATACCATAGGGGGAAAAAGAAATAAAAATTTCCTGCATACTCAGATCTCAGAGGGGTCACTCTAACGATAGAATTGAGGAGGCAACACTGCGTGGCAGGAGTGAGGGAGGAAGAGGAATGGGAAAGATGTGAGAATTGCTCCTTTTGCAACAACCATTAGGACCAAACATATTTAACACTGGAATGCACAACCAGTTCGTTTTCTGTGAGAGGATTTGTTTGGGGTTTTTTGGTTGGTTCATTGTTTGGCTGGATTTTGTTGGGGTTTTTTTGTGGTTTTTAGTTGATTTTTTTCTCAACTCTTTGTCAAACAAATATTTTATTTCAATGCTAGATTAAGCAGCCTTTAGCTTTCCTGAAATTGCAGCCATTCTAATATACTAAGAACACCTACATTTTCAGACTTTTATATCATGACTATTGTTTAAGTCTGTATTGTTGCTATAAAAAAAAAATAATTTTATTCCTAGTAATTATTGCATTTATTCATGTGCAATGGAAATGTGCTACTGGTCTAGAATAGAAAATAATAGATTCACTAAGTCACTAAGTATATACATTACTAGAATTTCCTGCCTTGGACAATACTATACTACTGTTCCATGGACTTGAATGATTACTGAAAATCTAAAAGATTTCCTTTTATAATTTTATTTTCTATCATTTTCTCCATGATTATTTCTATTTTATCAAGATATATCAATGAAAATGAAATCAATGAAATTGGAATCTGGGAAGTGGAAGAGATATTAATTGTGAAATATACTGTGGAAGTAAATAAGAAATTCAGATGTTAACATGTCTCTAGATTTATGTTTCTCTGATTAATTAAAAAAAAGATCACCACGACATCATCATAATTATCGTTCCTTGTCTAAAACAATTTCAAGTTCTTGACAGATTGGCACTGGGAGTGTTCTCATATTATTTTAATTTAAATAGAAATTACTAGTTCAATAAAGTATTACTACACCAAATTCTCTAATTTTATCTTTAAAATTTATTTTGTCTATATTATGCTTTCTCATTTTAATTTGCCAAAATTCTTCCTCAGTTTTTTCAATTTCTGAAATCTATTTTTGCCTAGTCATGAAAAGGGCAAAAAGATTTTATGAAAAAAAATAGGTCATTAAAATCTGCATGTATTTTGAATAGTTGATAAAACTTTCAACTATTTTCACTTAAGTAGTGAATTTTAATTAATAAATTATATTTTAGCAATGTTATAGCACTAGTTATAACTCCAGCAGAAAAGCAGCGTTAGGTTTTTCGGAGTTTTTATGTAAATATATGGGTAGGATTTTCAGTCTACTTTCCTTGCTGGGAGAAATTTTCTTTTGAAGTCATTGAACTTCATTTAGAAAGGTCATCTTGCATTTAAAACAATAGGACTTAGCAAAGTAACATGAAAATGAGGCTTCTGAAGTTGCAGAAATTTTATTTTGATTAGAGTATGGTATAAAACTTGCAAATGAGGAAGAAATACAAAGAAACCCAACCAACCAAACCAAACCACCACCAAAACAGAACAAAAAAGTGTGTGAAAAGTTGAGCTCCAGAACTCAGAATACCTGTACGCTGACCGAAGTCTAATGACTGGCTGGGCTTGGTTGTATTGGGATTGACAAATTGTCTTAAAGCTAAAGGTGGCAATTTTTAGATGCATTGTACTGGTTACTAACTAGTAACTGCTGAAGAGCTGGCTAATACTCATCAAACTATAAAGGAGAATATACATTTGACAAACAGTGAATCATTCTAAGATTACAAGAAGATTTTGTCTGCCAGGTTTTTTAGTCTCTGTAGCAGTTTTAAAGAGAAGACCTACACTTTGACTGGGATTTTTGGAATAAGAATGACCTCATATTTTTCTCACAGAAAAAGGACATCTCTTGAAAGATACTTTAGGAGATTATTTAAGTTTCCCATCTAAGGCCACTATTAGCTATTTATCTATCAGGAATATACCACTTCTAATATGTTCCACGGAACTGGCTACTGGCATGCTCCCATATCCTTTATCTTAGTTTTGTTTGGTTATTCTGTGCAGGGTTTTTTAATTTTCTGTCTTTTTAATCTACAGATTAGTTCTTGTTCTATTAATTGCAGTTACAGAGAAGGCTACTTTTCTTTCCCTCATTGGTCTACAACGTGTTTGAAAACTATTTTATCTCCTCACATGTCCTAGAACATGCTAGTTGGCCTCCATTTTTTGAGGACTTGAGTTTAGGGTTGTCTGGAAATAAGCTAGTTCTTATTACATTATACAAATATTTCATTAAAATATTGAACAGAGCTAGAACCACCAGAAATTCTGCTTGACACGTCATCCACTTCTAAAGGGGGTTATGCTAGCAGATTATACCAAATAAGAATGCCAGTAATATGTCCAGAAAATTTGCCCCATTCCTGGAAGAGTTCAAGGCCAGGCTGGATGGGGCTTTGAGCCACCTGCTCTAGTGGGTGGCAACTCTGCCCATGGCAGGGGCTTTGGAACTAGATGAAAGTTCTGGTATTGAAACCCAGACCATTCTATGATTATATAAATATCCCTATGTTTAATTAATTACGTTTTTTTTTCTACCACTTTCTTACCAATGGATTTTCTGTGAATGAGATTTTTTTGTAGAATTAAAGCCTTGGAACCTATGGTGCAATAGTCTTCGTGTGGCTACTTGGACAAGCAAGGAAAATGACCCTAGGCTAGTCATAAAGTCTTACAAAAAAATTGATAGGTTTTTGTGTACATTTAAAATGTGTTTCATCAATCTAAAATATAAATAAACATGGCATTTACTAGTTCTCTATGACTAATTACCAATGAGGTACAGAAACTTTGGGATGGGAAAACTCAAATGTTTTTTTCTTTTGATTTTTTCCCCCAGGTATTCAAACAGTTCAATCTTGTCCCACAGAAATTGATAGGTTAACCCAGGTAATGAAGTTATTAATTGGTAAATTGGTTAATGGTTGTTAAATAGTTATTAGCTAGTTAATTAGTGTTTTCTCCTGAAATAATCTGAGTTCTTAGTTATAAAATATACGAAAAGCCTCGACGTTTTTCCTTGATGAATAGACTGACTTCACAAAGAAAAGAAATCAAATATTTGATGGAGAAATTACTATGGTTTTGGATATTGAATGAGAGGGGGGAAAATTACACATTTCTCAATTATAATGCCTCTTTCTCTAAAACTTATTCTAATTTTCAAATGAAAAGTTTTTATTCCATTTTTTAAAGATAAAACAGTATTTATTGTTTCTGCTTCCATGTAGTTGTGTATATTTACGTAAAGAATAATGCTGGTATCAAATATGCTGAAGAAATCTGATTTTCAAAGGGCACTATATGAGACTTGTTTAAGCGAAAAGGTAATTTTCAAATAATCTTTAAGTGTACATGAGTACATTAAGGGTTTGTCTTTAAGGGTTTGTCTTTCTGAATTTGTAGGATAATACAAAAATATGGAATTATGATAACTAATCTCTTAGCATTCAAAGAGTATTAAATAATGAACATTTTATGCTCCATTGCCTTACAATTTAGAGCACTCTTTCTTTCTTCTCCTTTCTTCACATGAAAGACCATTTACTAAGGCTTCAATTGCAGCCAGCCTTAACAGAGAACACAGTTTAATATTTTAACAGACCAAATACAGTGCTCTAAATTGAGGGATCATTTAAAAACTTCCAAAACTTTTAAACTTGTCTGAGCTTCGAAATCAGCAAAAGCAAAATGATTGGATTATATTGGATTATATTAAAGCTTACTTTAGATTCTTACACATCTTACAGATTTCACAAATAAGGTCAAGTATAATTCAATGGCTGTATGTTCATAAAAAATCTACAAATAAGAGCAGTCAGTAGGAAAGAAGAGCTAAGTTTATCATGTTTCTGTAATCAAGTGACTATTATAATTTTGTTAAAGGGCTATTTCTGTCTACTAGACACAGAAGACATAGTTTCATAACTTTTTTGACGTCATGAAAGGCAGGTTTAGTGTTTTGAACAAGTTTAAGTCTTTAATATGTATTTGTTCTTCAATATGAATTAATATTACATGCTTACTTATGACTGAGAATAGTCTACCAAGTAATATAAGAAAATCTCTGATAGCTTTTCTTTCTATTTTATACTGAATGTTTAAAATTAATGCAGCTTGGATTTTGTGTAACATGCTCCAGGTGTAATTGAATCAGAATTTGGTTGAGGGAAATGTTTATGCATTTGAGTGAGGCGCCTCAACCTGTTGATTTCCCAGAGGCAATCTCTGTGAGGTTGGCTCTTTTTCTATAATGGTGACTTGTGGCCACTTCCTTGTTTACATACAAATGCTGCAGGTGATCCCTCCTGATCTCTATTTTGTTGATTTTTCATTCCCTTTTATTCATATCATTTCAGACCCTCTGCTCAGCAATTCTCTGCCTCTCTCACACAGGGCTGGTTACAACAGTATCTCTCTCCCATCATCACTAATTTAGAGTCCTACTTACCTTACATTAAACAGTCTCTAAAGACTTTATCACAATATATTGAGTAGTATGAAAATATGGAAAAGAGCCATCAAAACCAGGTGTGGGTCTGCAGGTTACTGAAATTGCTGCTGAGAGTGTTGGTGAGTTCTGGAGATATTAGTACAGAGGCTCCAGCTGTAAATTGAAAATATACTCATAAAAACTTCCACTGCTTCCATGACTATTGATTTACCTTAAAGTATCATCTGTTATCAAAAAAGATTTTAAAATTTGATGTAAAAAAAAATATAAATTAAACTCAACCAATGCAAAAAAAGATGTATCAGCTGCACAAACTCTGAATCTGTAAAAACTTATCCATAAAACAATATTTTCTTATCTCTATATAATATATATATCTTTCTTTAAAGATTCTTTTTCCATCTTTTATTTCCCTAAAGATCTTATTTATTTCCAGGTTATCAAGTAGTGTAGAATACTCCATTTAGAACCCAAGTATTTACATAGCACTTGAAAACATCTGGAATACTCTTTTTAGCACTTAAGTACAAATTTTTCAAGCTTGACAGCAGGGAATAAACTGAAAAAATACTCAATTTGTGCTCATTAAAAATGGCTAGTGTTTGAAGAACAGTCACAAATGATTAAGTAAGAGAAGGCATCTAATTGAAGAAAAAGGTGATGTACAGATAAATGTATTTGTTCTTTAGCACATCATTTCAGTCTATAAAAAATCAGAGGCTTGAGAAATCCAAGGACTTTGGTACAATTATCTAAAATATAAGATTATTGATTTGAACTTTGCCAATTCAATTGTTTATAAGTCTGTGTAAAAAATACTTT
>JANRGV010000073.1:41289974-41335691 GCA_024734035.1 Alethe castanea
AGGAGAGGAGAGGAGAGGAGAGGAGAGGAGAGGAGAGGAGAGGAGAGGAGAGGAGAGGAGAGGAGAGGAGAGGAGAACATAGCTATTCTTCCACACCTTTTATTTATTTTTTTTTTTAGTGTGAATCTCCATTAGCCTCCTCTGATCAAGAATCCAAATTTACTGAATTCAAAGCAAAAATGTTTCTCCCCTTCAGATTTAAACACTCATTGCAACTGTTTTCCATCCTCCCCCCTCCTCGATGCAGCATGGTATATTTCTTTCACAGTAGATTCTGCAGATGCTCACATTTTTATGCTTGTGGTCATGTATTACAGAGCATGATGAGATGTCTTTTTATCTTATGTTCTGTTTAACCCATTACTCTTAAATGCAAACATAATATATAAAGAGAGATTTCCCCACAACAGTACAGCTCCCTGGTTAAAAATGGTTTAATATTATTTGCAAGTTTAGTGTGCTAGGAATTTAATGTTGTATGTATCACTCAGTGTAAGAGATGTATCAGGAAGATTAATCTCTTAATAAAAACAAAGAGAATAAATATTGACTTTATTAATCATTTGGATAATTAAATGTGTATTAAAAGATATTTCATTGAGAGAATACATTATGATACTCTCCACTAAGTGTCTTTTCCTCTTGTGTAGCTACTCTAAATGAATAATATTTACAGAAAATAGCAATAATATTTACAGAAAAAAACCAATAATGGTTTCCATCTAGGCAGAGAGAGATTGTGTGTTTCACAACTGAGCCCACCTTGGTTGACCCACATCTTGCTACATGGCAGTATCTCAGTCACCACAAGATACTAATAGAAAACAGTGCTAAAGTGGCAATAAATATCTTACATTTGATAAATAAAAAGAGGAAGAAATTACCCAGAAATTCTAGTGTCACCAAATTTGTCATAAGCCAGTAATACTTTCCACAAGGGATAATAACATTAGCCTGAACTGCAGAATACATTTAGGATTCCTGCCAGCAGGTTGAGGGAGGGGATTCTTCCACTGTACTGGGCACTGGTGAAAAGATATCTGGAGCACTGTGGCCAGTAGTGAATTCCTCAGTACAAGAAAGACATGGAGCTGCTGGACAAAGAGAAGCAAAAGAGTCACAAAGATGATTAAGGGATGGGAGCATCTCTCCTATGAGAAGAGGCTTAGGAAGCTGGAATGATTTAGTCTGAGAAAGAGAAGGCTCAAGAGAGATCTTGGCCTGAAGTGTCTGAAACCCAGAATCACAGAATAATCTGATGGGATTCACAAGGATTAAGTCCAGCTCTCGGCTCTACACAGCACCATCCCCTAGAGTCACACCATGTGCCAGAGAACATTGTCCAAACATTTCTTGAATTCTGTGAATGATGTGGCCACTTCCCTGGGGAGCCTATTCCAGTGCCTGACCACCCCCAAGTGAAGAATAGTTTTCTAATATCCAACATAAACCTCCCTTGACACAACTTCAGGCTATTCCTTCCAGTCTGGTCACCAGAGAAAAGAGATCAGTGCCTGCTCCTTCTCTTCCACTCTTGAGGAAGTTGCAGACAGCAGTGAGGTCTCCCCTCAGACTCCTCCAGGCTGAACAGACAGAGTGACTTCAGCTGTTCCTCACACAGCTTCACTCAAGGCTCTTCACATCTTTGTTGCCCTCCTTTTGATGCTCTAGAATACTTTAATGTCTTTCTTACATTGTGGCACCCAGACCTGCCCCCAGCACCCGAAGTGAGGGCAGAGGGGACAATCCCCTCCCTTGCCTGGCTGGCCATGCTGTGCCTGATGCCCCCCAGAACACCCCAGGTCGCCTGGTGCCTCCTGGCTGTGATGGTTCTGCTGACTCATATTCAACTTTCTCCTGAATATCTAAAAGAGTGTGAAGAAGACAGAGTGATAAGGTAGGAGGCAAAAGACAAAGAAAAACACCTCAGGTTCACCCTGAGTATCAGGACACTTACTGTGAAGGAAACTGAACACTGGCAGAGGCTGACCAGAGTAGAGTCTTATTCCTCTTGTCAATAGCTTCCTGGACATGGCTCTGGGCAACTGGCTCTGGATGGCCATGCTTGAGCCAGGGGGGTGAGACTAAATGACCTCCAGAGGTGTCTTCCAACCTCAATCAGTCTGAAATACGATGATTTTGTGAGTCAGTGTTTTCAGGAATTTTCACTGTTTTTTCTGATACAGAATTACTTTGGAGAAAAACAAGTATTCAATGTCCATATTCTTTATCAGTCTTTACAGATACAAGGAAATCCCCAATGGTCATGACCAAAGCTCTCCTCTAAATATTTTATTATGTTTTTGTCTCAACTCTTGCTGCAATGTAGCAGAACAGATCAATTTATCCATTGTGTTCTTATTGTTCTTTAGAATCTTCTCATTCATTTAATTTGGAAAAACACCAGGTCTAGCATTTCTCTTTAGTTGAAAGGTATCTTGTAAATGAAGTAAATAGTCTAAAACTGCAAGAAGTCAATGACAGTTTACTGATACAATCCATACCTGAAAGTTTACATTTTAACTTAAAATTGCGTTAGTTAGAATAACCTTACAGTTCATTTTGGTAAAAAAAAAACCCAAACACTAACAGTTTGATATCTGTACTGTCTTTAGACATAGCAAAAATCTTCCACACCCTATTGTGATACTTACTGTTGTTATTTTTTGCTATTTTATGGGATTTATACTGAAACCAAATATTCAAAGGATTTTCCACAGGTCTTATCATAAGATGGAATCTGAACAGTTATGTGTTTACAGAGTAAAGAATTGTTAAACCATTCTTTGTGTTCTTTTATGCTTCTAGCCAGAGCTCATAATATGGACAGGGAATATTTTGGTGGACCTATGAAAAAAAAAATACAGAAAACACCAATGTACACCATCTTCTCATGTACTAAGACATTGATCTACTTAGTTGCTTGCACACTGAGAAACTGCTTTACAAGATTGTAATTTGAAATAGTGTTTACTGGGAGGATTTTTCCATAACCTTTTGACATCTCACATTTTTTACAAGCTGCAGAATAAATTTTTGCTTACCATTCCTCTTTATTTCCAATGCATTATTAATGCCAGAATATTGCAATCTGCTCTGTCCCTGTTGTAGCAGTAAAAAATACCCTTGTTTCACAAGTAAATAAATCAATATCTATTCTCTGAAAATAAAATGCAATGTTTTTGAACATTTAAAATTCTTACATGATGTGATGTATTTTTAACTGATTTTCCTGCTATGAATGACTGTTGATTGTTCCTTTATTAAAATAAAGACAATATTTTAGTGAATAAGAAATTATATGAAAGAAATAAACTACAGATGGATTTGCAAGAAAATGCACTAACCTAAAGTGGAATATTCCCAAAGGATTTGTTTATGTAATGTGCTTGCAGTGCTTGATGCCTTAATAGCAACTTCAATGGAGAGCTTCCAAAGGATTAATTGCTTGGTTTTGCACAAGTTCTTTATTTATCATCATTAACAGGCTTGTTTGAAGAAGTTTTTTCACTGTGTAATGTATCATTTACTGAAATTCTCTTTCTGGCCAGCTGACAAAAGGAGTATATTAGATGTTATGCTGTCTAATTACATGGCTTGATTTTAGCAATCATTTCCAATTTGTAGGTCTCAAGACACAGGAAGATAGAGGAGTATAATATTGTAGCTCAAAGCTTACAACTCTTCCCGTTAGAGCTATATCATAGATAGAATAAAGGTGTTGGGAGAATGTATTTAGGACAAAATTTGTGCCAAAAATAATTAACTCATTGGAGAGATTTTCTAGTTGTCCAGAGTGGAGGAGGAAATCATTAAAGAAATGAACATACCACAGAATCTTTGCTTTGAATAATGGTAGAACTATGTCAAAAATTCTGATATATTCAAAACTGGTATTGAGGGCAGTTGAAATTTCCAAACGTAGATTATTATATTTACATTATTTTACAGAGTACATTTATGACTATTTTTTACATAAAGATTTCCCTGTAAGTAGTAATAACAATACATTAACTGTAAGATAATTAGATCCAGAATTAATACACAAAACAAAATCATCACAGGGAATTTTTCCTATAAATCCATTACTTTCCTTTCTATATGGTGGAAATATTGGCTTCATACATTAATCAAACATTGTTATTTTAACAAAATTCTCGTATTGTTATTTATCTAAGTTGCTACTTCATTTAAACCTTTTTAAGAATGTTGTAACAGCTAAAGAAGGCAATGTTTTCATTTAGTGTGCTTTTCTCTAGAGATAATTGTTTACAAGTTTTTTTTTAATGTGAGGACATTAACAAAGTAAATAAAAATAATTTACAACTGCAGTTAAAACATAATTTGCATTATTGTCACTTCAGATTCTTTCATCTGAAAAAATATATGTTTACCTATTTTCATAAAAATTTACATAGAATGTAGTGAATAAAATAAGAAAATTAATTTTTGTCAAAAAAAGATCAGAAGACTAGGCTTCCTCTTTATTGTATTTTTTTTTCTTCTAGCCTTCAGAAACAAATAGTTCAGATAAACTAATATTAAATTAGCTCATGTTCTCAATGTTGTAAGCACTTCCATTCACACAGATCATGTCTCCACACTTTATGTTGGCCCTACTTTTTTCCAAAATTATATTTTTGTTTAATCTCTCTCATTTATTTCTGAGTTGGTTTATTGGAATTTTTCATTTTCCTGTCTTGTCTTGTATCATGGCTTCTCTGGATAAAACAACGAGGTGGAGTTTCCATATCTGAAAGCAAGATTTGAGGAGACAAAAAGACTACTTAAACTAAAGGGCAGAAATCCTATTATATGAAAAAATGGCTACTCATTTAGAAGAAAATAGCAAATTCCTTAGAGAAATGGAATTCTCAAAAATTTTTCAAAAATCCACACTTAAGACAGCATTTTCCCTGAGGTTATCAGGGCAGCAATTGTATGATAATATCAAAAGGATAGGTATAGTATGTTAAAACAATCTCATTCTCTTCTCTTTACAACATTTTTTCTATAGTGACAATATTAGAAAATGTTCTAGATATGCAGTGATACTTATGCAGACTCCATATATAGCAGCATAGAATGATTTGGGTTGAAAAGGAGCTTCCAAATTATTGAGGCCAAACTACCTGCCATGGGGAGGGACACTTTCCACTAGAACACATCTCCCAGTAGACATATCAGCAATTTTTATTCAGCTGTAATTCACTTTTAACTTGAGGTAAATTAAGATTAAAAACATGTAAGACCACTTATGATATCGAAACATGCGTTAAGCTGGTCTATTTCTAAAATACATGAAAACATAATCTATTTATATTTGATTTAAATCTGTAAAGTCTTATTCTGTTAAAACCAACTAATTTCTGACACACACCTCCCCATGTATCCTGTCTTTTCATCCCACATATCAGATGATATCAGATACAGTTTTCTTCTATAGGAGGAAGTCTGTTTGCACATCTGACTTACTTTTTGGAGTTCTCTAAAGAAACACAGAAATATATTGCACACTTTTCTGCCAACACAGTGTATGTTTGTTCTCCCTCAAGCCTATCTGCATCCATACTTTTTGGAAGAAAGAACTAAATTTAGTCTTATTTCATGCTTTTATGTATACATATTAAAAAGACACTCCTTTGTCAGAGCAGATGTCAGCATCTGATCTTGATTTTAGTTTAACGATTTCTAGACTTGACAAGTGGTTCTTCATAAGCAACTCATGCAATTCCTTTCAGTATAATTTGTGTACAATCACCATATTTTACATCAGTCCATACATTAAGTACATTTGAAAAAGCTTTTAATTTGGCTTCATACAAGTAGGTTCCTGATATATAGCACATAATAAAATCAATACTTGGGACATTGGCTATCCTGATCCATATCTCAGTGTTTAAGAAGAAATAAAGTAGAAAACTCACTAAGTTCCTGGGGCAAAAAAGGGTTAAAATAGGTGTTTTAGAAGATATCTAGTCATTCTCAGTGTTTCAGTGACATCTTTTACTTTCCACCCCTTTCATGGTATGACTGCTGTCTGTTAATGTCTGATTTTTACAAAATCAAGACATACAAAATGTAAAACTAAAGGATTTTACTCTTTGGATATTTTAGAATGTCAAAATGTATATCTAGCCAAAATTTAAGGAAACAGATTCTTGAAAACATTAAATTCAATATTAAACTTTTCAAAAACTATTACTTTAAGTAAAAAAATTTTGATTGGTCTTTAAGATCTTAAATAAACAAGTATATAAAATGGACTTTAAACACATATTTTCCTAGTCTTTTGAGTATGTACATTAATTCCTGCTGGAAAACAGAATGTTGATTCACATTCTTTAGGTCAGTACCTATGTTTCCTTTAAAGATCTTTCTACTAGAACATATGGAAAAATAATTTGACTTTCCATTTTTATACTTTGTTATTTCTATTTTCTGGAATGAATTAATTCAAGTTCTGTTGGAAAATTACTCTGTCAAAAATGAATGGGTAAAACATAATGGATATTGTCTATCTAGGTCTTGCAGACATTTGTGGAATATATGATACTCAGAATTTCTGTGAGTTATTCAAACCTGTTTGACACCAGTATTGTATCACCAAAGATTTTAGAATGCCACAGACTAGCCTGGATATTGCACAGTTTTAAGTGTATTATCACAGTCCAAAACACACTTAAATCATATGCATCCCTAAAAGGCTACTACTCCTCTAATATAACATTGCAATGCATTCTTTGCAGGCATAATCTTGTTCCAAGCAGAAGAGTGCAGGTGAGACAGACTGTGCATACTGAGCCCTCTGCCAGTCACGTGCACTGTATCATGTATCCTCCAAACTTTGCATAATCTTTCATTTTTCTGTCTGATATTTTTTAGGTAATATTTGAAATCATTCACCACAAATGCTGGCAACATTACACTCAGAATATTACCTTTTTTTTTTTCATGGAAAGATAAATAATCTTGTCAACCTTGTATGTTGAGAGGGTAAATTGCAAGATAAGCTGCCTGCTTCTCTAGGAACTTAGAGAGAAATATCTTTGTGAAATGACATATTTAATAAACATATAAATAAAATACCATTTCTCAGATAAATCTCTGAGTGTTGTTCTCACAGATAACTTAGTGAAAGAATGAAGGGCAATTTAACAAACTGGAGGTATCCTTTAATTTAGTTTTTTCCATATACTTTCATTCCAAAGACTGTTTAAAGTATCAGATTTCTTTCAGAAATTCAGATACCAAAATGTTCTGCTTTATTCTCTTTTTTTTTTTTCCTAAAATGCCTAGGAAGTTACTCTATGCAGCAAAAAAGTCTTTCTTAGGTAGTTGAATCACAGTAAATCTCGTGGGTAAAGATCAGATAGGCTTGAGCACCCAGCACTACCTTCTGTGTACCTAAGTATTTTGTGAATTCATCTTGAAATCATTCAAGTTGGCAAGAAAATGAATTCACAAAGTTTTTCTCAGGAAAATAAAATTATTTTGCCAGGCAATGGCAATTCTTTCATTTTTTTTCCTCATTGATAGTCCTATCCCCTGAGCCTTATTTTGAACATTTGGAACAGAAAGATGAATACACTGTTTTCTTAAATACATAGTGGGAGCCCAACATGAAATGATCTGAAAAATGGTCAGATCAAATCTCAAAAAGAAAATCAGAAGTATTTGAAGTTTGATACATTTAACCTTTCTTATCTCCTTAAAAAAAAACAACCAACCAACCAGTTAATGTTTTTTTCACCACTATTGTATAATCAGAAATGGGCAAGCTCCAGCTCTAATTTACAGACCAACCATGAATGAGAAAAGCTAATGAGGTTAGATGAATGGGGAAAGAAAAACAGTGCAACAGGTCCAGTTGCAAGGTGTTTCACCTGCTTCTGGGCAATACCAGACATGCACAGAAAATGGGATATGAACTCATTGAGGGCAGCCCTGTAGAGAAGGACTTGGTTGTTCTGGTAGATGAAAAGCTGAACAAGAGCCAACAGTGTGTGCTCACAGACCAGGAAGCCAGTCACATTCTGGACTGCACAAAAAGAGTGGCCAGCAGGTTGAGGGAGGGGATTCTGCCCCTCTACTCTGTTCTTGTGAGACCCTGTGTGGGTTACTGCATCCACAGCATAAGACATGGACCTGTTAAACAGGTCAAGAAGAAGGCTGTGAAGATGTTAAGAGGGATGGAGCACCTCTCCTATGAAACCAGGCTGTGAGAATTTGGGTTGTTCAACCTGGAAAAGGCTTCAAGGTCACCTAGTGGTCTTCGAGCACCTGAAGGAAACCTACAAGAAAGGTGGAGAGAGACTTTTCAAGGGTATGAAGTGAAAGGACAGAGGGGAATGGCTTCAAACTGAAAGAAAGTAGGCTTAGATTTTATATCAGGAAGAAATTCTTTACTGTGAGGTTGATGAGGCAGTTGAACAGGCTGCCCAGAGAAGTTGTGGGTGTCCCATCCCTGGAAGTGTTCAAGACCAGGTTGAATGGGGCTCTGAGCAACCTGGTCTGGTGGGTGGCATCCCTGCCCACGGCAGAGGGATTGGAACTCGATGATCTTTAAGTTCCCTAACATGCCAAATTATTCTTTGCTTCTATGATGTGAAGAAAAAGACTGTTGTTCTTTCATTGGATATCTATATGCCTTAGAATGTTTATATTTGAGCCAGATTTCATAAAACTATCTTTGAATTTCACTCTCACCCTTTTTTTCACCAGTATTACAATTGGACTTTCAAAGGTGTCTGCCCAATTTAATAAGATACATTAGTAATGGAAAAACTAATTATTAAAGTAAAGAATACTTTTTAAAGTATAAAGTACTACCATATGAAGTAATGCAGAAAAAAAATGAAATTTTCCTTATGTAAACATTATTTTTCATCTAGAAAAATCACAGATCTTTCCAAGTCATGCACAAATTTTAGTTTCTACACAGTAAATAAACAATTGGCCCCAGCACCAGCAGAAAAAAACACCCAAAACAACAACACTTGACACAATACAAAAAGAATATTTTTTTATTCTTATACATACCTACAGGATATTTACTATTACTCACTGCAAGGAGGAATTTTTCTGTATTTTCAACATCATATTTAGACTACCTTGTGCATTTTAAATAAATTTTAGTTGACATCTTGTATCACTAAAAGGAAAAATTACTATCTATATATTTTTTAAAGTACTTTCTTTCAAGGCAAGGCTTTTTTTGAAGTTATTCAAATTTAGTATTTGTGACAAATCAAGCTGTGGAAAATTGCATTTACTAATTGTATGTTATATGAGTTCTATCTCAGCCAGTGTTTCTAAGTCAAATAATTTCTAAGCGTTGCTTGAATATATTCCTCATCTAGTACTTCAGTTCAGACTTTGCACAAGCATCCTTAGTCTCAAAAGTGAATGAGCATCAGTTGCTATAAGTGTGTAAGTCGGACCAATTTTAGGGCATCTTAATTCTTTGTGTTAGAAAGTAAACTTGCCAATATTTCATAAACTTATTTCTCCATTCAGATTTTAAAAGACCAGTTGCTTCAATGAATTTCATGTGTAGCAAATGTGCCATTTGACTTTTTCTATATTTTGCTATATATCATTTACTTCTATGTAAATATTTTCTTGATATGAAAATTTTCCAGCAATTATTGTGCTTGGTGTCAATGCATTTCCAGAGTAGTGTGTTTTGGCAGTGGATCCATTTTCGTGTCCATTTTCTGGGTTGCTCTTCATGAAAGATGGGTTTTGTGCAGATGAGCAGATTCCCTTTAACTGAAAACAGAGAGTAAGATCTAATTAGGAGTTTCTTTCATGGAAAATAAAAAAAAGGATCAATGATTTGGTACAATCTTCCAGAATGTGCTAGCACATATGAGCTAACAGAAAGTTTTAAACACATCAGGATCTCAGCCCATACTTTAGAGTTTCTCTTATGTGATATAAAACATCTCATACATTTTTATATTTGTTGTTGCAATTTTCTTAGTAACTCCTCTCATTCTTTCCTCATTGATCCCATCTTCCTCTCGTCTCAGTATTATTTTCTGTCTTTACATGTGCTATGTTCATTGCCCTTTCTTGAAAGGATCATTTGTCCCTGATCTCTTCTTTAGATGTTTTCTAAAAGACATTCCAGTGTGATGTCACAAAGGACTCCAAGGAAATGAAACAGCTCATCAGTCTTTATCAAAAGAGGAACAAAATCCAAAGGCATTGATGTGCAGCTACATTCCTTTCATCCTATTTAATCTCCTGAACACTCAGATTATTCCTTGTTTTGAAAGGGCACATAATGGAGTGCAATTCTAGGTGCCCTGACTCATTGCAGATTATATGGATCTTTGACCATATAGCTCCTGAGAAAACTGGGTCCTTACACTACTGGTCTGAATAGAAAATTTCATCATATCTTCATAGAGGCTGTGAAAGACACATCTGGCACTGATAATTAGGAAGATGCTGAGAATGTTGGTGCCTGATCTGTTACATGAAGCCACTTTGCACTCAGGCAACCCAAATAATGTTTTACAGGCATGTGACATGCAAATAAATGTCACAATATGTTCTATCATCATCTGTTCTATCATTAGTGTTGCTGGAGTATAATGTCTCCCCTAAACAAGTTGATATTTGGGATGAAAGTATTTGGGATGTTTCTGTCTTGCTGAGAAAGGTGTCACCATCTACTTTGATTCCGAAGCAGAGTAACAGAACTCAGCTGTTTTGCATTCTTTCTGGGAAGCCTTTCAAACTGCTTTATGCAATCATGAATATCATGGAGTAGGCAAACCAGTGAAATGTGGAGCTTGACAACACCACCCCCACAGCAGGAAAGAAAAGAGATGAGCAGTGAGAGGAGATATGTTTTCCACATTTGGATGGTGTCATCAATATCTCTCATGTACATTATCAAGGTGTAAGGTGTCGTCTCCAACTTATCATTCAGTAACTGATAGCTAGTGAGGGATTAAAAGCTCCACCTAGTCATTTTTTTCTCTACATTTAAAAGACTCCTATTTAAAGTAAAGTTGTGAAAAATTGTATAAAACAACAGTGTCAGAAGGTTTCAGCCATGCCCTTCTGCATTTGAAGGTTCAAGAGTCGGTACAAGCTATTTCTTCCCAAAGAGAATGAAATTAAACCAATTCTTCGATGAAGGCATTTCCAGCGATTACTCTCTGGTCAGAGAAAGGCCAAATCTAACAAGGCAAAGACTCAGAAAATCACAATCTGTATCTTTCTCTTTGCATAAAAGTACAATCAGGAAGTTCAGGCCCGGTCATGCAGGGGGGCCACATGTAGTAACTGCCATAACCACAATAACAGAGTCATTGTTTCATGCCCCACACACAGAAATTCATGGTCACACAGTGAACGTTTTGTGAACATTTGCTTTGTCAGTGGTGGGTCTCAGAGGGGTAGCAGGATCAGTGGCATACCAACTTGCGTGCATGTTCTGGTGGTTGTCACCTTTCCAGTTACTCATTCCAGGTTCACATTTCCTTCCTTGCCCACTCTTCTGCTCTAGTTCAGTCTCATCTGCTTTCTCGTGACTAACTGGCTGGGAAATGGGCGTGTGAGGGAGTATGTGCCTTCATGCACATGGATAAGGGAGAAAGTAGGTTGAGGTGAGATAAACTGCAGTAAGAAATCATTTGATTGATTTACAATGTGTTTTGTAAGCATAATAGAAAGAAACAAAATATATATACATTTTTCTTTTAGTTTTTTTATAAAGGTAATGTAAAGGGCAGGAATGCAATTGACGCAACTGAAAATAGTTCAGGAACAACTTTCTATTCAGGGTTAAGAAAATGTACAAAAACTGTGGTAGAGAAAGAGACAAACATATGCTATTATTCATTTAATGTAATGACAAAATTATAAAATGTAATGAAAAAATCTGACATTTCTTCATAAGAGACTTCTGTCAGTACACAAAGACCTAAAGTAGTTACAGCATGAAGAGCTAATACCAAACTCTAGTACCATTTGAGTGTTTTAGAAACAGTTAAAGAGCATAATGAGGAAATGAATGAAAAGATATGTGTGTCTAGAGGACATTTCTGGTGGTGTTGTTTCTCTAATTTGTTTGGTTTTAATTCCTTAAACTGCTCTTTCTGGCTTTCCCTTAAACTGCAGTCTGCTCCCATCGCTTAGATTGATGGATTACAACCTCCACTCTATAAAAAGCCACACTGGCAAGTTTACAGGGACAAGCAGGCTACGACTAATTTGCATAATAATTTACATAAAAATACTTGAAGTTTGCATCAGTTTCTTTCTTACTCCCTACTGGAAATAAATAAGTTTTGATAATATCAACAGTAGCTTAACTTCTCTTGGCTTATGATTTTTTTTGTTGTTGTTTTAATTTAGCTTTTTTTCAAGATTGGACATACTTTTAAGGTCCACCTTGGGTATTAACTATCATATTTCAAATCTCTGAACATCCATATCTTGATCTGATTGACTCAAAAAGAAATTATTTAATACCTCAGAAAATCAATCATGACTACACTTTATCAAGTGTTATTATTAAGTCTTCAGTTTTAACACTGTATTTCCAATATGTATTCCTTTTATTTCACTATCTTACTAAAAGTTTTCTTTTCCCTGTGATTAAATCCAGCCCATTCAGTGAAAATAATGTGAATAATTTAAATGCACTAAATTAAGCTCTCTTAAACTGTCTTGTAGTCAACGATATTTGAAAAGAAAGAATTTGCTGTTCTTATAATACCTTTTTATTACTGATGTATTTTGTACTTAAATACAAAAAGTTTGCAAATAAAAAATCCCGTAACTTCAACTTGCAATGGTTTTATTGGAAGGTTAGAGAAACGATATTGCAAAGACTTCCCATTATTGGCGAGGCAATTTTCTTTTTCTTTTCAAAAAGAAGTCAGCTTAAAGAAAGGAGACTCTATGGCTGTGAATTTTATGTTTGTTTTTTCAATAGAAAAAAAACAAACAAACTAGAAACCAAACAACCACTCTTAAATTTTGAAAATTAAATTTTAAGAGATACCAAAGACTTTACTGGGTGGCCAAGAACATGATTTTAATTTGCAAAAACAATTAGAACATTTTTGTGTATGATAAGACTGCCGACTACTCTTCTTGGAACACAGCTTGAAAACGGACAAAATATTTTGGCTTCTTTTCCCAGTTTCTCTCTTCTGATGTGGGTTCATTTTTGTGATAAGAAATGCTCACATCACAATGGCTTCAGAATAGGGTACGATAGAAATAAAAATAGAATAGAATTTTAAAAATCCCCTAAGAATACCATCAGAATACTGATATAGGGGCAGTTATCTTTAAACAAGATGTAAACTTCAAGATGTAAGCAGCTGAAAGGATAGTCTACAAAATTTTAGAAATACATCTGATCTATTTGCAGCTTGATAAGGAAGAATAAGGATAATATGTTCTTAAGAACATCTGCAGTACAAAATCCTCCTTAGTTCCAGTTCATTAAAGTTTTTGTTCTTTTTCATCATCTACGTAGCAGTAGGCAGCAGAGTGCATGTTACACTTTGATGAAATCATCTTTAGAATGAACTACAGCCATGCTCCTTCTATAAATGTATTTGAATAAGTTTTATGATCAGAAAAAGATTCATAGAAAAAGCAGGTTTATAAATGCATGACAAATATTTCTACTATCTAGATAGGTACTTGGTTAAAATACATTCTTGTATATTCTTTTCTGTTTATTTCATTACATTTGGATTAACGGACGAGATCTAATAAAATCTTGGAACATAATTTGTGTATGAGGAAGGGTGAGGAAAGTAAGGAAGGGAAGGCAGAAATTCATGCCTTTTGAATACTGTAACAGGTGGGTTGAACCTTCCTCCTTTCATTTTTTAGTCATCCTACATTGGTATGAAACATAGTGGTTACATTGCTAACAGAACAGCTGTAGTGGATTATGTCAATTGATGTGAGTCAATGACACTCTATTGTTGCTGTCATGCATTACGTTACAGTAGAATGTTAAATGTCTTAAGGCAAACCAAAGTGCCAGAAACAAAACAAACCCCATTTTTTATTTCAGCTCTATTTCATAGTTACTATTGGGGTTTTTTTACCTCTTTTAGCATTGTTGATCACTCATCTTTCCCACAGACACACTTCTTTGACAGTTCCTGACTTTGCTATTTTTCTAGTTCTGACCTTTCCTTCACTGTCATCTCCCAGTACATCACAATTTCTATTGGTAAAATTATGCGTTTCCCTCTGTTTTTCAAATGCTTTAATTTCACTGAACTGGTGTTACACAAATAACTGGCTATGCCAGTCAGAGGCAATGATTTGTGATCCCACATCATCGCTCTCTCTTTTTCTTCTCAAAATATGTCCATAACTATGTTCTGACTTCTCTGATTTAGAATTTTTCTAACCTTTAAAATTGATAGAAAAATCTCCCGTGCTGTCTTATTTAAAAACAACATAATAAAAAAGATGGAATATTCTTCTACTCCTTATTATTAAAAAAAAAATGCATTTTGGGATATTTTGACCAATAAAATCCATGTTTTCACTACAATTTTATCCTAACAAAGCTTCCTTTATTGCCGTGAGTTTAAGTTTCTAAAAGTAAAATAAAATGATAACGCAGCAGCCTATAACAGTATTACTGTGGAAGGCAAAAGCAATATCTAGCTCAGATCAATACACGTGCTTTAACGAGCTAGTAACATTTATAAAGACATGTTTGTGATATTCACGAAATTATTATTCCTGTGCTCAGACCCTGAAACCATATAAGGCAACAATATAATGTCTTTATTATGCATAGATTATTACATTAAACTCTAATGCAGTGTGTTTATATGGCCTGATATGCCATAATTTACATACCACCAAGGTCCAAGTCCTCTTCATCTTTGGGTGTAAACAGCTTGGGTTTCAACCTTATTGTACCCATGTCGTTTATGTATATTGTTCATAACCATAAATATAACACTAGCACATTTACTATTTTCTACAATATTTGAAAACTGAAAACAGGACTTATTCTGCCTGGGAACATTTAAGAAATTATTTTTTCTCGAAACACATTCCTTTCTGCAAATAAAAAAGACTCAATATAAGGAGTAGGTTCTTCCTGATTCTGAATTGGTTTTTGATAACCTTGACATCTTCCCTAGAATATTGTATTTCTAAACTTGTTCAGCAAGGCCTTTCTTTTAGACCCTGGCATATTTGTTACAATGAATAACTTAGAGAATATCCTGAGTTAGAAGAGACCCACAAGGATAATTGAGTCCAGCTCCTGGCCCTCTACAGGACACCCCAAGAGTCACACCATGTGCCTGAGAGCATTGTCTGCCAAACACTTCTTGAACTCTGTAAGGCTTGGTGCTGTGACCACTTCCCTGGGGAGCCTGTGCCAGTGTTCAACCCTGTTTTCACCCTCTGGGTGAAAAACCCTTTTCTGATTTGAAGAACCTTATCCTGATATCTAACCTAAACCTCTCCTGGCACAGATTCTTGCTGTTCCTTCAGGTCATATCACTGGAGATGTGTCAAACCTGTCATAAGGATGTTGTTGCTGTGATTAAAGGGATAAAGCAGATATCCTAAAAGGAAGTGTAAAAGGAATGATGACCTACATGGGACTCAGAAACTCTTACACAGTACATCACCTGTGCAGAAAAGCTAGTTCTAGGTGATTCTTGTTTTTCAATAGAAGCGGGAGCAACATAACTTCTTTGTGTACCTATATTGTGTCTGATTTTTTTTTTTTTTTTTTTTTTTGTAGGCAAGGTAATTTCTTTCATGGCTCTTGGTGGAAACATACTTATACTTCACCTGGATGTCCTTCATTTTATACAAATCATCCATAATCTCTTATAAAATAGTTAAACCTTCCTCTCTGATATCTTCCAATATACCTTGAACACCTCTGGAGTGGCTTGAGTACTACATTACTTCAACAATATATAATTTTTTAGCTTTGGTCTATGAATATGAAGTTCCTTATAACAGATTGAAGATAAAATTGTATTATGCTTTGCACATTGCTCTTGTTATATATACTTCCTACAGATTTTCTCTTTGCCTAGCAAATTTTCTTTCTGTAACATCAGAAATCTATTTCAAAAGTTTGAACATTAAGAATTTAGGTTTCTTACTTTCAAAATTCCTTCACTTTGGAAAACGTCATGATCTCAATTAAAAATATTTACTTTTAATTTTCATGTACTTTCTTAGTTGCGCAAGCTGTGTGAAATAATTTTGGCAATATCTCAATAGAGCCAGTTTCTGTATAAAATGCATAGAAAGAATAAAGTTATGATTTTTTCCAAGATTTCTGACCTACAGGTTCCTCATATCTAGCTCTGATTTTACTTGGCTGATGTTTCCTATTGACAAGGGACAATTTTTACTTCCTTGAAATCTAACTCTAGCTTTCTCTCTTCTGAATTTTTCTCCCCTTTTAGCCAAAATATAGTCACCAAAACTGAGCAGGCTGGAGCCTCAGCAGTTCCATATCTTCCTTCTATTAAACCTACAGCTAAAGCCAGCCTCTCATCCATCTGTTACTCTAGAAGGCCACTTCTGTTACCTTAATGACATGGCTCTCCTGAAGAGACTCCTCTCATGTCACTTATTATATATTCATTTCCTGTAGAAGTGGCTTTCCTTTTACCTCCAGATTTCAAGCTACTGATCTTTTCTATGATGTCAGCAAATATATCAATGGTTGGTTGCTTTCTGGGGACACATTCTATTCCAGTTCTCTAATTCAACCTTCATGGGCAGTTACTTGTAAGTATCACACATTTTAAATTGGTCTTCCTGCAATTTGGAAAGAATTTGAAATACTAGTACTCTTTGATATGCTGCCAATTGTGATGCTCAATAACAACAATCCCCCTATATTTTCAAGAATTGCTTGCATTTTGCAAAAGGTATGTTTTATGTCTTTTGGGTTGAGTAGCTGCTCAGATGATTGAGGTTATATCTTAGTTTGATGCTTGTAATGGAGCATCACTCCAGTGCTTTACAATTTGGGAGCAATAGCACTACATGAGCTACTCTATCTTAGTTGCAATGTGTTCACATGCACACATCTGCTAATGTTTTCCTGCTGCTGCTGTTTGAAAGGTTGATTTGGAATCAAGGTTTCTTATGTCTTAGTTCACAGGAAACAAGCAAACCCATTTATTTATCTAAGACTCCTAATTTAAAACACTTTGTGCTATTCAAAGTAAAGAAGTAATACTTCTGGCATAGAAAAAAACCCAAGTACCCTATAAGAAATAAATTGAGTGACCAATTGTTGCGGGTTTCTTACCAGGAATAGGAAGTGATTTGACGAGAAAGCAATGTCTGGATCTCAGATGAAATGCGTCATCCATCTTTACCTAATACAACACTTAAATTATGAGAGAGGTAAGAATTCTGTGTGTGGATAAGCACTAGATCAATAACTATCCAAGATTAAATGACTATCCCGTAGTTTACCTGATGCAAAGACTTACAACCTGATGTTCAAAACCATTACCTTATTCTAAATGCCATTCTTTCAACTGTGTGAGAATACTTTTCCAAAACCTATATGGAGCACTATATGTTTTCTCCTGGGTGCAAAAGTATTAAGAGTTTCTTTTACAAAGTAGGATGCTGTCTGTCAAAACTACTGTTACTACAGTGTTTTACCCCTCACCTTTCACATAAAAGAATTCAGTATTCCTCTTCATCATTTGTGTCTATGTATACTATATCTGTGGAGCTCTGGGTACAATTCTTGTTAATTAACCTTCTTTCCCTTTGTTGACTAGCTGCCCATGCACAATGTGGACTACTGAAAAAGTTAAACACTGATTGGTTTCTTGCTCATGTGATCATCTTTGTTTTAAAGTTAAGTGCTTGGATTTTAGACAAAGTAAAACTGAGAGCTATATCTTTGTTATTTGACATAATTTGGTAATTTATTCCACATCTTGAAACTATCCAATAGGTGAACTGAGAATTTTTGTCTCCGATCATCTTAAAATAGTAAGATGCAAAATAATACTTGTCTTTATATTTCAGTATATCATATACATTATGAAAAGGTATTTTTAACTGAAGGAAAATTCCGCTTCTTCTATAAGACATTCCATAATGTCTCTTGACCAGGAGAGTTTCTGAATTAAAATTCAGTCTGAAAATATACTTTTTCCTCAAAAGACTTGCAAGGTGGTCCACTTCAGGCCAATAGAATTGCTTTTCAGAAGATGGAGGTGAGGTCATCTCTACATACATATTGGGTGATTTTAGTTTATGTTGTATTTTGTTTACTCCTCTGGACTAAATGAGAGGTTCAATGGCATTAGCTGTGCTCTTAGAAAATATTATCTGGTTCTGCATTATCAAAACCAAACTCAAAATCCACTCTTTATGTCCACATCTGACATCTGAACCAATGCCCACTAGGTGGGTATGACTCCTTCAAGACCTCACTTCTGGTATGAATAAAACACTAGCATAGAGTTTGCTTGGCAGGCAAAGCAATTATGATGGTCTCTTGTCTAGCTTTCTTTCTGACTGTTTGGGAAGGGAGACAGAGTACAGAGATTTCAGATTGAAAAGTTTTCAGAAGGTTTTAATATTTTGAAAGGTCTGACTTTAATGACTACATCACAAACACCTTAGAATGCACAGTAGTCATTAGCCTAGTGGGAAATAGAAGAAGTCAGAAAGGTAAGACGAAGGATGATATAAGAGACAACTGGCTCAGAAAATTCTGTGATGCAAGAAGCACTGCAATTCTGCTTTAGTTCTAAGGACCATTTAATCTCTTTCTGAAACTCTTGTCAAAAATTATTCAGCTGGTTTTATATCATCTTTATTTTGCAATCAGTTTTATATTAAGGAGATAATATTCCCTGCATCTTATGAAAGCTCACAATGGAACACCACAATGGCAATGGTGCAGTTCTGCCAACAAAGGAGGCAATGTAAGTCTAGATGGAGTTATATGGTGATGGATCAACATGCTCTGATTTATAGATCTAGATTTCTGAATAGATCTGAATAATAAAAAAGTTATGAATATCTGAATTCACAGAACAGGGGATTATTTAGCATATGGGAAAAAACTAAATTTATAAAGCAGAATATTGCATGTCTCATTTTCCATTTATCTAAGAGAATGATTGAATTATAAAACCTGAGTGCTTTTTAAGTTTAGAAAAACTGCAGTGGTATGTGCTTTCTATTTCAAACTAGCTGGAATAAAGTTTTCACTACTTAACTTTATTAATTTTCTCAGTAAACAGGTTCTCTGCATTATTTGGACATGAATGAGAGACAAAGTGCAATCATTGATAAATTCAAATCTCAAGCACTGACATTCTTGGCAATTATGTAGTTTGGGAGATGGATTACCTTTGTTTATGTTTCTGTTTTCATTGTCTGCATTAGAAGACCCAGTTATTGTTTTGTATACGTTAATGTGGACATTTTTGATTAAGCAGTGAGTTTTAAAAGCTTTCATCATAGTGAAAGCTGCAAGTTTCCCATCTTTGGTTCCTAGAACTTTCTCTGAGTTCAGAGTACCTAATTGTCTGCAAACAGTCTCACTTGTAATTATCTAAAGCTAATCAATTTTAAATTTAATATTCACTATCTGTTAGCCTTTCCAAATTCTCAAGTACTTTTATAAACGTCTTAAAAGAATGTTAATATAAGATTATTCTACATGTCTAAAACTACTTTCCCTCTAATAGTCTGGTTTATAAAATGTATGTCACTAAGTACAAAGATAAGGAATTTTGCAATTTCATTTGCAGAGAATCCAGTTCTGGTCCAGTTTAAAGAACTGTAATTAAACAGTTATTCAGTACTTTATCCAGCACCAAAAATTATTGGTTATTTTGTTACTGTGTGGAAAAATAAAAATGGCACCCTTCATATTCTTCTTTACAGTAAGATCTATCTTGTACATTGGTTGCATATTGGTCTTTCCACTAAAACTCATTAGAACCATTCCCTCCCATATTTTCTCTTTTTCTTTGTGCAAATTTAGATGTCCCAGCTGACATTCCCTGAATGACACCCATAATGTTGTAGAAAGCAGGCTAGGCTGTGTCTTTAGTACCTCCTAAAATAACTAGAAAGTAAGTTTTCTTATGTCACAGAAGGAGGCTTGTGAATATTTTTTTAATTAGAAGAATCATAATAAAATACATTTTTAAGATGAAAAATTCTCTGGAAATATACTGAAAATTTCATAATGTAGAAATAATACTATTACAGAACAGTCTATATGGATAGCTCTTCAGTTAAACACCATCACTGGATCATTGTATTCTGAAATAATTTTCCTTCTTTTTCTGATTTCATTTTGGATATCTTGAATTTTTTTGTAAGTTTCCAATATACATTATTGCACAAAATTTTGATTGAACTGTAAGTCCATTTTAATTCGGTACTTTTGTTCTTTTCTCTGTTTCTCAGAAGTGGTGCTTGATGTGTTATATTTCATTTGCCTTTCCATATTTATACTGACTATATTATTTCAGTAAGGATACAGAAACAATAATTGCTCTCTTGCAAAACATATATGGACTGCAAACGTAGGTTAACTGTACATTATAAACTGGAATGTAGCCTACATGTTGAAGTCATAGTCCCTTAGTTTGTGTGATAGTGTCAGCAAATATAGGCTGGATGGTTTCCTTGTCATTGTTTTAACGAAGTAACACTCTAATAGTAGAAAAACTGCAAGGAAAGTATTGAATTAACTTTTTTACTTTGATATTATGATGGATTTATATTACAGTTTAGATGTCTCACAATATTTCAGCAGGCCAGCGTGGCTTTTTTACTACAAGTTGTGCAACTTAGTGGGCCAGTGATAGTTTATACACAGAGCAAAGAATTTAGCATTAATGCCAATGAAATCTAAACAAACAATAAAAGCAAACCAAAAAACCCATCACCAGCAAAAATATTATTCCAGATCAATTATGAGAGATAAGGAAGCAAAGAAATTATTACAGAAATTCTTTTGTAATAAGGTTTTTATATACACAGTCGACCCCTTATTTTCTGGTGTTACACTTATATATTTGCTGCTCTTCTTATTCCCAAGATCAATAACTTTCATATGAAACTGTACAACAGTTCATTTAAAAAGGTGTTCTTCTACGTCCAAAGCTCTATATTCTATACAGGAACACTATCCTGCATCACAAAATCGATACCTTATATAATTTTGCCTGAAATTTTCACTTAATTCTGCAGATTGCAAACAAGAACAGTTAACATGATAATATTTTAGTTACTCCATCATTGTCTTTTATTAAGAATATTTTTCTGTGTCTTTTATTATAAATAAGAGATTATGAATTTGGGTTTGCAATTTTTAAGACAGTGACTGATGAACAATCCAGGCTGAAAAGGTATATGAAGGAGATGGTTGAATTTTGATAATTTCATAAAGGAAAGAAAAAATAGGTACATTTTTGACCCAAAATGAAAATTTATGTGCCTTTTATGTGTCTTTTTTTCTCCAGTAGAAATTCCTGGAATGTTTCTTTTTCTTAACATATCCTTTGATTTCTACTCATATATTCATTCAAATATTTTTTTTAACTTTTCCTATGTTTTCCTTTACCTTTCTCAATTATTTACTTTTTTAATTATTAAATTTGATACTAAAGCAGAACAAATCAAAACAAGAAGCAGCATCCTAATAGCCTGTCCTTTTTCTTAAAAAGTAGCTTTGTGCCGGGGTAATTACAACTTTATTTCTTTTAAGACATGTAGTTGAGAAAAAATATGAAACCTATTATGACATGAGGCATAATAAAACAAGATCCATAGCTGTGTAACCACAATTTACTTGTTTCAGGACAGTGTACCCATCTATTTTCTCTCATAATTAGATTGTAAATTTCAACAGGGAAGGCTCTTTGTCATAAATCTATTGAATTCCTAGCAGCATACAGTCCAATTCTGCCTGGAATGTCTTAGAATATCTACCATAAAATAAAAGAATAATAAGTATTGAGGAATTATTTATAAATATAGTGTTCTATTTGTGTCTCAGCATTTCCCCAACAGAAACCAGCAAGAGATATTACAGTAAATAATGACTTTTTTTTGATATTCTTTCACCATGAATGATATCAATTCTCAAATTATGCATGTCTACCTTCCAGTTCGTGACAGAGAGAGGACACACTGTAATACACGTTTTCACTAAAAATTAAGAAGTCTGGGATTCTGCATGCTGCTTCATTAGAAGGCTTTCCTGAACACAGGAACATGGTCCTATGAAGGAACTTTACTGTTTGGGTACAGTTTAAGCATTTACATTTTTCCTAGTGGTTCTTAACTTAAGCTATCAGACATGAGCAAATGGGAGCAATTGCAATATTCATCCTCTGAACTAAGATAGGGAACTTTTGTCTTTCATGTGACTTGGAGATCAGTTTAAATCTCCCCAGAGAAATGCTTGCATATCTATAACTTGGATACTTAATTAATTCTATCCAAGAGGGAAATGCCTTTCTCTCTGTGTCCTCTCCTGTTTACCAAAGAAACATACCTAATTATTTCAGTCTGCCCTAAAGTTAACAAATGTGTGCTAGTAGCTGGCAGGGGTTTTGTGAGTTCTTCAGTCGAAAGTAAAATTTATAAAAGGAAGAAACAATGATATTATTTACAGCATTGAGAAAGAAAAATGTGTTCTCACTGTGATTCTGTCAGTCTTCCACAAGTTTTTTTTTTTTTTTTTTTGATATAGTTTCCTATCTCAGAAATACCCACCAAGTCAAAAGAACTGGCACTTTGCTTCTCTTGTTCTTCTATATTTCAGGTCTGTCTTTAAATAAGATGACTTTTTTCCACTCACTGTCTGCCTGAAAAACTGGTAAGACAAGACAGTGTTTAATTCTGCTGCTTCTATAAGGTAACATAAACTATTCTGTAACTTTCACTAGCTTGATGGGATATGAATATAAATTAAACTTAAGTTAAACAGTATTTTTAAAATAATGAACATCCCAATGATCAAGCCAGAAACTACTATAGTCACTTTCATCTGATGAGGATCTCAACAGACAGGTGCAGCAGATTTCTGTTTCAAGTTAAAGCTTTGTATTTCAGTGAAAGGCTTGGTGCCAATGTCTGCTTTAGCTATAATTAGTATAGGTACAAAATAAGATTTATGTTTGAGGATCTAGTGGGTAGGGACCCTACTACTCTCAAATTAAAAGCCACCACTCCCAGAAACAATTATTTTCTTAAAATAAGGCAACTCTGAAATTACTGATACAAAATTTATTCACTTAGAGATCAATTTTATGTTTCTATTTTTATTCATCTGGTGCCTAACAAAAAATGCAGAAATAATCTTGGAGATGACCTTAGGAATACAAAACATTATATCTCCTTCACCTCCACTTGATCCTGTCTCCACATTACAATCATAAATATGGCTAGTATTTTTGGATAGTAATTTTTTTTTTTTTTTGCTTCCTTTCAGCCTCCCTGTTTGCTTTCCCGGCTAGATAACATTGTTGAGAGGTGACTAGCAAGCATTCTTGTGTGGGAAGACAACTAATTACGAGTACTTTGGGTTCAGTTTGTCTGGTTTGGGGCTTTTCTTTTTCCCCAAATATGCTACTATTATCTGTGGAATGTCACTTTTCCTGAGTTTTAAAGCAAGTACATACTGGATTCCCTAAAAGGCAAACTGAAATAAAACCCTATGAAGGCAAGTGCTTCTCAAACAGGGAGCAGGGGTTCATAACAGAGACTAAGAGAGGAGCAAGAATGCATTAAGCTGGAACTTTGGTCAATCATTTCATAATGTGGAGCCATGCTTCAGGCAACAGAATGCATTAGTGCGTTTTTCTGAATCGCTCATTAATTTAGATAGCTGAAATCCTCATAATTTTCACTTAAAGAAAAAAAAACTACTGAAAATCTTATCTATTGAGAACAGAAATATGTATATCTAGCAATTAATTTGAATGCATCATAAATTCCCTTCCTAGTAAACTAAACTGCTATTATACTGAGGTCATTTAAAAGCCAAAATAAGATTAATCAAAGATTTGCACCATCTGTTCTACTCAGTCTGAATGCAAAGGAGCCCCACCATTCAGTACCCTTAAGGAGCAAGGTATAAATTATGTAAATACTGCTGTATGTTAGACAACTTTGGAATGCAACTAAAAGACTCTTGTGTTACATGAATTAGTCACAGGAAAACCTTTACACCCAAAGAAAGTAGTGATTGAAAGACAGCCCAATGTGATCACAAAAGGTTTTTATTCACTTCCCTAATATTTTGATTAGAAATAAAAATACTTCCGTTTGGTTGTTTCTTTGGCTGACAGATTACCACACAGCTATATTTTTGATTCCTTCATGAATCCCATCTTCAGTCTCAGACTTCTAATCAACAGTTTTCCAATGGTGAGCCAACGACAAGACTCAAGACTGTAAACCCTTGACAGTTTGCTTTGATAACATTGTCTGTTCTGAAATTAAGTTAATATTGCAGCATTTATTCTTTTTCTGAGTAGACAGGTGTTAATTACAAAAGTTACTAATGTAATATTTTTCAAAAAGCATATCATTTGAGATTGTAACCTTATTGAGAAATTGTAGATGATAAAGTAATAAATGTTTTCAACCAGGAAAGGTACTGTCTGTGACACAACTTACACGTGAGACCCAAATTTGGCCAGTCTCAAGTCCTCAAGGTCTATTTTCATTTGCTTTGCCATGATACTATCCTGTAGGTCAAAATTGTGTCTTTGCTCTTGAGAATAGCATACACTGTCCTATTACTTCAAATATACATAAAACTCCTTCCTGATTCCATGCATACCTTAAAGTCGTATTTCTGAAGATGTACAGTCTATGATACTTATTTACAGTAACTATCATCCAGGAAATTAATTTTCATCAGGAAATACACCGTACAGCCCCATATCCATAATATTCATATTTTATCATCTTTGAAATTCTGTTTCTTCCAAAAGACTGTGTCTGTGACAAAATGTGAAAACCTGACATTTTACTTTAATCAGTTTCTCTAACTCCTCTGATTTACATACATGGATTTTTAATGAAAAGAATAGACAGACTTTGAATGCCATCACTGAAGATTTTTTTATATCCCTACTATTTCCAGTAGATCAACAACAGCCATAGAACATATGCACTGGCTTTAAGGTTTTTGAACACCCTCCTCAGAATAATCTGAGGACAGTCTGCTTCTGAAATCCATAAATTACAGTCAGAATCATTCAGACCAAAACTGCTATTTCCCTGGACAACTGCTGAAGTCAAGTGCATACCATTATTAATTCAAACTGATTCCTGTGAAATTCTTAACTTTACAGTGACTTTGAAAAACTGCATAATTCATGCTTTAAGGAACTTCATTTAATCCTAACTTTACCATTTCTTTTAGATTAGCATTTTAATGACATATGCCTAACAAGGCTGCTTAAGCTTTGCAAATATTCTTTATAGGTATATATATTTATGTTTGATTATAGAGTTTTGATTTTCCTCTGGGGTATTCAAAAAGATGAAGGACATAGTATTTGTAATTATAGTGAATATTAGCAAATGGTTTAGGTTCAGCACAGCAAAGCAAATCAGAATCAACAGTGAATAAAAGGACTTGGAAAAGGTTTTTGCATTGTTACATACACTTTTTACAGGTATATATTGTACTACTACTGTTGATGACCTTTTACAGCTTGAGCAAGATGCCAGCAAACCTACGATATTTAGATCTAAATATTGGATGCATTCTAATTTCTAAACAGAATAAGAGTGATAGTGGGAGATGTGCATAAACAAAACAAGTAGCTTGTTGCAAAAAATAGAGAGTTCATGCCTTTTGATTTGGGTTTTTATGTCTTATAGTTATTCAGGATTTTGGGATGGGGGTTATTTCTTTGTTTTTTGTTTTTTTTTTCTCTTTGGCCACTGTTACTGTAGAGATGTGCTGCTTCCAAGATTTTCTAAATTAACTAAAAACTAAGAAATAGTTCAGATATTGAGTTAATTCTTTGATTAGATGTTCAGCGTCAGCTAGGTCCTGGAAAAAAACTTATCTTAGATGAGAAGAAACCACTGTTGGCTTTTGTACTATATTTTCAAAGAACGTGAAAACAGTGATTGACAGACCTACTTTGCTATTTCCAACTTTTCAAAGTTGGATTTTTTTTTTCTTTTTTTCATATCCAATTTGGACTTTCTTTCAATTATTTTGGGAACCTAATAAATATTCAAACAAGTAATTTCATACCTCTTCACAAAGAATGAGGAGGACATTTGAAAAAAAAACACTGAGCATTTCTGCTATCTTAGCAAAGTTTATGCAGTACAAATACGTTTTGATTTTATCAGACATCATCATTCCTTTAGGGGTGAAGAAACTCTAGCAAGGTTTTGACAGCTTCATCGCAAGGAAAAACCTCTAGAGTCTGAAACCTCTGACCAGTATGTCTGTGATAGAATAAATTAACATATGATTTTCTTTCTCTTTGAAGTTAAGGCAGTATTTTGGCTAGATGTGATTGGAAAGAACTTAAGTGTTACAAAATAAGATGTCTATATTCTCCAGAGCATGACCTAAAAGTGTAGGTGCAGCAATTAGTCTAGAAGATTTTTCTCCCTCTGTCTAGTACCTTTTCAAATTCAATTTATAAAAACAGTAGACAACTAAGACAAAACTTTTTCTTAAAAAGGTAATAGGATTAGTAAAAGTAACTATAGCATTCTACTCCTTTTTTATTGCATTTATTTTGGGTAGTACAGTTATCTTTGTGGAAGATTAATAAATGCATTCAACAATGTGCTTTGTCTCTGGTACAATTTAGTTTTATGTTAGTCCTATACAGCTGCTAATAAGGACCAGGTATATACATGACATTCATGAATCTTAAACTGGAGATCTGTAGTAATTGAAGAAGTTTCTCTGTATTGGACAAAGATGTGTAGAATTCTCTTTATTCAGAGAAATATCTCAGTTCAGCTGAACCACATTTTGGAATGGGAATAGTAGTTGCATTAAGTGATAGCCTGAAGGTCCTTTTTATGTCCTCATCTTCAGAGCTTAAGACAATCCATCCTTGGTTAATAGGTATAACTCCAAAGTCCATGAATTTATGGAAGCACTCTAATTCAAATATTAACTTCCAAAAAATCGAGAAAGGCAGTGTTAGGAGTGAATGTTGCCTGATTCCAGAGGAGGAAAGGACTGTAAAAGTGATGACTTAAATTTACATTAATTTGAAAATTTAGTGAGAATTTTTATATAAGAAAATTGCTTACTTTGCATTCAAGTTTGAAATTTATCATATTTAGTATCTATCTTTAGTATCAGATTTTAATTCGGTTCATTACTTAATTTTGTATATTTCCTTTCTTCAGTTCAACTTTGCAGGAAAAAATACTGAATTTTAACCATCAAAACCCAAAACTGTAATTTAAAACCAAAATTTGATGTGTATAAAAAATATCTTAAAGGCAATATTAATTTTCCTTGTCTTCTTTTTTTTTCTTTGAAAACATTTAAATGGACTCTACTCTCAGAGTAATGACAGACAAACCATGCTTGAATTTCTCAGGCAACAGAAATTCATAAAACTGAATTCTGTCCCCTGGGACTGTCTTGTATGGCTTCAAAGAGGGTATTGCTTATTCAAATGTAATTTAAAGCGACATTTTAAAAAGTACCTAGGAGTTTGAGTGCTGAAGATATAATTTTGCATGTCCACAAAATGTAGGGGATTTTCCTCTTTTCTTCTCCTTTTTTGCTCAGTTTCATTAAGAGGAGTTTGTGCAATCACTTATCCGCCTGCCATTCCTTTTTCTCTAATAAACCTTTACCTGATGGTCAGTTTAAACTGAATTTGACACAGAACTACAGAGCTCAAAACAAATATAAGGTTCTGAGTTTTTAAAATTCACAACGTGAGTAGAAAGAAAAATATATACTATATTGAAAGAAAAGCTACTTCAGGAGCTCAGGAGTCTTAAATCTATGATGACTTGGGTTAACTTGAACCCTGGTAATTCCTTTTCACTCTTGCCAAGGTGATAGGTGGGAAAAGGGCATAGGAGGAACCAGAAATATACACAAGGTAGGCGAGAAGCAGAGTGGTAAACTGAAGATGCCACAAAGCAGATGTGTCGTAGGTAGAAACAACACAAATCCCTGAGAAAATAGTTCAATTCGTTCCATTGTTCACCAAAAAAGAAGTGACAAATCAAAGTAATTTTTAACTTTCCACTCTTGCAAATGTTTTTGAGAAAACACTGAAAGAAAATAAAGTGAACTGCTTAGAACTTGATAGGCAGGAAGTGCTGGCAAATTCAAGAGTGATATGATTATATAAAGTGTCCAGGTACAATACACTGTGATCCAGAGCCATAATCAAACTTTTATGTATGTCAGCAAGAGGTCAGTTACCTGCTCAAATTAGCATCTCTATTTCAGCACTGCATTTAAAACCTTGAATCACACCAGATTTTGTGATTTTGAGAGTTGCCCTAAATACACACGCACAGATTTCCCTTTTGAAAGATGTTTATAAATTTTGTACTACGTGTTGCATCTCTGAGAACATGTCTTGTTCTGGAAGCAGAAATGAATGAATAATAAATGCAGTTTTTAGGGGTCTAATTTTTACAACAAATTTTTTAGAATCTAGACCTTTTGCATCTTATACCCACATGACTGTCTCTGTCTTTCTTAGCACATGAAGAGTTGTTGAAATCTTTGAAAAAGATCTGGAAGTGGAAACTGCTAAAAAAGCACTTCGTCACATAGCAGGTGCAGGTGAACTAAAGGTCAAAATCTGCTTGACGTGCACTGCACTTTGCTATGATTTGCTGTAGATACAAGCAAATACATTCGAGCAGAATCCATTATATGATCAAACACTCATGGGCTTACAGTTTTGAACCTCATGCAATCTCTTTTGAAGTTCATAAAATCTTAATAAAATTTTTACCCTTTTGAGAATTTGGTTTTTTCACAGTGTTTATTTGTTCTTCTGAGCCCACTTTTTTGATTCCAGTTTTTTTATTCCCAAATACAACATCAGTAAATCATTGCCAAAAGTTATTAATTTACCCAATCTGTCTGACAAATGCATGAGTTTTGGCTTTGTTTGGATCATTTTCAGGTTAGATGTAATTTGATTAAAATCAGATTTTTTGAAACAGACAATAGCTTTAAATTTTGAAGAAAAATATTACTGAGATAGGATTAACCTCACTGTCTGAAGTCTAGAGCCATAAAAATATTATGGCAGGCAAATATATCTTGGTGTTGTATTTGGGGAAACATCTAGGCCAACCTCTCACCCAAAGAAGGGCTGAATTCAAAGCTAGAGCCACATTTCCCTCTGTCTTTTTGGTCTGAGCTTTGAGTTTCCTAAAGCAAGATTTCACTCCATCTTTGGAGAAGCTGGTCCATGTTTAATCACTCACAGTGTAAAGAGATTTTTCTTTACAGAATCACAGCACCAACTAGGTTGGAAAAGACTTTTGATATCATAAGGTCCAACCTATGATCTAAAATCTCCTCATTAACTTAACCATGGCACCTAGTGCCACATCCAGTCTTATTTTTAATATATATTTAATTGAAATTTTTGTTCTGCCACCTTGTGATAATTCTTATTTTATTGTCTTATGTATATCAATGAGGAAACTGGCATCTAATAGTTGATTTTCAAGTTTAAACTGCTCATTCTCAATTCCTCCCATTTCTCTGACTGCCAGTGAAATACAGGTTAGTTTTAAATAACCCTTTCTGGTAGCACAGCTTTAAATTAAGATGAATACTTATGCTTCACTGGTTTTGGAAAGATATCCAAATTTATTCCTACCTTTATATCTTTTTATATATCTATGCCTTTTATAATTCTATCATCAATGTTATATTATGATAATGAATAACACTTTTTTATTTGCATATGGATTATTTTAGTTATTGATTTTCTCTCTTTTGAAGGTGAGTGTTCTGATTCTATTTAAATATGGTCTGTCAAAATCTTGTCTTTTGTGTGTGAGGGGTCAAATTAATGATTAAAATACCGAAGTTTAGTGGGGGAGTTTTATCATAAGGCTTACAAGACCTTTAACAAGGCTACTAAATAAGTAAAAAATATGTCAGCTTTCCATTTTGGGGTATTAGAAGACTTGAATGCTTTAATAAAGGACCTTCATTGTTAAGAGGCATGAAAAATTTTGGAATGGATTTTCTTTAGTCAGGAGAACCAAAAAAGACCTGTTTTGATGATGAAGAAAAAGTAACCATCCGATTCTCATGTCTTCACTTAGAAAACTGGATTGTCACAGACATTGTGCCATAAATAAATTATCGGTGATGCAGTGATAGTCAATGAGTGCATTTATGGGATGACAGGTGATTCTATTCACTTAAGCACAATAAGCATCTCTTATTAGCCGTAATAAGAAAAAGTGCTAGAGTATATTAATTAGATTTTTTTCTATTTTCCTATATATTTTCTTTAAAACCTCTTCTGAAAATGAAGAGCATATTACAGAGCAGGAAATACAAAATATCTGAACTAAATTAAGAAAATTAAATGAAAAAAAGTGACTTTTGGTGGTTCTTGTCAGACCATAGACTCAATTTTCAAATACTTTTATTCAGTACGTCCTAAATATGACAGATCCAGACAGTTTAATTAAATTATGGTTTTTTTTGGTCTGCTGTTTTCTAGTCTTCCTAGTATATTGGCCAAGAGTAACCTAAAATAGGTTATAAGAAAGATCTAAAATATGTTATAGGAACACATCATCAAAATCACTGTGGTTATTGTACTATATGGAGGATTCTTTCTCACAGTAAATCAATTGGTATCTCAACACATACTGTATTTCGAAACACCAGTAATTTATTTGCTTGATGTATCTGCTCTCATTTGAAGGTTTTTTTTTTTAAAAAAAACAAAAAAAACCTCTGTATTTCCATACATCCATGAAAGGTTCTGTCTCTGTTGATAACTTCTGTAAAGATGTTTCATGGTCACAATACATATATAATATAATACTTTAAGTGCACTATCAACAGATTTTATGTATCCTAAGAATGCTTTTTCTTAGTAAATTACCCATTCAAGGTAAATGATGGGAAACTGAAGTTAACATTTTATAGGGTTTACAGACAGAAGTGTGATACAGAAGAGAGGCGATTCTTTACAGAATCTGAGTTTAAAACAGGGTGAAAGTATCTATATGTACTCAGATTATAAGTTTGTATTTTTATGTGGAATAAATTTTGTTTAAAGAATGCTACAGATATGTTTCAGCATTTCATTTTAGTTTAACTTTTACATTTTTAAATTATTTTTTTATCTCCTCTCTTGAGTTTACCTTAGGGTGGAAAAGTTTGCTTTTGATTAAAAGAGTGAATATATCTTGTTTTATTTTCCCTGCCTTCCTCTAGGTTTAGTGGTATATCGAAAGTAAAACAAGAGAGGAAATGAAAAACAGAAGAATGGCTAGAAGTGCAATCATTACTGGTAGAGCCTTTGTCATCTTCCCCAAAACTTAGTGATCTAGCATGGGGAAAAACCTGGCTTCAGTTTTCTCTTCCACCATAGGAAATATGAGTATTGCACATTTTATACATTCTCCTGTCTGATCTCACATTTTCCTCCTGATTTTCTACCTCAATAATTGTTGCTCTTGAAGCCCTTTGGAAAAAATTAAATTGACTCCAAGAAAACTATCTGAAGAAAATGATCTGAAGTTGTCAGTAATTTTGATGATACCCAAGCTGCAATGTTACAGAGCTAAATTTTCTTCAAAACTTATTTTAGGCTGGTATGTTAGAGTCTGAAAAAAAATCAACTTAAATCCTAGCAACGCAACAAAGTTCAGGAAACTTAGAAGTGATGAATTTCCCAGATTCTGCTGTCAATGTGATGATATTCTTCAGAATTCTCTCTATGCACTGCATTTAGGTTTGATAACTGATATAAGGAACAGGGGGAAAAGTACATTAAATATCCAATTTTGACTATCATTTCATATTTTCTTTTTCTGTCATTGTTTTCAGGTTTATTTAAAATATAGTATAGCTAGAAAGAGGTGTTAACAATACAGAAAATAAATTAATATAGGCTAGAATATCAGTCAAGAAGAACATCAGACTAGAGAAGAATATCATATTAGAGAAACAATTCTACCAAACTAATTGAGGCAGTGTTTTTGTTTGTATTTTCAATCAAACTTGGATGACAGTTCATAATTTTTGAGAACAGGTTTACCAAAAGTAGCCTTGATCGATCTTCTAGAAAGAAATAACATTGATGGGAATAGAAAATTCATCAGTTCAGTGCTTGCTGGAGCTTGATGGCTCCAAGGTTGGTGTCATCAGAAAAAATTTGGGATTTTCATCATGGGATGATCTAGTGGAAGCTTTCAGAATGGGCCTTTTTTATAGGGGGAAAAAGGTCTAGCAAAAGAGCTAGTGAGGCTCACTGATAAAGCTTTAACTATCGTGGAGGGAAGAAAGAGAAGATGCTGGTCCTGGCAAACAGAAAGTTGAATGTGAGCCAAAAGTATCCTGGCAGCCAGGAGGGCCAACCCTGTCCTGGGGGGCATCAGGCACAGCATGGCCAGCTGGGCATGGGAGGGAATTGTCCCCTCTGCTCTGAGCTGGGGCAGCTTCACCTCCAGTGCTGGGGGCAGGTTTGGGTGCCACAATAAAAAAAAAAAAAGACATTAAAGTTTTCTAGAGCATCTAGAGAAAGGAAATAAAGATGGTGAAGGGCCTTGAGGGGAAGCCATGTGAGGAGTGTCTGAGGTCACTTGGTCTGTGCAGCCTGGAGGAGGCTGAGGAGAGACCACAGTCTGTAACTTCCTCAAGAGGGGAAGAGGAGGAATAGGCACTCTGCTGACCAGGCTGTAAGGAGTGGCCTGAAGCTGTGTTTAGGTTTAGGGAAGGTTTAGGCTGCACATTAGAAAAAGGCTTTTCACCCAGAGGTTTGTTAGGCGCTGGCACAGGCTCCCCAGGGCTGTGGTCACAGCGCCAAGGCAGACAGATCTCAGGTGTTTAGACAATGCTCCCAGGCACATGGTGTGACTCCTCGTAAGATAGCCTGTGCAGGGTCAGGAGCTGGACTTGTTGATCCTTGTGGGGCCCTTCCAACTTGGTAGATCCTGCGATTCGCTCTTTGAATTCTCTGCTGAGCTACAGCTATCCAAGTAAATCTAACATTTCTGGATGCATTTTTATGTAATGAGATTGTGGTGGCTGTGATTGTGTTTAATATTTTTTATAAAATTCAATTGGAATCACCTGTTTCAGAATAAAAGCACTTTAAATTGGAATAATTTGTTTTCTTTACTGATTAATATTCAAAGCAATGAAATAAAAAATAAATTCAAATTCAGTTGAACACTGACACTATAATTCTGTGAAAGGAAACTCCTAAATTCTACACCACCCTTCAAACCCTTTGATTGCACAGAAAATCAGCTTTCAGTGTTCAGTTATCTTATTAATTTTGTACACTGGGAAAGTGCAGACAATGGGATTGTCTAGCTCTGTTGCTACTTTCCTGGGGTTGGTGTGAGAAGCTTTTGTAAATATTTCTAAAATGCCCTGTAACAAATGATAAATGTTTTAAATACAGATTTTGAAACTGCTTAAATGTATTGCTAGTTAGGTCCAAAAATAATAACTTTATTACAGACTGGGCCTAAGTTAGCACAAGCAATAAAAAATTGCAAATAATAGATTGGAAAACAATGAGAAATTTAGGTGGATATGTGATTATATTTTTTTTTAAGTTAGTTTATAGATTACTTTCCAAAAAATCCATGTAAACAGAGCTCTGGATGGAGTTGTTGCAGTAGACATACTACTGTTGATTCTATAAGCTGAAGCTGAATAGATATGGTTTGTGGAAGGTCAACATCTCTGCTAATCTTTCTATACAATGTCAAAACCCAAAATGCAAACATGTGTTACTCACTAAAGTTAATGGAAAAAGATGTGGCTTCACACATTAGCAGTTAGGTTCATAAGTAATTTCTTTAGTACAGAATGAGCTTTAGTTAGTAAAAACAATAAAAACTTGAAAATAAAGATTGTTCAGGAATCCTAAAATACTGAGACACTGCAACTGGTTTCTTAGCAGATGTCATTATTGCCTTGAAGAATTATCAGTCATGCATTATTAATATACTCCTTTTCTTTGAATAATTAGAAAAACAACAGAAAGAGCAATATATACAATTGTGTATTTTTGGCCTGTCAATAAGGATATTCTTTGAACACATTAACTAAATTAAATGCTCTTTACGTTGATAAGATCAACTCTGATTTTACATATAAAATATATTTTATTCTGTCCACCATCTGTATACTTGTCCTCCATAGGCAATAACTATGAAATTTAAAAGAAGGCTACCTATTAAGTTTTGTTAGTACTTATTTGCTCTAAATTATCAAACCCACATGTCTGCAGTGTTTTTATGCCATGTATACCTGCTGTTACCGTTTTTGTGGTGGTGGTCTTCATTATTAAAGCATTCCTAAGAATTGCAGTACTCCTTCTCAAAATCACCTTTAGCTTTCATACCATTTCCCCCTACTTGAATGCAGAAATTTTTACGACTGTTTTTTCTTTCATCATTGATGATAGCTTGATTCCATGGAAACTGTTAGTGTTCTTATATATTTATGAAAATTATTTCGTATCCACCCTCTTGCCAGCCATTCAGGTGAGCAGAGGGTAGTCAGAGGGTCATTTGGAGGGGATTTAAAGGAGCTGATCAAGCAGCCCTCACCCTCTTGGGGTATGAGATCCTACCAGGATACTCCTTGAACTAATTCATCCCTCTGATAATCACCCACTGCTGGTTGTCCAGGTCGGCAGTGATGAGATTGACTTGAAGGGTACCAGGAAAATTAAAATGGACTTGAAGGATCTATGCTGACTGGCTGATGGCACAGGAGTGCAGGTGATGCTCTGCTCAGTTCCTTTGGCAGCAGGGATGAATGGTGAAAGGAATGGGAAAACCCATGATATCAGTAAGTGACTTAAGGGCAGGTGCCATCAGTGGAATTTTGATTTCTTTGATCATGGGGCAATTTTCACAGCATCAGGCCTACTAGAGTTGGATTCTAGCCCATGTGTTTGCAGGGCTGATTGAGAGGGCTCTAAACTAATTTTGAAGGGGGAAGGAGATAAAACCAGGCTCTGCAAAGATGATTTGAAAAAACAAGTTTTATACGGACATTATCATGTGATTTATATTTTTCTCAGATGTGTATATGATCTAAACTGGTATCACACTAGGCAAGTACATAAAAATTGATTTAAGGACAACTAAAAATTTTGCTTCTAGTGTAATTACTAGCATTTTATTTTCTTGTAACTTGTTTTGGTATACTGTATTTACAAAATATGACAGAATTGAATACATACAGGTTATAATGAATAAAAGAAAGATCAGAGAAGTACAAACAAATGAGGCTTGGAACGCTATATAAAAACAGACATAGAATATAATAGAAAAGGTATTATTTATAAACCAAGTAGAATTTTACAGAATTCTTAAGGTGTTATTTTTAACAATAGCTATGAGAGTAGTTTTTGTGGCTGATTCAATTAGTTACTGATGACACACACAGCCTTTTTTCTGTTTCTCGTTAACATCACAGTGAAGAATAGTCCTTTGCATCTCTTGCAAAGCCATCAGTCGAGCATACATTTCACTTGTGAGCCATAGAGTAGTTTTTGAATTGTTAATGCCTTATGAAATGTCAGTTTGATGAATTTTCTTTTGGAAGATGTAGCAATGTCAAATTTAGACAGACACAAAGTTGTAATGCATATTGCACAACAGTATTTGCATATGTTTTGCCATCAATCAATACTTTAAATTCAAGCATTAGAAACATGGAGCAAAACAAATTCAAGGTTTATTAAAGCTGGAATAGATTCTGTGTGAATATCTGAAATATAGTAATGAGTTTAACATAGTTATTGCAATCACATAAGCTATATGTTTCAGATTATTCTTGACTCTGCAATATCTCCTATGGCTGAAAATTTCAATTATAATTACTGGCCAGTTCATGAATTGTATATATAGGATTTCTCAGTGGCAGACAAAATTCATTCTCATTATTCTTTAACTAGGAATGAGCCTGCAGTGAAACAGGTTGGAGTCTCAGCAGCAGAAATAATGCCTAGTCCAGCCAATTGCATCAGGAAACCTTATGTGTTCAGTGGCCACTGCATGGAGGAAAAGAAAATTCCTGGGTTTTTATATGCTCAAGAATCTGTGATTACTGGGCAGCTGGAAGAGTTTTAGTGTGTCTAAGCGTGCTTACTGGCAATCTGTCTGACAACACAGATTTCCACGCCCTCAACAAAGTGGGAAACCTTAACCCTGGAGCAATTTAAAGGAAAATATGGACAATTGCATGGTGGTATTCAACAATAGATGCCAAATAAGTTGTTTTTACATTGTACAGATATAAACTGTAGAATTTACCTGTACAGCATGCCTCAGTGAAGGATAAGCCTTGATGAGGGGAAATCAAATTCTGCTAACACAGGCAGGAGAAATACTGAGTAAACCAAAAGGATGTTTAGCTTGCTTATTTTAGTCTACTATCATCAGGTTCCAAACATCCCCTTGGCAATATAGATCTTCCCACAAAGAATCCAGCAGAAGATTCTCCGTATGTTTTATTCCCTAGAGATTGTTGAAGACTGGGTCTTGTGCTCGAAGTGATGTCTTTGAATCCTACAACTAGGCAGCTCATATAATGTTAAGGATATGTAGCTCCCATTAAGAAACAGCAAAGGAATAGAGAAGGAAGATTCAATTTTTTCCAAGCAGAAGTTTTATGATTCACTTGAAATTAAGCCTTCTCTTCCAATTAAAATAAACAAACAAACATACAAGCAAGGAAAATCTAATAAAAGGAAGGTAGTTTCAAATATTTGAACTTAGGATATGTATTGTCAGACCAATGCTTTTCTCCAGCCTCAAAAATCATTCTTCAAACTTGCTGAATAATTTAGAGGACACTGTGTACTGCAGTGTTAGTGACACTAGCATCTACATATCTTTGGTTGCAACTGAATAATTAGTTATCTTCTTATTTGTTGATTTCAATTCCCTTCTCAGTAAAATTTAATAGGTTCATGTGTCTGCCTCTAAAATTAATTTTTTGTCAATAATTAGGCAATTGCAATTGCAACTGTGCAACTGTATTAGAAAGTATTTTATTTTCTTGTAGTTCCAGTTGGACTGTTTTGGAGCATTAAAGCAGCATATTTAGGAGGCATATCTTCCTTTGTCAGAAACACTGATCCCTCTTAAAGTACAGTCCAAGAGATTTTTTCACTTTAATTTTTCTTGGAAGATTTAAAAAGAAAATGTGTGATTTCATTGCATTGGGGTGAGAGGGTATGTTTACAGAAAGGGGAATGACTAAAGGGTATAAAATAAACTTTTTATTTCAACTTTATGCAAGAAAAAAACCCCAACTCTTAAATTTGCTTTAGAAATTGCAAATAGCATTAAAAACTTCCGTGGCTAAATATCTGTTAAGATCCTACAGATGTATTGAAACCTATTTTATCAAAAATTACTATAAAACTATTATATTCCTGTCCAAGCCTCTGTATGATACCAACCATATTACTTTCTTGACAATCTCTGATAAATACCTGATATTTTAAACAAAAAAAAAATAAAAATTAAATAATAGTGCAGTGGTAGTAATATAATTAACATACTGATGACAGATTTTTATTTTGGAATTTTTATAGCTACTTTAGTAAGATAACTTTTAGCAAATTGCATGTTAGGCAGAAGACAAAAGAAAAATATTTTAAGAAATATTTAAATATGAATTGCATTGCTTCACTACCAGTACCAATATGATAAATTAAACATAGTCTTTATGAAAACATTTTATATGGGAATTATTTCCTTTTGTCTATATATCTACCTTGTTATGAATTTATGTGTGCCAAATCTTTTGTTGCCTGTAAGGCTGTAGCCTCCAGAGGACTATTATCGCACATGGACACAGAAATGAAGCAGTTTTTCAAAGTCTTTTCTCCACAGTACTATTACATTGTTTAACACAACTACGTCACCTACTTGCCTCAGCAATAAAAATGTTAAAATATCTTACTTTTATATAATTCCTCTTGCTATTTCTTGCTAAAGAAAGAATAAGTTTTTCCTGAAGATTCAATTGAAATCCATCTAAAACCACAAACCCAAGTTCTAAATTTAAAGAAGTTTCAGGTTTTCTGCATTCTTTGTTCTATGTCATTCTTCAGTGTATGAATTCCATTTTTTTTATGTCCTATAGTTCATGTCGATATTGAGAGCATAAATATATGTGAATTTTCTTCTAATATCTGAACTTCATTGAAATATTTAATTAAACATGAAAATTATATTTAAAAGACATTCTAATCACTCCAAGTATCTCTTCTTAATTCCTATATTATTGTTAAGTTAGCCAGCAAAAGAAAGCAGATAGAGCTATTGCTAGATTCTTAAATTACTTGTAATAAAGCGTAATTCAAAACCCCTGATCTTTCATCTTAGTGGTACCCAGTTAGGTTCCAGTAATAATAGTGTGAATTTTAACCTTAAGTATCTCATTGATTATAAAAGCACATTAGAAATAAAAGATTATCATATGATGAAGTCTGCAACCCAGTGTGTGAAATTTTCAAAAAATTTCATCAGCATATGTTATAAGGATAAAATCAAAAGGCTAAGGAACGTTTGAATGAATGGGTATCACTGAACATGTCTGAGAAAAAAGCATTCATTGTAGGATTTATTTTTTTGCATTGTATCCAGTGACCACTTAATACAAAATTAAGGCTAAATCCAGGATGATGGGACTTTTGTTTACATCAGAAAGTAATCTTCGCTGGACAAAAGCGTGTGAACCTCTTTCTTCTTTAACTTTGCCCATCTTGTATTTCTGCTACATTGAGACACTTTCCCGATATGAAAACTGAGACGTTGGAAAAGCACTAAGTATTCCTTATGTTCTCCTCAGCAAAAGGCAACAGAGAATCCTGTCAAAATATACTGCTTTCCAATGTGTATAACTAGATCGAACTAAAGAACTCATGATGTCAAAAAGACCCTGTTCCACCAAAGAGGCATAAATTTCCTGCCTTCACTGACATAGGAGAACCAACTCCACATCCATTGCCTTATCTCTCTGAAATACACTTGCTAAGAAAAAAATTGACCCCCTGAATCCTATTTGTGACAGGTACTGTATACCTGACACAATCTGAGTTTAGTCTCCAAAGCCGATATATATTTTACAGAAAAATGGAATCAGACAACTAAAAAAATATAGCATTTCCATTTTGAGCCCCAGGTAACTCCAAGCAGGGCAGTAAGAATTCCATTTAAAAGTTGCAGAGAAAGAGCAGAAATACACACAGCTTGCAGCTTAGGAGAGTCAATACAATATGCCATGTTTTCCCAATATATTCATTTAGCCCTGATGCAGAATCTAAGGCTTTAGTGGATAAACTTTTCATGGCGTTTCAATGCAATATCTGTGTTATTTGAATAATTCCAGATGGAAGGGACCTACAATGATAATTCAGTCTACCTATGTGACCACTACAGCACCGACAAAAATTTAAGGCATGTTATAAGGCACTATGCAGCATCACATTGGTGTAAAATGTAGCATAGAAAGTTATAGTACATTACAAAACACAGTTTCAAGCCAGATGCAACAGAGAAAAAAATAATAGAAAAACATAGTGAACTCTATATTTATCATATTAAAAATGAAAAAAAAATGAACATTTTAGAGAGACATATTACAATGTATAGCCTAGGGGCTAAAGTTACAGGCAGTGTTGGATCCAGCATTAGGTCAACCTTTGAGTAGTATTTTATTTTTAAAGTGATAATAAAGTTTTTAATTATTCAGTAGCCTAAATGATGACAAGCAATGAATGTAAAAATTAATAAAAAAAATATTATTTGAATACATAATCTCAATTTCAGTTTTAAGGTTCTTGAAAGTATAACATATAAAGCATGTGGCAATATTGCTTGATCTGGAGGCTACTAAATTAGGATTTTCCCAATTACCTATCTCAGCATTAGCTGTGAGGAAAACTGAAAGCCTGAGTCTGGGTTGTGTAAAATTAAGAAACATTCCTCATGCATCTCTAAGCATGCTGAATATTTATTATAACTGCCACAGAAGACTGTCTAGAAGACAGTCAGAGCCAGTATCAAAGAACAGACATTTCTGTATCAAGTACACTGCTGAACTAATTTTGAATTCACTGTATTTATTATACTATAGTAAGTGTGCTGATGTCTTTCTATAGCTTTATTCTTGTCACCAAGTAGCCATGTGAAAATGCAGGAACAAAGTACATTAATGTGGTTTCTAAAACAAAGAATCAAAGTGGAATGGAATGCAAAATGACATTTTCTTTTACTGTAAACAATCTTCTTTCTACTTGGAGTCTGCATTAATTGGTGATGTAGCACAACCAAGAAAATCTAAGAGAGCAGGTTCTTAGAGAAATGATTGTTACAGGATGGGTTTCTGAGCTTTACTAGAATATCATTAAGCTCTATACACTTCTCTTAATGGCAATTCAATTTTGCTTTCTTAGAAATAAATCTCAATTATGAAGCTTATGCAGTACTTGCATAGCACTTAGAAAACCTCCATGTAACAAGAACAAACACCTATTCTAAAGAGGAGAAAAAGGATAAAACAGGAAACAAAAATCTGTCGTAAATTAATTTGCATACAGAATAAAGAGTGATAAAGCTGAATTATTTATTCTTGAACTGGGAAAAAATTCAATTTCGTCCAATTACAGAAAATCATTGGCACTGTATCAAGAAAATTCCTACCAACATAAATTACTAAAGAGAGCATCATTACTCAATTAAAAATTTACAGTGTAACTTTTTAAAACTGACCAGCAGTGAATGTACTTTCTTACCTTGTTTTATATCCAAAAGCCAGAAAAAAGAATGAATGTTTTATTTTTAGGAACATAGTAAAATTAATTAGTGAATATTGATTTTTTTTTCCTGATATGTACCTATGCATTAGTAATTCAGTGAAAGAGGATGGTAGTGTGTGTCCCCCTTGCCCCTCCATCCCAATCTGTTTCTGGCTACATATACAGGAAAATCATAGGAAACGTATGTTTTACATGGGGTGATAAGTTGATGAGTTGCCTAGCAACAACATCTGTGTCATTTTTCCTTCAGTATGTAGTATGTATCTGTGTCTGGAAAGATATTTGTCTTCATTAGACCTAAGCAATTTAGCTTGTCAAGTCTCTGGTGACCATTGGGTATCTGATAACCATATATTTTGGGGTCAATCAGATGCACTTACAAGAAAAATAGAAACAGCATAAATCTTCTATCCTATATTTCCAAATTATGGCATTATTGACATTAGAGTATTGCCTCCCACTTTGCTGGTCCCTATTCTTATTGGTATCCATTCAGTAAGCTGTGAGAACAGAAAGTGAAGACCAAGTCTTTATTAACAATTTTCCTTATAACAGTGACATTGTCCTAACTATGACTGTCTTATCCCAGCAGCATCTCTTGCATTGCAGAAAAAAATTCTTCAGATACTTTTTTTCATTGTATCACCCGGTAAGTCTGACAAACTCGTTGAAGTCACTAAATTGAGCTCTGTATCCCTATGTACAATATTAAATCTTATTTGAACATGAAAAAAAGCTAATTAGCAATATTTTAAAAAATCCCAAAACAACTCCCCCCCCAAAAAACCACAACCCACACAACAAAAAACCCAAAGACTTCAAAACCCATGAAATAACAACAAAACCCTATATATGTTTCTATATGTCTATATTGCAACATATGTGTGTATACCAATATATCTGCAGATATATATACACCGACATACACATCTGCATTTATACATAAACCTCATTGACATTTCTGCCTCAAAAGTGTGCTGCAGCTGCAGTGCAGGTATTAGCAACTATGCCACAGTCATCTTACATTGACTTATTTCTCTTCAGATAAAACTCCAAACCACTGATAAGATTGCCAAGGTAGTGTAGAGTACAGTAACTCTCATATTCCTAAGATTTAATAAAATCCTTACACAAATATTTACATTTTGAAGTGTTTCTTATGCTTTCACCATTTATATCCAGCTTAAAAAACTTTTCTGTGTCAAATGCTTAAGAAGCACTGCTTCTGACTAGGATATATGGCAAAGGATATAGAGAAATATTAAGAGATTTAGACTATCTTGTATGAGGAGGGAAAAAAATATTATTCTAATTTAACCTGACCCTTTTTTTGCTATTGAATATAATCTGACAAAAGAGGAAACCTGAATAAAAATATCAATGCTAACCATTTAAGTTCTGCTGACATATGTGTGAAAATAAGTTATTTTTCTTTATCTCTTCAAAATGTTATGTGAAGTGTCACAACAGGTGAAATGGAAACTGGAAGTTGTGTTCTATAAAATAACCTCGTCTTATAAATACTATGCATATTGAACTTATTCAACATGGTTGTGCGTTTACATTAAATACATACACACACGCACACACACACACACACATATATATATATATATATAAATTAATCTCCTAATTGGAAAAATGGAAAATAGAAATGTAATGTATGGATTTCTATTATTATCACCCAGCTGGTACCTTAGACAAGCAATTGATAGATTTTATTATTAACAATGCCAGGATTGTAGAAGGATTAGCCAAATGGATTTTTACTGCATCTTTCATTGTTGTGATTGTTTTTTCACAGATTATTTGGGAATAAAGATCAGAGTGTTCTTCCAAATCCTTAAGTTGAAAACTTAAAACAAACCCCTAACAACCCAATGAACAAACCACAGTTAATCAGATTACACAGTAACTATTGTTCTTAAGAAGATTAAGATTTAAATTCCTGATTGAATATGCAATTAAAATATGGAATTTTGATTCTATAACTTTATATTGTCCTGAATACTAGGATACCATTTCTTGACATTAAAATGGATAGTCTTTAGAAGTTCCTTGGTATTGACCTGTGTCAGGTCAAGAGAGCTTTAAGAAACACATGTGTTTTGTAGTATGAAAATCTCAAGTCTGAGTTTTGCAATACAATGACTTCTGACTTTGATTTAAAAACATATTCAAGTTACAAAACATAGATTTACAATTTTCAGTTGGAAATGGGATTATAGAAAATTAAAATAGATATATAAAAAAATCTATACTATTTATATTAAACAATGTGCAACACTTAATTTAGAAAGCTAGAGTAGTTGATCACGTAATGGCTGGCATAATTCTAGTAGGGAAACAAGAAATACTAACAAAATTGGACATTAATTTTATCTTTTTGTCTCTTTAGTACTCAATTTTTTTCAAAATTTTAAGCAATACCTCTGAATCATATATATGATTATTGATTGCAGTACTGCTGAATATAATATATTCAGTGACCTGAGTAACATGTTTTATTGATAAGCATATTTAATTGTGCATGCTAAGGAATATTTGTACACATAAGGGTGATCAGTGTTCCCTTAGTTTTAATCCTTGCATCAAAAAATGATAAATGCAAACCAATCTTTTTCTTAAACTCCATGTTTAATTTTTTTTCTTAAACTCCATTTTTATAGGAACACTTGTGTTCTCACCCATGTGTGACTACAACTTCTGACCCATGAGACACTGAGTGCAAAATCCGTGACTATATGTAGATATCTAGCAACATATTAAATGTCTTTCCTGCTCTGAACTCCATTAGTTATTAATGAAGAACAAAAATCTTCTCTGGATGTCGTGCCCATTCCAACACAAATATCTGTGCTAATTTAAGGTCCTTAAAATGTATCTAAAATAATACGTTTGACTCCCTCAATGTTTTGTTAACAAATGTTTTATAACCTTTCTGTGTTCATAAAATTTTAATGTTAAGGAGAAAAATACTACTCATGACATTTTTCAGAGAAGCAATTAGAGAAGAAACACCCTAAAACTACAGTTAGCTGCAGGATTTATGATTATTTCTGACTTACACTTTACATGAGCTAAGTGAATATATGTTGGCTGCCATTTTTACTCCGCAACAAGCTGTACCCATGGTATCCTACATTTTATACTTGGGATGCCATAGAAAGAGAATTTCAGTATGCTATCCAGATGGATGTTGTGTTTGATTAACAGCGGTCTGATGGGATGAATAAGACCAAGATTGTAGGAAATGACAGAAAGGATCCAGAGGTATAAATATCCTTTCCTTCTCCCAGACCTAGCAATCATTTAACATGGCTGTTCCGCTGAAGTATCATTTTTATGGTAGCTGTTGATGTAAGAAAGAAATAAAACAAAGCAATTCCTGGACCTCTTCCTAAACAAAGATATGAAATTGGGGCATGTCAACAAGAGAAATCATTGCATAGTAACTTAAGGTATGAATTTCAAAATGCCTTACTCAGGGTCATTTTACAATTCCCAATACAAAATTACTTTCATGTTAGCTGTACAGTTACCTCCTTACATAAACACTGTTTCAGTGATTTTGCTTTTCTTTTACTATTGTTCATCATGTTGCTTCTACATGTTATAACATAAAGGCACTTTAATTTTTTTCTTTCAAAGAGTAATTAAAAGCATTGTTTCAAGACTGATTTTTCAAGGAAATGTGAAGGAAATTTCAAGCAGAAGTCTTGGATTTAGAAAGGTGGTAGAAAGTCTGGGTGAGATAAGGTAAAGAAGGAGTTCATTAAGTGAGCCTATGTTTGACACGTGAAGAAAAAGGCGCAAAGGAACTGTACGCAGAAAACTGAAATTAAGTCACATCATTTGGCATCCAGAGGGAAATACCTTGTTAATTGTATATAAGAAAATATCTATAGAAATAGAGAAAAATGGTGCTCCTTTTGTTTCTCAAGTCAGCCAATGATAAATGTCAGTGTCTGCATAACAGATTGAAATACTAACAGACTATATGTCTGTTTGGTATCAGTACTGAGAAAGCAATAACAAATTGAGGAGAGATTGTAAAACAGGAATAATTACTGGGTAGATGGTCATGGGGAAGCTACTTAGTTATTTGTGAAGAGACAGGTGCAACTGTCTCCTCTGCTGAACAAAAATTTATTTTCCTTTTGTCGCTTTGTGTTGAGCATTATTGTAAGAGGAGGAAGTCAAAATGGCAGATGGGTAATCTGGAATTCAGTAAATAAGGCTGCAAAATTATGTTATAGGTGAAAGCATCTGCTTCATTGAGGTTGTCTGATAATCATTGTAGGTGTAGAAGAGATTACAGGTGACCTTGCCCCTGATGATCACAGTTGTATGAACAATCAAAGAAGAGGAATAGCCTTGCCCTTAATGGGTCAGAGCTGTGACTAATAAAGATATGTGATAAAAGGGGTGGGTTGGCTGGTTAGGGGGAATCTTGGAGGAAGAGGACCTAGAGGAAGAGGACCTTGAGGAGGTAGAGGAGTCCTGAGAAAGAAGAAACAATCCAGAGAGACACAAAGAAGAATGAAATAAGGAAGAGAGTTTTTGCTGTGAAAGATCTGCTGTGAGGTCAATCTGAGTCTGATGGAGTCAGAGTCTGCTGCTGGAGCCTGCAGTCACAGCTGAGCTG
>JANRGV010000073.1:41343495-41354573 GCA_024734035.1 Alethe castanea
AGATAAAATCTTATTCCTATGTATGGAACGAAATCCTATTAGGCAGAGGGTTATGTGACTTCCTGCAATACCTTAAAATTATCAGAGTTAGATTTCATCTTGTTTTATATATTGTAAGACATGTTCCTTACAACCCTTATCCAAAATTAATCTTTAGCTGCTACTAGAAAATGTAAAATACGGTGATAACAGGCACTATTCATGTGCAAATATACCAAATTGAATCTTTAAGATTGATGGTATTGTTACAAATATAGATAAAGATTTGGCAATTATAAAAAAATTGTGGTTCCTCTAACAAATTGCCAGAGCTTATGTATTTCATGACTGTCATCTTTAATTTATTCTGAAAATTGTACTAAAGTTTCTTCAAATGGAGTCAAAGTTTCACCACAAATAATAGTTCTTCAGCTAATTGAGGCTTGTTTTTTATTGCAGTGTATTGGACATGTTAAAATCACTGGAGAATTACCTCATTATATCCTATTATTTGCTGTCACTTTAATGATGATTTATTCTTTAAGTCTTAATTTTGATCTGAATAGTGTTTCCTAACTGAATTTTAAGTTTGAATTAATCTTTTTCTAGAGTATGTATTACAGTTAGCCACACTTTCAGTATTAATCACAAGAGCATAATATTGTAAATACTTTTGACTATTTCTTTTTTGTTTCTTTTAATAAAAGAAACACTTTCTGTCCTTGAAATTACACTTCTCTATAAACTGTAAATGTTTTTCTATGACATAATAAGGCTCAAACATAAATTAAGTAATACATTTTTAGTTTTACAAGTTTAGGTGTATTTTCCCTTCACTGGGACTGATGAGATTTACAGGCATTTCATCTGTTATGTTTAAAATTTTATTTCTTCTTTTGGTGGATATATTAGAAGAATGATTCATAGTATCACTTATATAAGATCTCAGAAATTGTAATCTTCAGGATGTGATGTCCAGTTCTCCTTGCGTTCATGCTGGAGGTAGCCAGGGGATCAGGTTCCATGCCAGCTCTTCTCTCTACTCCCTTTTCCATCATGTGCTCTTTCCAAGAGAACCCTCCTTGATTCTCAGTTTTTTGCTTGGCATTGTTTCCCTTTTGCTGACTACCTTTGAAAAAAAGTGTCTTCTCCATTGCTTTCTTGTCTTCTGGTAACCCAAGACTTAAGGGTAAATATTCAAGTTCTTGTGTCAGTGATGCTGCATGCTATTTGTTCTCCACTGATCACATGGAAGTGTGATTAGGGGTTATTAGTTTAATCTACATAATTATGTAGTGATGTCCGAAGAGATCAACATCAGACGTCTCCAAAGCATGTAATAGTACTTCCAGTGAGTGGGGTAAGTGTGCATATACTGCAGATGAGAAAACTGTGTGTCAGAGAGAGCCATGTTAACGATGACAGAAAAATGAGATGAATAATATTCCCTTGTTTTTTTCACATCCTGTTGAAATTAGGCACATGCGTAGCTATGTTTCTACTTACAAAAATATAGATGAAAAAACAGAGGTAGAGCTATTCATAGATGCAGAAATGTATGTACAATATAATATCTGCGGGAAAATATCCTGCTTTTATTACTGTGGAATACTCCCAAAATATTTCTTGGCATAGAACTAAGGATCCTGCCTATGTAATGTAAAAAGATGTGTTATGTGACATATTTGGCAGAATAAAATCTTTTGAAGGAATATATAAATATCTGTATGCATATGTACAAATGCTAACTACAAATCCAAACATTTAAAATCTGTCCTTCTTTAAACACATTTTTGTCTACTCAGCATAAAGTGTAGACTGTGATAACGGATTCATGAAACTCAAGGGTAAGCAATGTACACAATGAATTTTTAAATTTTAGAATATTTAAATACCTGAAATATATTTTGAGGAATTTCTGAAGTGTATTACAAATATCCTTTATTCAAATACTTCTTAGAATGGATCAGCTCCACATAAAAATTGAAGAGGTGAAAAAATTCTTGTAAGATATTGTAGATGAGATAAATGCACTGAAAGCATCATGCATTTGTAAGAAGTTTTGCAACCAGATAGGCCTAATCTATCTGCATAGTGCTATCAGTGACTGTAGAGCCTAAAGCACCTAATTTGTTGATAAGCATATTTTCAGCAAATTCTAACAGTGATGGTAGCTCTAGTTAAACTGTTTTTAAGTTTTCCAAGAGTTCCATTTAGATTGCACAGATATTGAAGTATATACATATAAAATTAAGGTAACAAATTTGACAGACAATGCAGTAGAAATCAATTCTTGTTAATAAATTTCAAGATAAATTAATTCAGTTTCTCTCTGAAAAATTTGCTATTTTGCCTGAAACAGCTTATGAAAATATTTCAAATTTAAAAATCATTATTAATAGTTTACTATTATTATTATTATGTTCTGAATGTAGAATAGGTAAAGATAGAAGTGTAACACAGATATATGTTCAAAAAGAAACATACATTATTTTTCATCCAAGCTTCTGAATTTAAACATCTCTCCCTGACTTGAATACATGTATAAAACCTAAAAATGAAAATCAGAAGAATCCCAGGTCTCTAAATGTAATGTTATTTATCTCATCCAGGAATATATTTGGTAGATAACTATATGGGTGAGGATTAGTTGGAAAAATTAATCTTATAAAAAGCAGTTTAAAAATCAAAACGATTTATCTTTCTAAGGTCAGTTGACTCTCGTTTGAATCATCAAGTTTTAATATGAAATCTGGAGAATCAAAAATGTGGATATAACTACACTTATACCTAAAACCATTGCTGCTTGAGACTAATAATTTTTATTGGGTGAGTTGCTTTCAAGTATGTTTTTATGTGATGTGTGCATTATAATAGGAGCCAGATATTGACAATAGACACTTTGGTCTATTGTCAAATTAACATATGAATGAATGTGCATACAGAAACAATTTCATATTTGTTAAATTCCTTTATTCCTTGCACACGCTGAGCATGTGTATTTTGAAAAATATTTGTATATTAATATTTGACAGAATAAGAAGTTAAGATCCTGTTTTGTCTTTGTTTTAACAGGAATTTGCATCATGGCTTTTTAATCAGACAGCCAACCTGTTCCTTGACCTGATAAGAGTACTACTGGGCATTGTGACAGGTAATTCAAATTCACTTTATTGCTACCACTGATGACAAATAATTAAAGACATAGCAAACTTATTAGCTTTAAACTCAACCACTGTAACACTGAAAATTTCTTTATTAGAGGAAGTACACATTTTCAGGTTCTTATTTAATTAAGCATCATGCTGAAGTAAATTGGTTCTAGTAAAACACACTTGTATATGAATTAAGTGATCTTGGTATAAGCAATACATTATTAACATTTTAAATTAATAGTTTGCAACTGACATGGAGTTTTTTTCTTAACACAGACTACTTATTATTTATGCATGTTAACAATTGTTCCCAGCATAAATGAGGCTTTCCAATATTCATGTTATAACAGATATTTTCATATTCCTTAGTTTTATTAGTTTTATTAGAGAGTATGTAAAAGTTCTAAATCATTTTTGAGGGTCCTTAATGTTTTTTTCAGAACTAATGGTAATTAATTAGATAATTTTTTTTGAGATGTGAGCTCTTATTTCATTGTCTTGTGCTCAATAAACTTGTGTATGACAGCTTCTCCCCCTGAACAAATCTATTTTATAGACCTGCTGTGATGTTCTTGACCTTTACCATGACCACAACCCTGAGGTATTTGAGCTGTCAGATAAAAGAGTGGAAAGAGCCTGGTGAAAGTTGTAGAATGCAAAAAGCTTTGTAATGCACTGATGAATCTCCTGCCAAACTTCACCTCCATTGCTGTCACATTTCCTTAAATAATAGTGAGACTGTTTCTCTAATGGACAATGGAGGCCGTTTAGCCTAATCAGAACTTGCAGAGGCAGCCTACCATGTGTCTCTATCTTTTAACCGGGGTGAAACAATCTTGCCTGGCTACAGACAAGTGATGAAGAAGCAGTCATATTCAAATGTACCTGTCAGTAATTAATCTGTTTGGGCTTTTTTTTTTTTTTCCCCTAGTATTCATACATACTGTTCTATGTGCAGTAGAGCATTAAATTGCTTTCCACTGGGAGGAGGTCACATTCAGGGGTCATCAGAACCATGTTACTGGGTGGAACATGCTTGACAGGCTGTTTCTATCAAGAACTTGGCATTTGAAATCTGCAACTATTCAGGAGATTTTATATCATATTATGTTTTCTAATATTATTCTGGAAAAGCTGTTTTTTATTTAATATCATGTAGATAGGTAAAAGTCGTTCAATTAATAGTTTAATTCTACCTCTGATGTAGCCACTGATCATCCACTAATTGTTGTGTCAAGATTCCTAATAAATTTTTCAGTATCTGCTAGCAAAGCTTTTTGTTGTAATTACTACATATTAAAGATAGAGTCAATTTCTTGTTTTGTTACTAGATCTTCTCTTTGGAGTCAGGAGGATATGCTATAGAACAAAGATAAATCTAATCCTTTTGGTACAGACTTATTCAAACCTAGGTCTGTTCTAAAATCTTCCTGAAGTCCTGATCCCTGAAAGTGATTAACCTTTTAAATTGAAGGTGATGTATTTTTCCTATAAGTCAATCAGCATGTTTTCAATGGGTAAAAGTTACATTGACTCAAAACATATTTTTGTTGCAAATTACTTTTTTCCTCCTAGAGTTTTTCTTTTATTTTTTTACTGCAGTCTTTATAGGTGCAAAATATGTCCAGAAATAAATTTATTATTTTCAGTTTAGAAGTGCATGTTCTATATAGGAATGATGAACAAACAAAATGGAATTAGTTTCTTTCCACTTTAAATGAACAGTATATTGCTGACCAAATGAAAAAAATTACACTGCATGGGATTAAGAATTATTCCTTCCTCATCTCTTCCACTGTTAAATTGTATTTTTTATATCAGTATTTACTAAGGTCTTATGAAAGACAGATTATTCAATCAATAATTATGAATTCACAGCATTTAAATGAAAAATCTGTAAGTTAAACTTGGAACGTCAACCTTGTGTCTATCTAATAAGTACAGATGATAAATACAGAATTTAAATGCATTTATAGGGATATAATTTTTTTTCAATTGTTAAATTCATAATTCTTTATCAAGAACACAAAACTGAATCTTGTGCTAGTTAAAGATTTGCAAGTCAAGCATGAGTTTCAAATACTGAACAAGAAATTGCATAACATGAAAAGCCAATATTTTTTCTGCTTTAAGGATGTTATACATTCTGTCTTAGTTGACTTTTGAGTGTATATTTCTAAAGACGATAAATTTACTGAATACTAAAAAATCTATACCCAGTGATTCTGTTTTTATTTTTTATATGAAAATATTTGTGCCTAACATTTTAACTTGCATTTTTAATCTGAGAAATGTCACCTAAATATCACAGGTATTATTTCAGTTCTTCTCTTTTTCATTGATAGTTTGGTTTTTTAAAATTTTCTTATCCCAACTGTGTTCGTTTCCATGTACTGCATGAAAAGCAAGGGAAACTAGGCACAAGGCAAAGGGAGTTAATGTGTTCTAACTACATTACTACTTAAACTTAAACATGTGCATGATTTTTTGAGCGCTTTGGAACATCAGCGCTAGTTTTGGAAATTAAATTGCAGTCCTAATTGTAGAAATTAATGTTTCACTGACTAATTTCCATTTTGTTCTTGTTCTCCACAAGCTATCAGAAAGATGGGCTGTCTAGTAATTTCACAGCAATATTTCCATGTTCTAATTTCTTTAAGCCTATTATTTTCACTTTTTTAAAGGAAAGAAAGGCATGAAGATATTAACCTCCTGCTGAATGAAGTAAAATACCTACTCCATAATTTTATAGTTGAAAACTGATTTTTTTTTTTTTTTCATTTTTGCAAGTTTTTTTTGTTGGCTTCTGTTGAAAAGGACATACATATCCTGCTGTAAAGCTTCTTTAATATTCATTAATATACTTGGCCGTGCTTTCTGAATACATAAAATAATTACTGTTGTTTTAATGCAAAACTGAAATGGCCGGCCAATTAAAACAGTATCAAATATTTAAAAGGGGAAAAGATGCCACTGCTCTATAGTAGCAGAATATTATTAGAAATTGTCACGTAAATGTGTTGATATTTTGATAAAAGTCTAAAGTCAGTTCCTTATCATAATTAGAGAGAGAGAACCCCCAAATGACATTTATCTACAGATTTGGACTGAAAATGTCCTTCACACCGACTAGAAAAGAGGAGATAGTAGTCAGGACCTGTGGTGAAATATTTTTTTCCATTCATACTTACCGCAATTGCTTACAGCAATTACATCAATTACAGGGATGCAGCAATATGAAGAGTTTTGCAACTCTCTAAAAAAGTCATGTAGTCGCAGGACAAATATTTGCCATGTGACAGCTTCCTACACGTTTTATTTAGTTTTATAATTTTTGAAACCCATTTGCTGTTGTAAAAATGTAGCAATATTATAACTTCATTTTAGCAGATCTTGCAAGAATTTGTGGCTTTCTGAGAATCCAGTTGCTTTCTTATTCATTAATTTGAATAATACATGTGCTTTACAAACATTCACATACCTCTTTAAATGTTTATGCATATCTTAGTTACATGGAATTCTACAAGAATCTGATGAAAGAAGTTTTCTGGGAGTCAGAACTTTGTGCTAAATTTAAGGCAGTAAATTCACCTGCTTTCAATTTTTCATTACTCTTTCAATCTTCCTTTCTCATTTTCCTGCCTTTTTCTGTGGTATTCCCGAATGAGTTGTCTGTAAAACAAAAAGACAAAAAGAAATCAATAAACAAACAAAAACCCTCCAAAACCAAACCAAACAAAAAATGAAACCCCAAAAAATGAAACCAAACCAACCAAACAAAAAACAAAAACAAAAAACAAAACCCAACCAACCAAAAAATAAACCAAAACCAAAACCAAAACCAAAAACAAAAACAAAAACAAAATCATGCAAGCATTCATGGATATGAAAAACCTTCTTTCTACCCTCAGTACATTGCTGCCTGAAAAACTTTTTCTGTTGTCTCATGTATTGGACTCTATTTCCTTCAATAGATGAATTAACTGAAGGACTTATGTTGTCATGGTTTTTTACTTTAATTTTACTGATTCTTTTTCAGCTTTGGTTTTTCTATAACTATGGCCATTGTTTTTAACTGTAAAATAAATGCTATTTGTGAAATGGTAGCTACAACATCCTGTATTAATTACGTATACGCGAAGAGCCTTATGAGATTTATTTCTTAGCACTCCAGAAGACTAACCCTTCAAATGTAAGGATATTGTCTCAGTAATACACAGGTCATTATACATATTAGAAAGTCAGAGGCATTTTGCCAGATCCATTTTTTTCTCTAAGTATACCCTGACACTATTTTATTGGCTAATTGGTTTGTGCAGCATTATTCCAGCATGAAATAACAGACATAAAACTTCTGTGAACTGTGACTTTTGTGTCATCCTTTTAGCTGAAAATAAGATTGGAGACTATAAAATGCCTTTTCTTTAATGAGTATCATTGCTGTGCTCTATAAGATTTAATTATAAATTGACTAGTTCAGCTTTATACAAGGCCTTGGAGATGAAGGTTTTGGCATGGCAATAATAGCAGCTTAAAAAAATGTCTGCCTTCTGTTTGATCTGAAAATCGGGATTTTTATGGACACAGATATGCTGTACAAACTATAAAGCATTTTAAGCATTCTCTGAAGAATTCTGCATGCCCAGTATTTGTATATTGAATTTTCAGGAGTGCAATAAGTAAAGACTCCAATAAGTAAAATTTGGATTTTTCACAGGCCATTGAAGAACATATTTATTCCATATATCTCTTTATATAAGGATTACTGTATGCAGCATCTTAGACCATATTGATTTTCCTTTTGGTGTGTGAACTTTCTGAAAATTGGCAGAAAACTGGACAGTCTGGGCATAAGCTGAAAACTGCAGAAAATGTTTGTGCCTGAACCCATTAATTATTAACTTTTGCAGACACAATGCAAGCAGGACAGTGCAATGCACATCTTTAGGTGACAGGCTATGGATGCATTGAAGATAGATAATAAATAAAAAGCACAAAAGTTACACTGTCTGTCTTGTAATAGGGAATTTCCATCCAGAAAAAAATCTATCAATACCTAATGGGCTACTGTGAATGCCAGAATTAATGTTTAATAATCATTAAGATCGAAAGTAATCATACAGTCATTATGATTGGAAGAGACCTCCAAGATCATTGAATACAACCCTAATGTACATACATCTCAATTCAGTGCTGTCTTTTGCATGACTTACAACCATGAAGTTGTCTTCAAATTATATTATTCTGTAACTCTCTTTGATCTTTCAATGACAGTAGTTAAGAGCATTTCTTTTTTAAAAATTTGAAGTTACATTATAAAAATATTCTTAATTCTTGTATGTATAACTAATCTGTAGTATATTGGTAAATAACTGATCTATACCTATATGCCACTGTAAAAAGTACTTCATTCTATTGCTGCTCTATGCAAACTGAAACACAGAAATCTTAAGACTCTTAAGGTTTTTTGAAAAGTACTTTTCTTATCTGGCACCGGCTGCATCTCAAAGTTCACATGTAACAAAGAATATCGGAAGAAAAATTTATTAAGCCAAAATGAAGTTTAACATATGTCTATTGAGGGAAATTGTTATATTCTCGTTACAAAGGAAGATGTGAAAAGAATAATTTGAACATGCACAGAATTCATTAAATTACAACCTTTGGTAAAATTTAACTTTACAGATTTTGACATCAACCCCAGAAAACTTACGAAAGGTGTTCACTAAGCAGATATTTTCACGCATCACTACTTATGAAAGGACCATGACAATCATTCTCTTCTGTGCTGCTGGAGGAAATACTGGTGTATTGATTTGTCTAGATCAGATCCTTGGGAATCAGGAGCTTATATTATTGTGGATGAATTATTTATTTCTACTAAATTCTGTTAATCTTAAAATGTAAACCAGGGCACAGTACTTACCACGAGAATGTATGCAATTTTTGAATGGCATCTATTAAGAAAATCAGGATTTTGTACTCAGAGTGTAATTATTTGTCAAAGGAAATGATTTTGCTAATAATTTATGTGGGCCTTGTCTTTCATCTCTATTTATCACTGTCCATAGCACTATGACTGTTTAGGATTGTCATTCAGTTAACAATAGCTAAAACAAGATACATGTTCTTTGCACATCTGCCGATAGAGCTTTCCAAATTTACTGGGTTTCAGTTCATTAATTTTACTCATGCACAGGCCCATATCAAAATGCACAAGTCAAATGCTTAACTTCAAGAAAGGATCAGACTGAAATGATCATAAAAGCAGCGATAATGGGCGAGATAAAAGACTTCTACTTCAAGATCTTGTGTTAGACAGTGGTCAATTGTGGATGCAAGAATAAATTAATGCTTCACTCAGTTTAACCTCACAGCTACTGACATAATGTAGTTTAATAACTTCTGAACTGGAATTTGTCTCTACATCCTTCTGTTTGATATCACTTAATAACTGCAACGGCAGTTATACTGGCACAGCATGTTGCCAATAAGTTTCACAAGTCTTTTACACATTGAGTAAAAAAAACCCCAAATTTCAGTTAGTTCAGTAATAGTTCTTGAATATTTCTTTTTATTATTTTGGGGTTTAATACTGTGTGAAATAATGAACAACACTTATCTGTCTCTATTGCAACCATATATTCCAATAATTTATTTTTCTAGGTAAAGAATCCCAGTTTATTTAATATCTCTTCATACACAAGTTTTTTCATACTTTTTTTTACTTTTTTTATTTTTTCTTTTAGCTGAAAGGGACACCTGAAAGATCCTCATCATTCAAGATACATAGGAATTACACAATTGTAAACATTGCAGTATTGCTTTATAATTTTTTGTATATTTTTTTCCTCTTCTCTAGTATCTCAAAATTTTGATTGCTTCTAGGAAGTGTTTCATAACGTTAACTGCAATAACTCCAATGCTTTTTCTAAGATGTTAGTTTAGAACACATTTTTATATATATGCACACATAAACTTTTTTCCCATCATTTTTTTTTTACGCTGGTTATACTGAATTTCTTCTGCCATTTTATGGTTCAGTAATTTAGCATCATAAAACACTTCTGCAACTATTTGCTGTCAACTTCAACCTTTCTAAATAATTTTTGTCTAATCATATATATGCTGTTGTTTAATACCTTTTCCAAATCATACACTTAGGAATATGCTAAAAAGCACAGGTTCCCTAAAAGGTCACCAGGGAATAGTTATCAAAACAACTATTTTCTCCAGTTCTTGGTTTACTGTTCTTTAACCAGGTGCTAACTGTTCAAGGTAGCGGCACATACTTATTGTCTGATTTAGAAGATCTCTCTTCCAACTAGGCAAGTGTAAAATTTACTGGAAGAGCACCTCATAAATTAGGTCAGAATGAACTTCCAAAAATACATCTGAACTTAAAAAGATATTAACACTTGCTTATCAAAATAAATACATCACTATATTTAGATATTTAAATATTTTGGAAGCTGTCATGAGATAAATTTTAGCTGTCTTGATGGGCAAAATAGTGAGTTAATGAATGTGCTGTTGACTTCAAATCTCATGGCCATTCAAAAAAGACTTCTTATATAAATGAATATGCCCCAAAATTTAGTGATTGTGAAATGCTCTAATCCCAAAATATATGTTAAGAGTTAAAGTTTACAAGTGCCTAGAAATCAATGTCCAATGTAAGTTATTCTTTTTCTTGTAATTACCTTTTAAATTACCAAAATTAAGAATTTTGCTTTCTACCTACCTGATACAAGAAATTTACAGTCAGTAGACACCCTTATATAAAACCAATAATTATAGATTCAAGCTAGAAGGGTTTTTTTTAATTTAAATTTAAGTTGCAATATGTTTTAATGTATTTTGGGAGGAATTGTGATTTTCTTTTATATATTAAAATAATTATATATAGAAAGATCTGTATAAAAATATAAATATGATTTTTAT
>JANRGV010000073.1:41354653-41369241 GCA_024734035.1 Alethe castanea
CAAGTAGCTCTCCTAAAGCAAATGTGCCACTTGCTGTTGCAGTCAGCAGAAGACTGCAGGTGACTTTGAAGGTTTCCCCCTAGAAGAAAACTTAGGAAAAAAAAATTCAAAAGCATGTATCAATTCGATAACACAAGCCCTGCATGAAAGATAAGCAAATATTCAAAGTCATTGGTATGCAAATTCTATGCTATGCTTATGGCCAAACCAGTGAAATATATAGTGTTGTCCCATCTTTCATCATCACTGATAAACACTATATTCTCCAGGGAGTCATTTTCAGTACAGGCACTGCAGATATCTATGTAGATTACTGAAATTAATAACAGTGTTTTGGGCACAGAACATGCTGCTTGATAATGCAAAATGCCACAAGGAATAATCCAAATAATACAGGGAGGAAGCATTACATTAAGGGTAGATGATGTGAACTACTAATACATTTTAATGTGTGTATTCTTTGTGTGATGAACATTTTCTATAATGTGCTAATTCTGCATCATTTTGCCATTCCTTTCTGTATGACGGCTGCCTGTTAATAAGCAAATCTGCTTTGCAAAGAAATTGCATTTCTAGTGATTTGGCTAACACTTGGCAGAGTTCTGTATCATTGTGCTACATAGAATAACTGGTCTGATGTGATTATGCATCTGGCCAGTAAAAACCAGTAATTCATTGCTATGTTGCTATGATTATGAATACAGATGCAGATTTCTGTGCAGCTTCTTCCCAGGCTGCTGCAGGCCTCTTCTATTAGTGACTGTTTGGCCACTATGTGTGGGCATAAGCTCTCACACTTCAGCATCCAGCCCAATGTGCCTGAAGTCTCACAGGCTGTGGACTGAGTGATTAAATGAACATTATTATGGGAAACATGCAAGTTTACTGAGATTGTTTTGATTTTGTGTCAAAGCTCTTCTTAGCTAATAAGTAGCTCTCTAAGCAGTTGTTCCTCCCTACTTATCATCTATTGTATACTTTCCAAATTCCTAATTCTCATTACTGAATCAAATCAAATTCTCATTCATCTCTAGCTTATTGTAATATTGATATGCCTCTAACACACAGTACAACTGACTATAATTCTTTAAATTAGTGCTTTCCTGGAAGTTTGTTTCAAGAGGTTGGCTTATTGCTATAAAATAAATTACAGTAATGCTGGCAGGACTTGAGTCTAGATTGCAATGAAAATGTCTGATTCTTCTACCTAAAAAAAATCAGGGATGTACTCACTAAGCACCGATCTCATATTAAGAGTGTATTCTTTTTTAAAATATATAAGTAACACAACAATTTTTGTGTTGCATACCCTCATCTATCTAAGTTATATGGTAGACTGTTAAAGAATTTAGAAAAAATAAATGTATGTAATTACTGCCCATTGAAAATATATATTTTCTGAGTCCTTTGTTTATCATGAGACTTGCAGAAATTTTACAAAGCTATAATGAGATAGAAAAATAATTTTTACTAAAGCCGGTAAGAGCAATGTATACGTAAATGGATATAAGTAAATAATGAAGAAATAACCTCACCCTTTCAATCCCTACCTATCCGTCTAAGGGTTTCACTCAATGTTCTTGTAATAAAATTTTCTTTTCTATTATAGTTGCAGAAACCACTGCCCTCAACCAAACACTCATGCTCAGCAATGCACCCATAAATCAAGACACCTTAATCTAAAAAATGACATAACTCAGTCTGGTTCACGTTGTTGCTGACACAATTATCTACTTATTTTTTGCTTCTCCTTCCTTGTTGCACCACATACACATCAAGGAACCATTCAAAGGAGAATCACAGAGCAAAGGTCTCTGGTGGTAGATGAGCAATTGCCAGAATCTACACTCCATAATCTATTGGAAAGGGGGACAAGGAACAGTTTAAACTGTGCATTCCTACCCAACTCATAGGCAGTTTAGTGAGAAAGAGATCCAAGCAGTCTGTTTATGTTGCCCTGAAATCAGGGCTATTATATTAATTAGGTTGGTCATCAGCTGAAAGGGATTCAATAAAAATCTTTGGACTCTTTGGTACTCCCAGGAGTTTCAATTTCATTTTCTTAAGAAAATGAAAAAGGCTGGTAAGACAAGTAATGATAGTGTCTTGAAGTCCCAATTGCTATTTGCTTGGCAGGAACCATGCTTTCCCAGACTGGAGTACATTTCAGTATTGAGCCACCTATACTATATTTTAATGGCACTTGATAGCTCTTGGTTCAACTCAGAGATCACAGCTGACATTCAGTGAGTGGAAGAGAAGATGCTGTTTTATTTGTAGCTTCTCCCTTAACAGTATCTACTTAAACCATCTGATGTAACATCTAGCACACTTAAAAAATTCTTCACAAGTTTTTTGTCTATCTGTTCATGAAAAAGGTTGATAGAAATAGCATGATGGACAGTAGTATTATCACAAAGATTTTGAACAAATACTGCCTACTTCTGTAAAATGCTTTTGCTCTTAAAGTACTGATGTTTATTAATTATTACAAACAAGATGATCATAAACACTAGAAGACCCAGAATCTACTTTACAAGTAAGAAACCAAATTTTTCTCGTTATTTGCTGTGAAATCTCTTGCACTGAAACTTATAGTGCGCATTTTACTTAGAGCTGACAGTACTGCAGAGTGACCCTGATCAACGCTATTAAATTCAACAATAATTTTTATTCATGGAGATATTTAAGATTATACCTCCTGACAGGGAGGTAAGGGTCATTTACACATGTTGTCCAATGGACTGAAGGAAAAATTACTTGTATATTATGCCTACGTAATTTGTGGCAAATGTGACATTGCTGGAAGGAACTTGAATTAAAGAAGTCGTGTGTGTGTGTGTGTGTGCACACTTTTTATTTTTTCAACCTCTTTTGTGTAAATTCATATTATTCCATAGTTCTTCTGAAGTTGTAGAAATAAATGGGATTCTGTGTCGATTATTCATGATTGAGATGTGTTCATGTCTGAAGTTACATTTAGCAATGCAATTTGTGCCACCTCTCTTAGTATTCATTTTCTCACGACACATGAATTTTTTCAAACAGGGATAATTCTAACCTCACTCAAGTCCATAGCATTTTATTTTCATATAAAAGAGTATATTTTGTAGTATTCTGTCTGATCATGTCTCTCAAATTATTAAAAGTAATCTTCATCTCTTATTTTCTTTACAAAAACACACAGCAAGATAATAACATAGTACAGAGAAAAAAAAGGTGAAGAAATATTTTATAGAGAAGCATTAGGAAGTACAAATGAAAATGGACTGCTAAACTTTAGAAGTTCCTCCTCAGCTGACCATTAAATTTAACTGTAACAAAAATTCGAGGCATATCAACCCTAATTTCATTAAAGAAAACTGTCACAATAAACAAATCCTAGAGTGGAAGAGCTACTAAACCTGTCTTTTATGATAATTTCTCAGTTCCTTCTCAGGTCTTCCAAATAATTTCTTTATGCGTGTCAACATTTACATGTATATTCACTCCACGATTAAGAACTGTGACTGTGATTACCTTTACCTTGGGATTTATAAGTCGTTAGGTAAAACATCTTTTTTCCCTTGGTTATGGCCTCTCATTTAAATCTTTTTTTATACCATGTTATAATGGTAAAAAAAATGAGAGAGTAAGGTTTGTCTTTTTCTCTAGGTTAAGTTCCTTGGCAGAGAAGATGACTCTGGGGAGCCAGGGTTTGTCTCTGTTAGTTAAATCAAGGATATCGATCATGACCTGAACATAAATTTCTTAACTTTTCCCTGGTGATCACTTCCAAGTAGGATTAATGTTCTTTAGACCTAGCTCACAAGAAATTAATAACTTTTCTTTTTTGGTAATTGTAACTTTTGACTCAGTTGCTAGATGTAATCATGGATACCATATAGAAATTCTTACCAACTTGACTTAATAGAATAATGTTTATTTTAACCCTACTTTATCAAATTAATACACTTAAATTCTGTGCCTATACGGTATATGATGTATTTTCAAATATAAAGTTAACATTTTACAATACATTAGCAAGTAATAAAGGATGGTTGTAATTTACTCTTAAATTTTGCTTCTTTTTTAATGTGATTTAAAAATCTATCAGTGCCTGTGTCTGTCCTCCATGACACAACCACCTGAGTACATAATTCTGTGCCAGGTAATCCATATCTTCTTTTAGATGATTTATTCCTTTTCAGCCTATTAAGCAGCCCTAGCTAGTCAGTTTGGCATTCTGATATTACACTGTGAAAAGACATTCACAATTCCTTACAGATCTGACTGAAGGTCCAATTGCCCATGTCCTTTCAGCTCTCATTGCCAGTTCTCCCAGTGATGCTACTTCCCGAGTCCTGGAAGAATTTTTTAAAATTCTTTATCAGAAACCCTAACTTTAACAATTCCTTTTTTTTGCACTCACAACAATTCTTATTCTATGAGATCCTCCTACTTTACATATTTCAAGTTATATAACTTCAGATCTGTGAGAAAAACTGAAGGTATTTCTTTTCCTTTTGTGTTATTATAGCTTTGTCTTGCCGTGATTTTGTCTTCCCATTTTGTATGTACAGAATCAAAATGATTAATCTTTTATCTCCCTAAATTCTCAAACTCCACTCAGAATAACCTCTCCATATTCAAGGAATCATATCCTGTTGTCCAAGTTCTTTTACATTTGTAGATGTACAGGTTTATATGGTACTGAATTAAAAACATTAATAATAATGTATGTTTATGTTGTTGGTTTTTTTAACTCAGTTCATACTAACTATGATAAAACATTGAATTAGATCACTATTCAAAGGGTTCTCCATGCATTTTTCCATGCTTCCATGTATTCTCTGGAACCCTGAAGCAATCAGCTGTTCTCATACGTAATGTAGTGTTTGATAAATGACTGAGTATGGCAGGTATGACAATCCTAGCTCTATCAATAACTGCAGGTGCTAGAATTATATTATTTTCAGTAATAGATCCAACCCTGAAGCAAACATTTATCTTTTTTTCAAAACTACATGAAAACACTTTAAAACTTCAACCCTTAAGATTAGTTACTCCCCTTATTAAATAGCATATCATAGTACCACTAATCTGACTTTGATTCAAAATCAAGTGGGTTTCAAATGGCCTATAACTTTTGTTCAGATTCCCACAGTCAAATGTGGAGTTTTGGAGTCAAATTATGCTCTCTATGCATAATCTGGAATAGTAAAAATGCTTGATTTCTTTTCCATACACATTTTTACTTCATTTTATACTATTGGGATATTGAAAAATCTTTCAACTCTAAGCCTGAATTTGCACTTTTCTGCATTCAGTCTGCTTATCTTAATTTCAGATACACTGGTGATAATTCACATATTATATTATGTGAAATATTAAATGCAAAGTTTTATTAGATTATCAATCATTTCCCCTTATGAACATAATATAAAAAAACAAATGCAGTACCACATATGACAAAACCAAGTAAGCAGTTTTTTGCATTTTTGCTAACTGCAATTCTTCTTTCATTAATTTGCATTTAGTTTTCAGATGGATTTCTTCTAAGACTCCCAAAATAAGCATAAATACTTTGTAGTTAACTACATTATTTTATTTTTTTACTTTAGAAAACTATTCCTATTATATAAATAGTATTTTGTGAATATAATAACAAAAAATAAAACCTATCTTTTTTTTTCATCTTTCTGTATGAACTTATTGAAAATATTAAAAATGGAAGCTTCTACTTTAAACCGTTATATTATTTAATCAGAATACAGCTGGTATATGAAAATATAGAAACAATATGACATTTAGTTTTATTTTGCACATTCTACATTTGACTGGGTAGTGGAGTGTTTGAGAAAAAATGTAAGCATTGTATTTCTAAGCTGTTCATTGAAATGATGCCTAACTTTCATGACTTTTGAGCATAATATTGAGCAATTTCTCACCTTTGGAAAGCACTAGTGATACCTATATGTCAGTGTCTTCGCAATGAACTGTAAAATTTATTTATTTTATTGAGATGTTCTGTTTGGTTTTGGTTTGTTTGGTTTTTTTTTTAAATTATGTATGTGTGTATATGCCTATAAACAAGCGTTATTTAATCTCTTTATTGATGACATAGTTGAAAGAATTGAGTGCATTGTCAGCAAGTTTGTAGATGACACCAAGCTGAATGATGTTGACACACCTGAAGGACTGGATGCCATCCAGAGACCTGGACAGGCTTGAAAAATGTGTTCATGGGAATCTCCTGAGGTTTAACAAGACCAAGTGCAATGAGCTATGTCTGAGTCAGGGCAACTGCCGGTATAAATCCAAGCTGGGGATGAACAGATGAACAGCCCTGCTGAGAAGGACTTGGGGTGCACGTGGATGAGAGGCTGGACATGACCCAGCAATGTGCAGTACTTGTTAGATCATTACTGTACTTAGGCCTGTATTAGAAGTCATAGCTCTACTGCTATGATCCAGTTATTAAAATTATTAGAAATGCCTCTGCCTGAATTAAGGTGCAAATGAGACCATATGCCAAAGTCAATATTATTGATTTTATTTAACATTAATAAATGAGAGAGAGATGGGGATGTGGGGGTGGGGAAGAAAGAAATTGAAAAGAGATGAGGGGACAGAAAAATAGTGATAGGACAGACTAAGGAAAATATCACCATTCAGAGGATCCTAACAACATTCTGTTGATCTTCTCCATCTTGGCAGTGAGGGTACCCCAAAAAACGTAGAGTCTAATGGAATAATATATGTTTAAGCCAGGTGGGAATGCCCAGATGCCTCTCCTGAGGGGGAGCAAGTTTGACGCTGTCTCCTGCAGCAGAGTCCTGCAGTGGATCTGTTGCTGCACTTTGCATCACGTGCACTCCTGTGGTGCAAGGTGGCAGGAATGAGTCCGGGGACACTTTGGGAGGTCTTTGATGGATTGTGACACCTCCTCAGCTGCCTCTCATGTGAATGTCCTGTGGATCTGGCCTTCCTGGGATGGGGGGAGTGGGGATGTATACAACTGATCCCGTTTGTGTTAAGGGAGGGTGGGTGTTCACTGCCTCTGATCTGAGGTTACAACACACCCCCAAAATTCTCCTCTCCCCGCCTTGGTTGGTGGGGAGTGTGTGCAAACCTCTGGGCAGCAGATGAGCTTGTGGGCTCTGGACTCCCCCACCCTGAACTCAGCCACACCTGATTTTCAGGACAGCTGCTGGGTTTGGCTTTCTTGTGAATACATTTTTCTCCCTCAGCATTGTTTGCTTTTTCTTAGACCTGAAATGATTGAACCACTGTGTCATCCTTATCATAAGTTCCTATCTTAAATTAAGATATCTTAACTCATAATCCAAAATTTCCCTCAGAAGGTATCTTCAGGCACAGGTGAGCTCCATTGGTCAAAGCTTCTTTATAAAGATTTTGAAAGTGCTTCATAACAATGTTTAAGCCATGAACCATAATATTTCAGTCTCAGAAATCTACTCAGTGGATATTCTCTAAAAGCAATTGCTAAAAAATATTCTGACTGTGAATTTTGAACATCATGGAGAACCAGAAGATTTAATTTCCAGAGCATACTTAAATTTTCAGAAGCATTCCTCCAGTTTTGGGCTAACAACATGCAAACACAAGATATTTATATTTCAGGGAACAGTATGAGTCTTTCTGACTTGGTTTAACTTGTTTTAAAATTTATGAAGCCTTTATGTGAAAAAGGTCATTCCAGCTAAAACTAAAATTAGATAAGAAGTTAATTATTTCTTAATTATTTTCTGCACATTAATTCAACTAATTCTAGAATCAAGTTTTGTCTTTTACAACACTGAATTATGCATAATGCAAATTAATTTAAGAATACTTTCAGCAAGAATTAGTAGAGCTGTCAGTTCAGATGCCATTGTTTTTGTTAAATGGAATTGAGATTAGTAGTCTAAAAGACGTGGAGAGCAGGATCTGTATCATGGGGCAGTTTTTCCAGTTGTTTTAAGAACTGACAGGACTTGGTTCCTGGATGAAATGTTTAGCAAGGTCCCAAGGCACCCATAGTCAAAGCAATTCAATCTGCATTCTTGTTGTGCTGTGAGCGGTCATTTCCCCAGTGCTATCAGGCAAGTGTCAGCGGTGGCAGCTTTACAAACCATGAACTCCACTGGAAAAGTGCAGTTACTTATCTGGCTTCATCACTACACAGAAAACACAAGTCGGGCATTTCCAAGCTCTCTGCATTTATATCAAATTTTTCATGGAAAAAACCTTAGTAGCTTTTTTTCCTGTCTTGCACCTTAAATATTTGTTGTACTGTTCACTATATCACATACTCTCTGCTGTAATGACTTCATCCAAAATACCCAGTAATCCTGGTTTAAGATGCTCCCACTTTTTCTTTCCACTCCATACCACTGCTGTTTGTTGTTATACTCAGTTTGTAACCTCTTTAACCAGTCACATTTTGTTGGCAGCAGCTACTGGTGGAATCATTTAGTGAGTGGAAACAGCAAACTGATTCAGATTTTAAAATGAGTAATCCCACCTTCTGTGCTCATTACAAGAAGAGCATGGAATAGTTTAAACTGATACTTCCATCAAACACTTCTTATGAAATCACCTCTTGACACTCCCAAGTTATTCGGTTCCATTAAATAGTCAAATTTATTTGGAAAACGCGAAGAGGCAATTTTTATTTATTTTTAGCAAGGAAGCTAATGAAACTGAAAGTTTCACTGTATAAAATTGTTTCAAACACATTGAGCGTTGTAAATGAGCAAGTAAAGAAAAAAGTAAGAGGGAAAGGTGCAGAACTAAGGATTCAGTGACACATTTCTGAGTTGCATACGCTAAAGCAGCTGTTTTCTACACGACATCTTTTCTTGAGCTCTACTGCAGCTTGTGTAAATTGCTGAATTTGCAGCTAATTATTTGATTTCATACAAAGTGTGAATAATGAATGGTACTATAAACACACAATGTTTTGATTTTTCCTCCTAGGAATAAGTGTAGCCAACAATGGAAATCATATATTTGTTTAAAAAAAAAATTTAAAAAAATGGAGGGAAGATGAAAATGTATTTGTGAACATGACCATATTTCTAAGTTTTATGACATATAACATACATATCTTTATATATATCTTTGGTTTTGCTTCCTAATTGTATAGATAATTGGATAATTGTGCAGAACAAAAAAAAAATCCAACAAAATATCACTTCCATCACAGGTGAAATCCAAACAGAAAAGGAAGTATATATAAATATTCCCATTCTATGAGATGTTTTCTAATTTGCCCATGACAAACAAACACCAAGAAATTTCTGTGTGTAGTAAAACCTATATTATAAAGTAGTTGCCTTTAAAGACATCTACAAATAGCTCCAATAGCATTGTAAATACAAGAGGATTTTACACACATACTGGTAATGGAAACCAAATTTAATATCTCAGAGTGTTCAGATATTAAAATGAAAAAATTCCCTGCAATCTTCACAAAATCAGAGCATTAAAGAATTAAATATTTTTCTATCAATTACCTTTATGATTCACCATGAATGGAAGATTAATGCTGACTAACACAGTGCTTGTGGAATCAATTTTAATCTCAGACGCAATTCTATTATGTGCATATATATACACAACTTTTAAGTTTTTTATTTTCCTCCCATTTTACTAAACTAAGTAGTTTAGTAAAGTTACTTAACAAGTTAGTGTAAAGAGCAGGAGACTATTTTCTGGCATTAAAAAAGCAGAAGAGATTGCACTCAAATGAAGGAATAAATCTGAATCTTTAGGTCAATATATTAAATCAAGTATAAAAGAAAAAAGAGCTAAATAAGAACAACTGAAACCTGTGCTGAGGAGCTCAGCCTTGGAAATTGTTCTGAACTGAAACAATTTACTTTCCAATAACAAAATCATTTACTTTCTGAAACTGAACAAAGTCATAATTTTTGCTCCAAGGAATTTGGGAAGATCAAATCATACCATAAATCACTTACTGAAATTACAAAGTAATTAATAATATGACTTAGGCTTCATTTTAATATCTGTTCCCTTGAGGGAGTTAGAGTGTTGGACATCTCTCATCTGGTTTTTTTGTGTTGGGGGTTTGCTCCCCAGCGGTTTTTAAAGACGTAGTCTTTTCATGAAAGGCAGATGCAAATATTCATGAACATAATTTGCCTTGAAAAGTAATTGAAATCCCACTTTTCAACCTGTTTGACCACTTTTTCGGTACTTCTATCTGCATAAAATGAAAGCAAATTTCACCTGGAACATGCCTTCAATGTCTACCAATGATTTTTACTCAAAAAATCTAATACTACTTGTGGCTATCATTCAGGTGTAAGACACTGCTTTTCCCCTTGTATCCATTTTTGCAAGTGTGTATTGCTGGAAAAAATTCAATAAATTCAATAATGTTATTTTATATTAATTAAAGGAAATACTATGAAGAGAAGAACAATGCAGTGGCATGACTTTAGATCATAAATGTGGATATATGTTGCTTACATTGCTGGTACTCTAGTATGGAATATGTTCATAAGATGCATGGTTATCTAGGTTTTGCAGTGACTGGAAATTTTTGTCCATATAACAGTGTAGATTGGAATAATTTTTTGACTAAGATATGATAGGAAAGAGTTAAAGAAGATAGAGGGAGTTCAGCTGGGATCTTTGAAACCTTCTAGTTATTTATGCTTCACAAAACTACTATAAAAATAACCAGTGATCACTCCAAGACTACTAATGTTAGAATTGAGGTCTTATAATGCAGATCTATAGTTACTCTTGATGCCAAACTCACCATTTTGGTGGACAGAAAGCATATACCATGCTCCTGTTGGGGTAAGGGTAACACCATTTTGCATCTTCAGTGTTGCCCTGCTCTTCTGCTGGTATACCAATACATATGTGTAGTAGCTATTTCTTTATATATTCTATTCAATACATGAGTATAAATGATACATTAAAGACATGTAAGATTATTTCTGTTTTCAATAAAAGCCATTTTAAATCATTGCATATCATATTTTAAATGAGATCATGTCATTTATAATTGAGCACATATATGAGGAAGTTTATTTCTTTAATCTCTACCAAATAACTAAAATAATGTCTAAGTAGCCTATGCTCTCCTTTAAAAGGAGGCAGCAGTTATTAAAAAGAAAATATATTTCTCTCAACTCTATAGAACTTAAACTTACATTTACGGGTTTTTACCTTTGTAATTTATAAAGGAAGCTGAAATCTTGATAGTTTTATTCCCCTAATATTTGATATATTTTATATTCTACATATCTTTGTGATTGGAGGAAGAAATAGTAGCAGAAAATATACAACTCAGGCAGACAACTTTTAGATTTATGGGAGAAAAAACTAAAATGAACTGTTGAATGGAAATGTACGGCTCCAAAAATGCACCATTTACTGAAAACATCTATTGTAAAAGTTTTAAATCACCCTATTTCTGGATATTTCTGTATATTTCTATAGTTATGTTCAGATCTGTTATTTTCAGTAAGTTAGGCTAGCATTGACAGACTCATCCATTAGTTTTGTTTCTTTCCTTGGCCACAGGTGTAATCCAAGTCTAGTGCTATTCCATATAGGTGCATTATGATGTCTTGATTGCTTTCTCTGCTAGAAGTTAAAATAAATCTGCAATCTATATATGGAAAACTTCATAGTGTTTAAATAGAAACCTTGCTAAAATATTTACACATGAGGTGAAGTAATCAGTTGTAATTTTATCTTTTATTGTTTTTCTATTTTCTTGTATTTTGGAATATTATTGTCTAAATATATAACTATAGAAGAATTTCTGGTAAACTGCGCAGATAAACTGTCAGTGCTGACTAACAATCAGTTAAGGTTGGTACATGTGCAGGTTCTCAATGACAATTTTTACCTACCAAGAAAGATGTGATTAGAAATAACTGGCAAATTAAATTATAAGTCATAAAGGTAAGCCTGTTTCCTCTGATGCTTTCTGCAAATGCATACATGCAAATAGGAAAACACATCTCAAATTAGAATTCATTTTGGTCATACTAGATTTTAAGAGTTGTTTTTTTGTTGCTTTTTTTTCAGAGTGGGTTTTAATATATAGAAGACTGTTTCAGGGGTATTTATATGTGGTTTGCCTCTTCTTCGTTTTCAAGTACTCAATAGTTAATATACTCTGTAATATAAGTAAATTGTTTGACCATGCACTATGTTTAACCAACTGTACTTAAAAATCCTGACTTGCGTACCTTCGCAAATTTGAAAAACCACTGCTGTACCTTTATTTTCTTGCAGTCCTTCTGTAGCTCTCTTTTATCTATCATATTTGTTTTACGGTTCTAACAAACACAGTTCTTTTCTGTTAACATTTCACTGTGAATGATTGAATGTAACTGATACATAATTTTTTTGTTCTTTAAAAATATTACCCTGAATCTCCAGCCTAACACTGACAGAATGGCCTGTATGGGGGTATTGTCCAAATAGTTTAAGAGTAAACACATTTGTTTGGATGTGACCCATAGCTGTTTGGCAGGCCCAAAGAGGCTCCCATAGCTGAAGGAAAGCACTCAATTTTCAGAAGCTCAGTATATCAGATTTATCTGTAAGTAGCAGAAATGTCTGTCTAGGGGAGAAGTCTACCTGAAATCACCACTCAGACAGAGGAGGATTAGATTACATCTGCTCAGTTGTAACTGAAAACATCTATCCTTTTTATGTGCTGAAAAACAAAGAATCAAGAGGTGAAGTTTGTAGTATAACTGATGCAATGTAGCCTGTATTTTTCAGCAGCTCCACATGGCTAGATGATTCAGATATGCACTGGAAAACCACAGGAGGGCTGGTGAACAGTTAAAGATTTTAGTTCATTTTAGCACCTTTGGGGCAGGAGGCTGGAAGGTGATATTCATATTATACATGAGGAAAGTTAAAGAGATTGGCCTGGTCATTATTGATGAGACTAGCTTGAAAAGCGGGCAGGAGGAAATGCATGCAGGAGTGAGGGACTGTTTTCTTTATAGTAGAAAAAAATGGATTATGATTTGTTCCTTGTCATGTGCTTCTGTAAAGGTCTGTTCATCACTATAAAACAGTTTCTGAAATACCAGTGAAGTACAGTAGTGGCATCACTGATATTACAAAAGAGTTCATGTATTTCTAAAAGTAGATATGTAGGCATGAAAGCAGAAATTTCAGACCTCTTGAAATAGAGAGGCAAGCATTGGTTCATTAGGAAGATTCAGAGGACCTAATATCTATAATTATATCCCTATGCGAGTACCATGAGAAAGTTTAAACCAAACTAAAGAGAATGAGAAAGTTTTGTCTTGTGTTTCATAGCTCATCTACAAAAGCCATCTTTTTTACAGGCACCTAAATGCTGTTTTGAAGACATTCCAGCAGTTGTTTAATGCTGTTTCCTAGTATGAAATAATCTAATTTACATATAGATTAAGAATCTATTTATGGCATCTGTGATACAACAAACAAATGTGGGGGTCAAAAAACCTTTATTGTATTTGTTCAGTGCTGTTTGATTTCTGTTTGTGTTATAGTCCGATTAATGTTGCCACTTTAACATATAGCATATGACAAACATTTCTTACCAAAATGGCCTGTCTTCATGAAAACCTTATCAATAGTCAAGTGTTAGCTTTAATTACTTAATTTAAATATACTTCAAGACCTAAACAAATTGGGGCATCACATATTGCAATTCTACTACCTACTGGAAAATATCACACATATGTTCTCTATTATAAAAGCAGTCACAGTGTCACAATATTAAAAGTAATATATAAGCATAGTTATATGCAAACTAGGAGTGCATTTAAATTGTAGGATTTTCTATTTTATAAAGCAGAAAATACAAAGAAGGTTTCAGCTTTGAGTTTGCTACATTTTTTAAAGTTTATGAGCAACACTGAAAACTAAAGTATTCAGCTGTTAGGATAATTACCTTTGTATCCTGAAGCCATTCTCCTAAGTAAAATGCTTCTGAAGAGTGCATAAGAATGATGTATATATGGTCACATACTCCTGATGCTAAAGAATGAAAAGAAATTACTTGCAGGATTTGTTGGTAATGCTCATTTGATTTTATTTTATTTTTCTTTTTTTTAACTTCAATGGTTTAGTACATTTTAAAAATTTTATTGTTTCTAAAATATAATTGCTTTGTCATACAGTTACCTTTTAATTTTACTTCTTTACCTCATTATGCCACGTGTTCCATATATTCTCTGTTGCAGATTCCATTCTGCATGTTTCATTTTTTATTCAATTTTCTATTAAATATATATTCTAGACTTTTTTTCAGGAATTGATGTTTACGTGTGGAACTCTTAACTTATGAACTGGCTGACTTGAGATTTAATGGTCCATACTTAACATAGAATTAACACAGGTTTTTGCATTTAATATAGAATTTATAGATAATCCATCAGTTGGATGATCTCTTCTTGCTCCAACTGTGTGTATGGAAACATTTGTTCTCCTTTTCCATGTTTTTGGAGTTTTGTTGTTTTTCTTTTCTTTTTTTCTTTTTTTTTTTTTTTTTTAAAGCCCACTTTTGCTATGTCTCTAAATCAAGGGAAGATATTAGCATT
>JANRGV010000073.1:41376473-41444222 GCA_024734035.1 Alethe castanea
AAATTACATGTAGCAGAAAATTATATATATATAATCTAAAAGACTTTTTGAAGGAAAGGAATGTTCTGACTTCTGTTTTCTATCTTGCAAATTATTTTCATTCTGAATGAGAAAGAAGCTGAAATTTGTCTAAAGAAATTAAAAAATAAAACAAACCACCAAACAATCTGACTTTAAATATTTCAAATTATTTATTAAAAAAGATGCCATTTTCTTCTCTTTACTGAGATTTCCTATCTAAGCCATAATATCTCTCCTCATCTGCATGCAGTCATCTTCAAGTAAACAGTCATTCTGCTGAACCAGTTGGGGACTGCAAGAAAGATAATTTTCATTTTGAAGGATACTCAGAACTGGAACATGTTTCCTCTCTTGGTATCAGCAGTGTTCAGTCCTGACCATCACAGTGAATTCCTGTTTTCCTGCATGTCTGTGAGTAGGATTCTTGAAGCAGCTGAATGAAATTATTCATCATGAAAAGTAACTGTGCACAAAAATTATCATCCTTGTACACAATAATATTGATGAACAGTTCTTTAAATACAAACCGTGGCTGGTTCAAAGAACAAAATAGTATTTCACAATGGAAAATAAGAAGTACCAAGTAAGAATGCCTTCTTTTTAAGTTTTTGTAGTACAATCATTTCCTCTTTATGAGTGTTTCTAAGTAGTGCTTCAAAAGGTTGAATAATGCCAACAGAAAGAGAATGAGAGTGAGGTGTTTAAAAGAGGTGCTTGAAAATAAAGGGTCATAGTTAGCAGCAATGACTCAATGTAACACAAAATGCTCTGTGGTTAAATTATTCAGACTAGATGGGTGTCGTAATTAAAAGTAGTTACCATTCCTCCCTCATAACATCCCAAAGAACTTTTCTTAGTGAGTAGGAGAATTTCATTAATGTATTTTTAGTGATCAAAAATTTAGAATTGTCTAACTTTCAATTTCTTCTAAATGCCCCCAAATTAGCCAACAGAGACATTTCAATCATAAGAGATGATTTGGTACACAGTGAAAGTTCCAAATGAAATTTTGAGACAATTTCATTTAATCTACAAAGATACAACTTAAACAAATAAAAGCTGCACTAGTTTAAATCTGCTGGAGATTCAGCGTAACCTACCTTGAAGACAATAACTACCATTTTGTTATTGATTATGTGTTCCCTATCACCTTGAGGCAAAGGTAAATAAAAAGATTGACATTTTTTTATACTAGTATACTAGCATATTTTGTACTAGCTCTATAGATTTAGGAGCAGGCCTTCATTTGCTAGATGCTCTTTCTAACTTTTTTTCACCAGGATACTGATGAGTATTGCTATGGAGATATAGGTAATGTACTCTTAAAATTATTTTTATGTAAAATGTGATTTTAAAAATTCAGACTTCACTCACCGCTTAGGGCTCACACAGCAACAGAAACAATGACTATAAAAGATCTTAAGCATGGAGGTTGACCAAAGGTCTGAAATTACATCTTGGAGTTCTGAAATATGAAGTAAATAAACATTTCAACCAGCCCACAAAACAGACTTAGAACTTACCTTCAGTTTTTGGTGAATCCACAAAGGGCATTTTATTTCAGCTGTCAAGTTCATTTCATGTTAATAATTTCAAGCCAATTGAATACATAAAGGGAAGAAACACTCAAACATCCATCTTGTAAATAAGAATACTGATAAGTAATGTGAAGATTAATTTTCAATTTTTATTATAAGATATCATTTATATCAACTTTGAAAGTTCATAAAAGTCAGATGGTTTTGATTGGTTTATGTTAGGGTTGCTTTTTTTTGTTGTTTTCTTTTTTCCCCCAAGGGGCTTCTTTTGGGATGTACATATCTAACAGTAGCAAACAAATTGACGGGGGAAACTCTAATGGCAATCTCATTTGTATGCACAGTGATAATATACAGTCTATTTAAAGGCTGCTGTTGGACATAGACAATTCACAGAGTTTGTTCCTACCTTTTGCCACAGGGATGAATTACAGCCACACTGCAAATCTGATTGTGCACAGAGTGCATGTGGGAGGAAAGCTGCGTAGCTAGAGGCTCAGAGTGCACCTGAGACAAAACAGAAACAAAATGAAAAAAAAAACAAACAAACCATAAAATTGGTAAAAACTGAAAAAAACACATATGGGATGGGAAAGGGACACAGACGTGAAAGAAACTCTGCCCTAAAGCAATAGACTATTTGCTTAAAATTCTATTTCTTGATATGTTACTCTTTTAGACCTTTCATGGAAATGAAGAAATGATGGCAAGGAAATTGTAATAAAGTATTCTCTTATCTAAATAAAAATTAAGATAAACTGATTAAAGAAAACTTAATTTTATTGAAGGAAAAAAACCTGGGTTCTTCAATTTAAGACACAGAAAGCAAAAATAGGTATGAAGATTAATTTTCAGTCAAAGAAAGGTAGAAAAGGTCATAGAGATTATTAATATCAGAAAAGAAAAGTTAAAAAATAGGATTCAAACTTTATTAAGCAGATCCAAAACAGATGAAGTGGAATATATGAGTCATTAAATTCCATAAGAAAACTCAGAATAGATCATATTTGTATAATTTTGTAACTTCAAGTATGGCAGAAAATAATCAAAAAAGGGACTAATTATTAACTGAATCCAAAGCAAGGTTATATCTTAAGGTATACTTTAGAATCCATTTTGGGAATTTTTTAGATTAAAACGAGGTTAGTGTGGAAAACATGTTTTGGTTTAGCAGTGGTAGGGGGGAAAAGCCTCCACCCATGAAGTCAGTACAGTCAAAGAGTGGTTGGTTTTGACAAAATTTCAAGCAATTCCTCAGTCATGTAGTTTAAGTAGGAAGAAAACATGTTACTGTGACACAGTTTTCATGTCCTCAGAAAGCAGAAGATTCACTGACCCAGCAATACATAGAGAGGACTCTAAAAGTTTTATGTCTAAGAAAGATATGCTTTACAGAGCGTACTGGGTTTGCGTGGCCAGGTTTGGGTGCTGCAGGGGTGCCTTCTGTAAGAAGCTGCCAGAAGCTTCCTCCATGTCATACAGGGCCAATCCTCAGTGGGTCCAAAATGGACCTGCTGCTGGCCAAGGCTGGGACAATCAGCAATCATGGGAATGCCTCTGTGATGACATATTTAGGAAGGATTATTGCTCAGGTATAATTATGGCCAGAGAAAAGCAGTTTGAGGGCACGTGAGAGGAGCAGCTCTGCAGACACCAAGGTCAGTGCAGAGGAGGGGCAGGAGGTGCTCCAGGTGCCAGAGCTGAGACTCCCCTGCAGCCCGTGGTGCAGAAGAGGGTGAAGCAGCTGTGCCCCTGCAGCACCTGGGGGGCCATGAGGGGCAAAGATCCACATGCCAGGATGCAGGAGACCCATGCCAGAGCAGGTGATTGCATGAATGGAGTTTCTGAAACCCTGGAACAGGCTGGAACAGGCTCCTGTCAGGGCCCTGCTGACCTAGGAAGAGAGGAGCCCATGCTGGTGAAGGTTTCCTGGTAGGATTTGTGACCCCATGAGCAATGAACACAGTGCAGCAGTTTGTGAAGAACTGTTCCCTTTGGGCTGGACTTACACTGGGGAAGTTCATGGTGAACTGTCTCCCACGGGAGGGATCCCAAGCTGGAGCAGGGGAAGGTCTCCTCTGCCCGAGCAGTGTCAGAAACCACCCGTGATGGCCTGACCATAACCCCCATTCCCTGTGTCCCTGTGCTGCAGGGGAGGAGGCAGAGCCCAAGAAGGAAGAATGGGTCAGGGGAAGGTGTTTTAAAGATTTATTTTACTTTTCACTACCTTGCTCTGATTTTGTTAGTGATAAATTCATTTAATATCCCCAAGTTGAGTCTGTTTCACCCACGACAGCAACAGGTGGATGGTCTCTCACTGTCCTTACCTTGATCCATGAGCATCTGCTATATTTTTTCTCCCCTGTCCATTTGTGGAGGGGAGTGATAGAATGGCTTTCTTGGGTGCCTGGCATCCAGACCGGGTCCACAGACTGGACACAAACAAACAAAAATCTACTTCCTGAAATTAATTACAAGTAAGAGAAACACAATAGAATTAATATAGAAATAGTATATTTTATAATTTCATATAACCAAAGAAAGTGTTACAAATTTGCAAATGCAGTGAATTGTACTAACAGGCGCTAGTGCACACAAATAATTCTTCAACGTGGCTTTCAGAAATAAGCAACAAGTGAGAAAAACTTACAGCAAAGGTCTAGCAGAGGATGCAAACCCTGTTTTCATGTTCATATTTCTCAGATTTTTCTTTTGAGAACATCGAATTTCAGTTTTATGCCTTATGAATCAACAAACACTGCGCTAGATATCCTAATGTCTACTTCAGAAAAAAAAATATTTCACAAAATTAAATCTATTAAAATCTCATCCTCACAACTGAAAAGCAAACATATTATGGAGAAGTCCCACCTCAGAAAGCACACGTACTATCACAATCCTGCTGATGAAAATAGCCATATATTTTTGATTTTTTTCCTTGGTGTGTCTTAGGTAATATTGAGACAATAAAACATTATATTGATTACCATTCTTCCTGTGCTTCATCTACAAGTGCAAGATCTATATGTAATTTATGGTCATACTCCACAGAATTACAATAACTGGGGTTATTTTACCACACAGTTTATTTTTTTTACATACACATCAAAAGGGAAAACATGTAAAACATACATTCTTTGCTAAGTTGGTTTTAGGGTTTTGTAAATTGCTGTTTACTTGCCTGGCCTGAAGACAATGAGGAGATGAGGAGGGTGCAGATCTCCTGTAACTCCAGTGTTTACCTGTCACTTCTCAGAAAGGAGAGTTCAGCTACACTGACATATTGTTGCTGCAGATACCCTTGGCCATATCAAAAAATATTAAACATTATTTAAAACAACTCTTGTTTTTAGGCAACTATATCTGTCCAAAGATACCTAGTTTAAAGCAAACTGAACTTATTTATAGGCTCCAGTGTTGGCATTGATTAGCTCTGCCTTGGTTATAAAGTGAGATAAGATACCTCACCCACATGTAGATACCTGAACTTGTGAGTGTTAATTTAGAACTGAATCCCATAAATAGCAGAGACTTACCATTTTAAATAATGCAGACTGATTTAAACCAAGAAAGATTTAATCTAGCAGGCTAATTGAAAATTCCTCCCAAAATTCAACCATTTTGTGAAGAATGGTTTGACCAGCTTTAATTACTAAAACTCTTCTAAAACCTAAGATGTTATCATTTTAATAGACTGTGTTTAATAAAGTAGTGGTTAATATTTTATCTTGTATATGCTTTTCAGTCTACAGGAAACTTTATATGTGCTTTACTGAATAATAATTTAAATTGCATGTCAGTATTGTAACATTCAAAACATCTGTGATGGCAGATAATTATGATTTTGTCATAAAGTCATAGAATCATAGAATGTTTGGGATTGGAAGGGACTTCAAAGATCACCTAGCCATGGGCAGGGACAACTTTCAACAGATTACATTAATGTAATCAAAATATCCAAGCTGACTTTGAATACTTCCAATATCTGGGTATCCACAGCATCTCAGGGCAATGTGTTTTAGTGTCTCACCACACTTATAATAAAGAAATTCTTTCTTATATTCAATTTTAATCTATCATATTTTAGTTTAAAATATTATTTTTCCTATCCTATCACAACTGCTGTCCCCTGGAATTAGTTTTTTTGAGCAGTATTGAATACTTGTACTAATAATATTTTTTTGTATTTTCTTTTATGACCTTCAGAAACTCTACTTAAAAATATGCCTAAATGCATTTTATGACATACCTCATATGCCATATATAACTTTGTATATTAATATGAATATAACAGCAACTCACTATTGTTTTTAAATGTATCTCTCCAGTCACCAACAGAGACCACTGACAGCAAGCTGTCTTTTCCACTTCTGTTTCTTAAACCAATATCAAGATGAAGATAATGTCTTCAAGACTAAACCGGTTCATATGTCATTGTCCTCATGGTCTTTGTCTTGTGTTTAGTTTTTACTTAGCAATCAACATGGAAATTAACACCTTGCTTAGTATCCTCCTTAAAAGATATTTTTTTTCTGTATTTTCAGTATGCTTACTTTAATAATGCAATGACTGTATTAGATATTGCTATGCATGTTTTTGAAGTAACCTTTTTTGTGTATAAATAACAAAAATGTAGTTATTTGTCAGTTCAAATTTATCTTAACATTTACACATCAGAAAGGTTGTTTGGTCAGTCAGCACAGCACTGTGCCTCAATCAGTCATCTCTGCCTTTTCAGTGTGACATGGTTTTGTACACTGTCATGCTAGCTGCAGAAACAAGCTCTTCATTTCATTCTGGCTCAAAATCTCCTGGTAAAACACTAAACACTGACATATTTATTCTGAATAATTTCCTCTTTGATAAGTTTTCAGCTGAACAACTGAAAAAAGTTGTTGTGTGAGGATGAAACTCAGGAACAAGTTGAATCCCAGTGTGAAGGAGGAAGGGTTGTACAAGGTTGTACTTTATTATGTCATGTGATACATTTATGACAAAATTTATGTCTTTTGTAGACTGTCATTAATATCCAGTACCTTTAGTATCTCTTGCAAATTGGCATTTGGCATGCCAACACTGGAAAACTTCAGGAGATGGGTGTTCTCAAAGATCAGTGTTTCAGACTTTGATCTACAAAAATTGCCTTCATCTGGTGATTTAAATGTTAACAGAGTTCTCCTTACTACAGTAGTGACTGAAAAATCTGCTCCAATGGTCAACTATTTAACAGGTCAAGATGTTGAAATGAACATTAGTATTCAAAGCACAATTTTTAGGAAGTTCTACTCATTCTTTTACCTCTGTGACTTTGGGTAAACTATATTGCACAGCAATCAGTTTCCAGTAGTGCTTTTGATCTTTCTATTTGGGTTTACATTCCCAGATAATGTCATCAAAATGGAAATTTAAATTAAAAAAAAAATAAAAATTGTATTTTATAATTCAGGTTATATTCTGATTCCTGTATGTGAAATTATTATGAGTTTTTCCTCTAAAGTTTGTCCTCACCAAATAGTACTTCAACTTCAAAACTAAATGCCTCATCTAGGCATCAGTAATGAAGTAATTAATTATCAAAATAGAATAGACAAATATTTGCAAAATTTCCAAAGCAATTATGGAAACTAGGTGCTAAACAAGTGGTTTGCAAAATTATCCTGTTTTACACAGAAAATTTGTGCAACTATGCTCTTTTCTGTTTTATCTTAGAACTTTTTCCCTGAGATCCAATAATTCTTAGATCTAAAAATTCTTCAGAGTTTTTCTATGAATACCATACAGCTCTGGAATTAAATTTGTAAAATATTTCTCTGGAAGTTCCAGTTAGAGAAAATCATAGCCATTTAACGAGGAGATGCTTGTGATCACCTTGTGACCATCTGAAGTATTTCAGTGACAAGATCATCAGAGAAGTAGAAAATATCTCCACATTTCAGTAGCTTTTTTTTTCTGAAAATTTTTCTATTCAGCGTAAAAATTCAATCTTCACATTTGTGTTTTCTTATTGAGAAAGCTGCAAATTCTTGGCCCAGGTAGCTTTATTACATCATTCTAATCCATATAAAATTGCTTGGTTTTTTGGGGCTTTTTTTTAAAGTGTGTTAAAATAGACCCTCACACAGTAGACCCAAAATAACAGCCGACTTATGCTGACATAGAACATCTCCCCCACATACACACACACACAGAACAGTTGAAAGTCTTTTCTCCTGACACTTTTCACAGTTTAGTTTGTGGAGTGAACATGTACCTTTGTGACATAAATGTGTTTTGACATTCTCTGACGAAAGCCCAGCACCTCTTTTATGACAATACTCTGACGAGAAGTGTGCTGTTACAGTTGGCTATATGAACCACTCACTCTGGGACTGTAATTTGTACTGAATCATCTGCTCTGACATAACTGAGTTCAGGCTCATGTCATGCATTGGACAGCTTGTCTTACCTGCACAGAAATCTAAACTACCTCCAATTGCCTTTATCCTTCTATCAGATCACCTTTTCTCTTTAGACCCTTTTAATCTACTTCTCTTCTGCTGCTCACCTCAACCTAGGCAAATGATGATGTGACCTAGGTTGCCAAACATGATCTTGTGCTCTGGAATTTCACATCTCAGAGTTGTGCATTTTCCATTGTGTAAAATGCTGAGAGAGAAGGTATGTGCCTCTGAGCCATGAATCTTGGCCTTGCTGCCTTGTTAACAAGTTACTGCCCATTAGCTGGTCCGTGACAACCATTCATACATGTACTGCTGCCCCACACTACTTAAAAAGAGTTCATCTCTTCTTCATTAAGATGCAAGTTACATCAATCAATTCTGCATTTACTAGTCTGTAAGCTCTAGTGCACTGATTTATGATATGTGCAAAGGGTCTTGGTCAATGATAAATTTTAGGAAACTCCTTACTCCTCTCTGAGGGATCAGTGATTCCACTCCAGAAGTGCTATCAAAGACTGCATGCAGGCAGGTAGCTAGGCCAAATAATTTCCTTTTAAATGTCTATCCCATGACCTAACTGTTTCCACATTAAATTATGCATTGCTTCAATAAAGCTTCATTTTAGTTTACTGGGTTTCATTGATGAAGAAAATGCTTTCATGTCTATTTTTGCTAATCATTTCAGCTGTGAGTGAACCCCTTGAAAAGAGCTAGACCCTGTTATTTATATCTTTCTGCATTTTATTAATTTCAAAAGGCACAAATCATTATTAAATATCTGTGGTTGATCCATCTATCTCAGCATTTTTTATCTTAGAAATAAAGATATCTATTAGATTTTAGTAACATAGATGAACATTCTTGATGAATTTAGGTATAAAGCAAATTAAACTAGATCATTACCTAGAGAGGAAACCTATTAACCTGTTCCCTTTAGCAAATAAGCATTTCTTTTTCAATCAGTAAAACCTTTTGTATTCTTTAAATTGAATGTGTTAAAAGTTATGCTGGGTTTGATGGCCTAGAAATTAAAGAATGAAAAGCATATGGATCTTAATGGAGATTATTTCAAAATTCTAAAGCTAAAGATTTCGCTGTTAAATGTTCTTATCCTTCTTAACTGGGGTAATTTTACCTCAATATTGGGGTTAATCAATGGGTATCTATTGTGCTTGTTTGGGGATTTTTAAAAAATTCCTACGGAGACAGAAAATCATCTCTGCTATAAAAAGAAAAAAAAAATTACATGTTATGGTTTTCAAGTTGGACATTGCTAAAATGAGTGACCATGCAAACAGAGCTGCCATCTTGTGGATAAAAATATCCTAAGAGCTCATAGTTTGTGTTGCCTGAATGCAGGAGGAAAAAAAATGTTTATAATAGTCATCAGGTCTACCTGACTTGGCATTCATCTCATGTACAGGATTATGAGAGCTGTAATTTTGATCTTACACAATCCATCTCTAAAAACTCATCACCTGACTGAGTTCTAATTTCTCCAAAAATCTTTAAACCTAGCCTTTCCAATATTAATAATGCATAGGTTAAGCAACACCGAAGAACCACTTGTGTTTTTCAATTAGTGTTTGGAGCAGAACTATGTTTTATAATATAAATAATTGGTTTAACCATTAAATTGATGTGACAAAAATAATTGTCAAGCAATTAAATGCAATAATGATTTCAGCTCATGGGAAATACATACTCATAAGCCTGAGTTTCACTTTGCTCAAGGACTAAAATACCCTCTCTAGTGAGGTTCTTCAGCATTATTCATACATCGATTAATATTAGGTTATAGAAAAAAACCATGTAGTTATTGAAAATCATTAGTCACTTCTCTTTCATTTCTTGTTCTTTCCTTCTTTGTTTTTCCATGTTATTTGAACTTGAAACTAAAAACTGCCAAGAAATATCACTGCCAACAGCACCTTTATTGTCTGTGCCAGCTGGGAGAGTTGACAAGCTAATCTTTTCAGATATGGCACAACGATAGGAGCGTATGTATTCAGAGTTCCTGGATTTCACACACAGCCATGCTTTGAGTCATGCTAAAAGTCCTGGCAAAAGTTTTTCCTTTTAAAGAAATGGCCTTACAGCTTTTTTTTTTTTCTGAAGTGACTTGCTACTACTGCATATTTAAAGTGTGTAATTTAAATCCTAAAATATATTTTCATTATTTGTATTTCGAATTGGTGATAATGCATGTGTGAAAGCATGTGAAAGTGTGAAAAATGTTGTGTGACTTGATTCGGATCATTGAAATGCCTTATTATCTACAACCGTTACTTTGTTTAGCCTGGATCTCCAAATGCTTTCATGGTTTTAAAAATACTGCCAATAGATAGATCTTGAAACAAGGAACATGGAAAAATTAATAATATATCAGTAAATTAATAAATAGTTCAATTTCAATATATTCATTAATCATATCTTACTGAAGAAAAATGACCTTTTGTTGTAAAGAAAATGTCAAATTTTGCAAGTCATTTACTAAAAAGTATTCTGCACTAATAATCCAAATTAACATTGATACTATACTTTCTAATTAAATTTTCTAAGTTACTGCTTAGTTCATAAAGCATAAGTTCTCTGTTATCACTGGAGAATAACAAACTTTATGAATGCTGAGAGCTTTGTAAAAGTATGGCACTCTACCATTAAAGATGGTCTAGCAGGTAACCAGTGAGTGATACTCTCTTTAAAGGTATAAAGTGTACTCTATATATGAATAAAAAATGCATAGAACTTTAATTCATCATTTTAAGATTAATTAGATATGGGAAATCCAGGTATTTTTCATGCTGAATCAACTAATGCAATAAAGTTTTGGCAACAATGTGTCAGCTTGGTCTAGATTTTATATAGCATTAACTATTCAGGAGAATATAACTTATAATACATCTAAGCATACTTTATCCCATCAATAGTTCTTTTCTTTACAACTCATGATACTACATCTTACCTTTATCATTAATCATACAATAGCAAAACTGACGTTCCTGTTGCCCAAATTAGTCTTTTCTGACCTGAAATTCAGTTTTGTCACTTTGCATTGCAATGAATATTTTTTATAGCTATTTCCATCTGAACTACCACGTTTTCTGAGCAGAAATAAGTGAATAAAGGCTTTCATTTTGGCCTAAAGAATGTTTTGACTAATAGGTTAGCCTCCAGATACCCACACAAAACTGGTGTCTATTAAATTCCCAGAATTTAATCTCCTGAGTCTCTAAAACTTTGTGAAAGAACCACAAGAAAATAACAGAGCTCTTTATCAAATTTGTTCTAGAAATCTTATCTTACATATATTTTAGATTAAGTTAAACCACGTTTAATGATATTTTATTTTTCCTGTTTTGTTTTTGATTTGTTTTTTCTTGGTGTAGTTGGTTCTTTGGTCTTGTTTTTTCCCCCAGAGAGCAAACTGAGCAACAATATTTTATTTTTCCTTTGGAGGACTGGATAGCAGACCATAAATAAACTGGAGTGTTATATTATTTACTGTAAATACATTTGGGGTCAGGTTCCTATCCATTTAAAGAAAGCATTTGTTTCCCAAGATTAAAAAAAAAAGTTGGCACAGAACAAAAGATACAAATACAACTTGTGATAAGACAGATTTTTTGCATTTTTCTGTAAAGTAATAGGATTTTTTTTTTGCCACTTAAAGGTGAGAGATCAAAATATTGATTTATGGAAAAAGCATATGTCTGATTTGGACTAATTTTAAAGTTCTCATGGTTTATGATACTGCCCATAACATACCTAAATACTTAGTGCCACTATATTTAGGACATCATACATTTGATGTCCTACATCAAGTGTGTGTCCATACATCTTACAATGTGTTTCATGCCTCATTTACTACAGAATATCTGGGCTGCTACTTAGCATTCAAAGAATAACTCTGCATGTACATTTGTGCATCTCTGTACTTTTTCTGTTAGTTTTAAATACCTAAAAAGACACAAGAATCAACCTAACAGTGAAATAGCTTAATATTCTTGAATTTACACCCTTTTCTAGCATGTGCCTTTATTAATCTCATGCCTTAAGAAGACACAATGCAAAATCATTAAAAATCTGAGTTCTCCAGGTGCTGCATTCATTAACCTTTCCTTTAATACCTCTCCTGTACAATATTTTGATGATTACTGTCATTTAGCAAACAGATGATGAAAATGCAGTTACCTGAGGGTCTTGTTTAATAATTTAGGCAAATTAGTTTTTAGAATTTATTTAATTGCTACATCCAAGTAGCTAAGCCGCAACAAGCAGCCTGGTCCCCGAAGCAGGAGCTTGTAAAATCTCGTTTCCTACGATGGATGGAAAAAAAAAAAAAAGAAGTGTGTGTGTATGTATGCAGTGCTTAGAGCCACCTTTCAGTGAGCGGCCGGCAGTTTAGGGTTAAGGGCCGGTCCAGGTGAGCGAAGCCAATGAGCGCCCGCCCGGGGCCGCGCCTGACATCATCCCGCCGGGGAGCGCCCAGCCCGGCCGGGCAGCGCCGCGCCCAGCCCGCCCCGATGGATGCTCGCAGCTCCGCCGCGAAAGCCAATTATCGCGCTTTTGTGTGAGGCCCAGGCATCGCTCAGGCTGCCTGCTCGCACACGGCGCTGCTGGATCCAGCCGAAGCAATTGTTTTCCCTGTGTCTGGTAAGAGTCTGGTCTGCCTTCTCTTTCAGAATAAAGGTGATGCGCCTAACCTGGGAGGGGAATTGCTTTCATACTTCAGAGGCTTATCTGCCTATAATATGTAAAAAGCAAATTTTTACTGGCAAAAAGGATGTCCTTTAGAAAAGGGATGGTTTTAAAGGAAGAAGAAGTCTGTGTCTGGCAAACTCTACTTTGCAATATGGAAATAAATAGCCTGCATGTTTGTATTGCTTTTCAGGTGAGCTAAAGAGTTATTAGGCTGACAAGAACATCACATAGATCAGTCATTCAATACTTGTGTTTTTAATTTCTTCTCCTTTAACACCTGTGTTTTTCCTTTGAAATCTAGCTTTTGTTGATGAACAAAGAAATGGAGATTTAAGAAGAGGGAATTTAATGTTGTAACAGGTTTGAAAATGTTCTGGAAGACTTTTGCAGATATCAGTCAAAAGCTGTGAAGAATATTACCAAGATTTTAAAGTTTCCAGTTCTGGAATTAGTTATAGTTACTTTGTTCTGCTAATTTCTGTAATCTAAAGTGCTAAGAAACTGAGTCAAAGATAAAAGTGTTCAATATACAGCATGCTGGTAGCAAAACACCCCATTGAGTTTTTTGCTTATCTGTTTTTCCTGTTTATACTCTGTAGCTCATCTTTAAAAACATCTAACTCTATAGCTTCATAAGTGTATATATGCAAGTGTTTATATATTTTGCATTATTGGCAGGTTTGTGGCTTGTGCAGAGAGAGGAGGGAGAGGGAAAGATTCTGTCTGCTTAACTTCTAGTTTTGCAACAGAATAAGTACATTTTAAAGCTTTTGAACCAATGTGGATTTAAGAGATTAGAAGTGACACTGACATTGACAAATCAGATTCAATAAAGAATTTAATTGACTGAAGGAGTGCAGGGGCTAATGTATGAAGAATCCAATAACCAGTTTAACTAGTCAAGTAGTATACCTAATAGGAAATAATAAATAGCAGGTTCCAGTTAATTTAAAAGCTTGATGACATTTACTTTACAGTGATTAGAATTCACTAGGTCACTTAAGAACTCTCTATCTTTATTTCAGTAATCCATGATTATACAATCCATGATTCTAAAATACAAAGTTTCAAATAATGACATATGTAGTGAGTATTACAAGTGCTCACAAAATTGAGATATATTGTCATTCAATCTAGCTATGACTATCTCTGCTCTAGTCACTGTTAGATGAATAATAATTATTTTCATTTCAAACAACACTTATGACAGTAGGGCTTTACAGTAGGGCTTCTCAGCTGCATTACACTTTTGTGGTCTTTACTAGTTCAGTCTTGTCTATGCTGTTCTTGGTACTTACCATTGTTAATTCAGCTCTGGATAATAATGTGACAAACAGTCCCAGACTTTTATTAAATGACATATCTATAATATGGATGGTGTTAGAAGAACATATTTTTATTAAGGTGAAACCATTATTATTATTCTTTCCTGTCTTTTTTCTAGCAAATTTTGCTGGGTGAGATGACCATGGCCTATAGGGAGAGGAGTATTTAACATTTTACTACTCTACCCTTCTTGCTTAGATCATTATTAAACTTGAATTTGTCTTAGGCTTGTCTTGCATCTATGCTTTTAATACTTTTTAATTTAAAGAAAAAGTGTTTTCACCTCCCCCTTGGTTACATACCTATCCACTGCATAGGTCTATGTCATTTATCAATGGGCCATTACTAGGCTTCATGTCAGATCTCCCAATACTTCTGTTCCTACCTAGTTTAGCAGAATTCTAAATTAATATAAACAATTTATCTGTAATTTCTGCTAAAACAAAGTGTGATGCATATAATAGCTTTGAGGCTGATTTGTTACACGCTTACAATGTTCTGATCCAAAGCATTCAAAGACTCTTTTTAATAAGTGTGTCCTTTTATGTACCAATGCACTTTTTTGTATTAGATAGTAATCATGGAACTAAGCAAGCCAAGGAAACTTAATGATATGATAATCCAAACAGATAGCAATCAGCTTCTTATAGGAAATGAAACTTTATTCTTTAGTTTAACCTTTCAAAAGGAAGAGAAATAATTTCTGGTACACCATTTTATGGAAAGAAAATATGGAGAATTTTTTTATTTTCAATCAAAAACTAAATTTATCAGAAAAAATACATAGGAAAACTATTTTTTTTAATGAAAACTGCTGTGTTCCTTTTTTTTCCTCCCTTAAAATAATAAAGGTAACTGTGGTAATGCTAGCCCAAGGACTGCCTAGCAGATTGACCATTGCTTTAGAAAAATGTCCTTCTAGTCTTCTACTTGGTTTTACTCTGTAATTTCCATATTACATCAATGGCCCACTTTATTAAAGGAAGAATTAGCATGAGGTTGCTTCATTTTATGCATAGGCCATTTTGTTTGTCTGATTCTCTGTGAATGAGTCAACTCGAACATTTTGACAATGACATCAGGTAATAGGCCTTACAATGAAGATTTGAGTCATTCCTCCTACACAAGATACTCGCTTCTGTTGTCAGGTAATTCTGAGAAAAGTGACAAAAGGAGTTTTTGTTTTTTACGTCTTTTTGCAAAAATTCAATGTATTTAGTATTTCTTAGAGATAATAAAGGTGCCAGCTAAGCAGAAATACGGTATTAACTTCAGGTATCCATACTTCTAGTAGTAAAAACACAAATTGAAATGAATCCTTCTTCCTCTATAACTGGGAAAGGAAAATTAGCCCTAGAAAGATACAAATTCAAGTAGTATTGCAATACCACATTATTTTTGTATCCATTTTTGATTAGTACAGGAGACAGAGGAGTTTTTTCATGCTCCAAGCTTTGATCCTTGGGTTAGATTTTTGGTCTAAGACAGATTACAAAGACAGTCCTCTAGGATCTTCCAAATTATAACAACAGTCTTAAAATCTTGTGCTGCAAGAATCCTCCTTGTTCATCAGTAACGTGCTTTATGTGTAAGTGTGCCAGATGAGACCTGAGAGTCTAATTTGTTCCCTTAGATTTTTATCCTTATGTTCCACTACTCGAGGTAAAAAACAAAACAACAACAAAAAAACCAAACAAACAAAAAAAAAACACCAATCCTTTTCATCATCTGTGGAATGGTCATAGTGATGAGGAGATTTTTTTTCTTTTTAATTTTTCTCATACTGAATTGAAAGGCAACAGGTATTATTACAGAGAGTATTTCTAAAGCAGAAGTGAGATGCAGATCTACATCTATCCTTCCAAGTTGTTGTTTTTCTTTGGAAAGAAATCCAGATGTACAGGCATGGAGAACACACTTTGGATGTCCTCCAATAAGACACCTGTCTGGATGATGAAAGGAACAGTAATGCAGACCACACAGTACAGACACAACTTTTTCCTTCTCTCTTTTGTTTTGAATCTTAAATGAAGACCAGTGGATGTCCTGATACGTAATAAAAATTGTGCTAGAAGGTGATTATGGTCAAGGACTTAACAACTCATATTTTAAAGCAGCTTTTCAACTTTAGTCTAGACCTTTTGCCTACATATAGCACGGTGCTTTTTGATTCCATAATTTGTGTATTTCGGCACAAGTGTGGCATTGTGAATGCATTGGGTCAATCCTACATGGTTTAGTGATAACAGTTTTGGCTATTTTTATCCCGGAAGTTTCCTTTTCTAATCTGTGAAGGGAAAGAGGCATCCCCAAAAAAGAATTTATCTCATCACTAAGATATTTATTTCAGATAGATGAGCTGAATCACTCTCTGGAGGGGAAAATTCACTCCATATGGACAACCTGCTCAAATACTTTCAATTATGCGTCGAACTTCCTGACTTTTAAATATTATCTAATTAAGGTCTCTTAGATTTGAGTAGCATTCAATCTCACAAGTAACATAAATAATAAATGAATAAACAAATAATTATACTCATTATTTGCAGCACATAGTAGTCACAGTTACTGATTTCTGCAACAGATGAACTCTGGACTTCATCTCTGCAGTGGCAGAGGTGTTGACCAGAGCACTTGGTGCAAGACTTTGACGTTCTACAGGTATTTTCTGGCAATCTTATCCACTGGTATTTGCAAGAAATGTAAAAGTTTGGGAAATACAGATGGTTAGCAATAGGAGGAAGCATGGTCCATCTCTTGCATTCATTCAAGCATTGTCTTCCATGCTTAAAACTTATAATTCCCCCCCGATCATTTGTTTACCTGCTGTAAGAATCATTGGAGACTCTAGTTATTTCTCACATGCACTGCACATTTTCTAAGTATTACAACTTGGTTAATTTTTTTCCCACCTTCCTAAAAGACAGAGATAGCACTCAAGTTTCTTCTTCTGAAAGTCTTAAATTCCCTGCACTAACATTAGGACTCCTCAGACATTCACAGTATTGAGCATGGACAAAGAAATGTCACTTGTTCTAGCCTCATTCTTCTTTGACAACAACATCAGGTGTCTAGGATATATAATTCCAGAAAAAATGGTCACGCATTTATCCTTTCAGTTGTCAGTCCATCCTTTTTGTCTCAGCCTTTAAGAAGGAGTTCTTAAGAATCTTCTAAACAATGTAACACTTTACTCTGCCCTGATGCAAAAGAACCAGCCCAGTGTATTTAACAAATCCTTTGTTGGGCCCATGATTTTGGTTGAAATAGTTTGTTGCAGTTTAAAAATACAGGCATGTAAAATAATAAGATTTCAAACAAACTTGTGCTATGGCTTTTAAATCCACATGTGTAGCTGGGCATTACTGGATACAGCTTTGAATTTTTTCTTAACTACCACAATCAATCTTTTAATAAACTTTGGATTTTAGGATCTTGACTTTCTTATAAAGTTAACTAATTGAGAAGTAAAGGACTATAATGCATAAACAGAAGGTGAAGAGTACTTTCAAGGAAGAAAGCACTATAACACAACTTCTCTCTTCCTATTACCTATAAATTTAACAATTTAACAAAATAATGTGGTCAAAATTTCGAAGATTCAGAAGAGTGTTTCCAGAAAGAAACACAATCTCTTACAATATATCATCATAGAATAATATTACATTATCACTCGCAAATGAGAAGCACAGCTTTCATAGTTGCCAAGCTGTACTTATCCACATCTGATGGTCCCCATTAATTTTTAACAATTGTCCTGTCACCAGTCCAGTGAGCTGTAGAAAATACTGTGGAGATGTCACATTCCTTGATGATTGCAGTTAATGCTGCTGCCCCTCTGAATCAGCGTGAAATGTAGTCATTTTTATGACTGAATCTGCAATTTGGGATTTCATCATGTTATTTATAGTATTGCTAATGGTCTGCAGCACTGACAAAGGGGTGTGTTGAAGTCATTCTCTCAGTTACTCTTGTTTTCTGTTATAAGGGAGAACAGACATCTGGATCTTATATTTCAGTAACAAGACAGAAAATAACAGCACAAAGAGGTAATGATTTTCAGTAGTGGAAGATTTTAATAGGCTTGGGTTGGGGTTTTTTGTTTTTGATTTTTCTTTTATTTTAATATCGGTGGATTTTTTTCAATCTAGGAAAAAGTAGCTTTCTATTTGGATGTAGTTTCTAGAATGTCAATTTCAGTCACATGGTAAAGTGAAAGGAGGGTTAGCGACATCTCAAGAAGGTAAAGTTGAACTTAATAAAAGCAGCTGTACAAGGGTTTTAAACTTACCATGCATTGCTATGTTACCAAAATGCAATTTTTGATTTTTATCAAAATTCTTTAGAAACACTGCATCACTTTTGAAAAAGAATGGCTTACTTTCAAATCCTCATTTTATTTAAAAATACAATTCCTAAAATGTGTAGTATCTAGTTTGTTTTAATTTTGAACCTATAAAATGCCCATTATGTACTATAAAAATTATCTGGAAGAATCCTTCTCAAGTTAATAACATTAGAATATTTAGGACATTGCCTGATTTTTATCCCTCTCTGAAAGTATATCTAAATATTATCATGCCAAATAGCTCCAAAAGTATCAAGAATCTTATTTAATGCCACAGTTCTCATGATTGCTGTAACCAATGTGTAAAGAACAGTAGGAATTATAGCATCTTGCTTCATTATTTCATCTTTTAATTGTCATAGAACCATGGGGAGGAAAAAAAACACAGCAACATCTAAGTACATTAATGATCCCTGGAAACAGTGATTGATTTCCTATGGGCTTGTGTCCCTTAATTAATTAACTACTTATATGATTTATACTAAGATTTCTTTTTGTCTCCCCATATGCTTGTAAAAATTAAGCCATTCTTTTCCCTGCAGGACAAACAAATACTGTCTCGTGCCAACTTGACAGAATCAAACATTGTCACTAGCATACCAGGAGAGCTGTTTTCTCACTGCCTCTTGGTTCCTCCCAACCCAGAGCACAGCGAGTAAGAGATGACTTAATCTGAGCAGCTTTAATTGGCACTAGAGAATTGTCCCTCAGATGTGTAAGATTGGTGTCCGCTACTGCATTCAAAAGTTGTTCTGTGGGGAAGAGTGTTTTCTCAAGAAAACAGTCGGTTTTTTAAATGTATGGACATTAAAACTGTGTTACTAAAGCTCTGACAACTTTCATCAGTTGAGGATATCATGGGAAAATGGACCTTCCCTGTTCCATAAGGGTGCTGGGAAGCAGCAAGAAATTTGCAGGTTTTAGAACAGCCATATAGGATGAACCATAGAAGCATTACATTTCATGGGAATTGTGTTATGATGACACAGCCTGGAAAGTATGTCCAGAAACATGCTAAACATTTCATCTGTACTCTAGTATATCTTTCCGATTTTTTACAGTTAGTCTTTCCTATGTACTAATTTAGCTTATGATTTGGTAAGACATTGAAGTAGGCTATCTATCAAATCCTTTCCTACAAGTTCTCAGAACTACCAGTAATTCATTGAAATCATTCCAGAACAATAAAACTTCTGAAGGGTGTGGTTATCTAAAAAGGTTAATTTCTTTGTTTGGTTTAGCCAAAAATTTCTAGAAGTTAAGTGTTTTGTTCCCAGTTGGGTAATTATTTCTCCCTAATATCTGATAGAGACCCTTAAGTGGCTTCTAAGTTAGAAGTAGAGAGGAGAATAAGCAGACCAAAATCCTCATAAGGCTTGTTAACTTCCTTCCTGTGACAGACACAGAAAGAAGGGATCTGTTTCTTGCACACCTGCAGTGAATTCCCTACTGAGCAGTGTTTCAGCCTGGCACTGCAGTAGGTTCTCTGAGCTCCAGGAGAGCTACACTAAAAGAAATGTGACTTTGCTAAGAGTTTCAGAAATTAAGTCACAAAGGATTGTGACAGACAACTGTATCATCATTTACATGAACAACCATACTTAATCACACAGATAAGAGGAGCTAATTGACTAGGTTCTACCTGCTCCATTTCTCCAGATGGATTCAGAGACTAAAAATCCATGCATTTCTACTGGAATCAATCTTCTTCTTGGCACAGCCTTACTTATTTTCAGTTATTTGGTTGCACTAGAAAGCTTACTTTTAATGTTCTTTATTTTTTTATAAAGCATTTCATTAATTAATAATTTATTTTTTTGGTCATATATAATATGGTCTATAGTACATGTCAGGGACTGTATGCATTTGAAGTAAAAGCTTTTAATTAGCTTTTGTGTTCTTTTACTTAAATGAGATGACAGCAATCTTGAAATTAAATCACATATTAAACACCTGAGTTCTAGGCAAGCTTCAGTCTGAGGGAGCAGAAACCTATATAGTTTCATTTATGGGATAATATGGCAAACGCTCACCAGCAGACACAAACATCTTCTCACCCAGCCAGTTGAATCTGAGATACTGTGCAACCACAGGAATACATGAATATAGTATGCTGGTTATATAGGAACTCAAGAAGCTTTACAGCTGTAGTACTGTGATTAATGACAAATTCTGGATTATTTTTGAGTTTATCCAGGGGCTGCTTAGTACAAAACATACAGGCAATTCAGAGTTGGCTGCAGAATCAGGGCAATTATGTTCCAAACAACATACTGTGTGACAGATTCACTCCCTGGTGCACACCATAGGCTTTGTGTGCACATCATGGCTATGTCCTCTGTCCACTTTGGGTGGAAAGACCTCTGCATCCCTCAGCCTCTGCATCCTTCATTCCTAGCTGGAGGAAAGACTGTGATCCAGTGTGTACTACTTTGAATCTGGATAACTGAGAGTGAGGACAGTGATGTAAAACACAGACTGCCTCATGGATAGTGTGCAGGTCTATGTTCAGCCTTGTTTAATAATCACTCAAAGACACTTAACTGATATAGACAGGGCATCTAGGACAGGTAAGCGTTATTGCTCACTAACCACCTGTGTTTTACGTGTTCTAATAATTAGATTTGCTGACTAAAATAGACTGCCTGATTTTGACCTTACGTACTATAAGAAAACTTACTCAGAGAAGATATTATTCTTCCTCATTCTTTCAATGTTTTGATGCCACTTTTAAAGTTTTTGCTTAAATCACAAAAATATATTTTTAGTAGTTTATTTGGTGTAAGTTCTCCTATGTTGGTCTGTCTTCCTTACCTACAGGTCTACTTTACTACTCTTTAAATCTTAAACTCAATGAATAAAATTATTCTATGAAGGATAGAATAAACTAAGGTTGAAGATATCTGATGTAGTGTCTTTCCCTGAGTAAAGATTTGTGATTACTAGTCATTTGCAGACTGTGACAGGGAAGAGCCTTTGGCACACATTAGGAATGACCATTAGTTCTCGTACATTTCCTTAAGCGACTATTGTCAGAGAAAAACATGTAAGCTCTAGCTAAGTATAAAGATGTCCTAAAATATATTGGTCTCTTCAGAGAGAAATTGGCTGGGGATATACTAATGGAAATGCATTCTAAAGTGATCATATTTTTCTGTAGTCAGGTTTTTGGGTACAAAGAAATTGGTGCTGGGTTATGAGGGAAAAAATATTTTCTCTTTTTGGTTCACCTAATTTCACCTTTTTTAAAGTTATAGACTACAAAAAGCAACATCCTTTTTCTGCAATACGCAACCACTTAGGCCCTCAGACTAATGCTTCTCTGACCAATATCAATGTATGCATTTCCTTAATATTTAGATCATTGCACTTCTGTGGCCAAAATTTGTCAGTATAGAATCTCAGATTCTTGAGAATTTTAGAGCTCAAATTTACTTTTTTGATTTCCTGTACAGGTTTTGTATTGACTAAACATTTATTTCCAGCCTAGAAAGCCAACTGCATCCTGCAAAAAACGAAGCGTGGCAGGTGAGTCGAGGGATGTTATTTTGCCCCTCTACTCTGCTCTTATGAGACTCCCACCTGGAGTGATGAATCCAGCTCTGGGGTGCCCAGAACAAGGAAAGATATGGACCTGTTAGAATGGGTAGAGAAGATGGCCACAAAGATCATAGAAGGGCTGGAGCACCTCTTCTATCAAGAGAGGCTGGGAGAGCTGGGGCTGTTCAGCTTGGAGAAAAGAAGACTCTGGAGAGAACTCATTGCAACCTTCCAGTATATAAAGAGGACTTATGAGAAGGATACCAAGAATTTCTAGCAAGGTCTTTAGTGATGAAACATGGGGCAACATTTGTAAATGGAGAGAGAATAGATTTAGACTGAACATAAGGAAGTTCTTTATGTTAAGTATGGTGAAAAACTGGAAGAGATTGATCAAAGCCAAATCTAACTTGGGCCTGGATGCTTTTAAGACTGTGGAAGATCCAGAACTTCTCTTGGCAGTCTGATCTATTAAACGATGTTTCTTTCTGTGGCAGGAGGTTCAGACTAAGTTACCTTTAAAACATCCTTTAAAACATCCTTTCAACCCAACCCATGGTATGTCATTGGATTAAGGGATAAACTGAAATTAATAGCTTTAAAATCACATATTTTAGTGAGCCACCACCAACACACAGGTGTTTTTGGAGTTTTTTCAGGCTTTTTAAAAATAATTTTCTGTTCTACTCATTCCACATTATTAACAAAATGTTGCAAGTATTTTTGCAAGATATTAAATTTATTACAAAATTATGATTAGCATGTTTACTCTTTGGCATAGTAGGAAGTGCTATGAGAAGATCCTAAGTCACTGGTAAGACCATGCCTGAAGTTCTGTGCTGTTCTGGCTATCAAGTATGAGAGATATGAACATAGAGTCCAATGAGGGGCCACAAGGGTGATTAATGGAATGGAGCATCTCTCCCGTGACAAAAGACTGAAGATCTGGGATTGTTCAGCCTGGGAAAGAGAAGATGTGGGGGGATCTCATCAATATATATAAGTACCAGAAAGAAAGGTATAAAGAGGACAGAGAAAAGATATTTTTTTCAGTGGTGCCCTGTGACAGGACTAGAGGCAATGGGCACAAATCAAAACATGGGAGGTTCCCTCTGAACATCAGGAGACACATTTTACTGTGAGGGTGACTGAGCACTGACACACACATCCCAGAGTATTTATGAATCTCCCCTCTTGGAGATATTCAAATGCCATCTGGACATGGTCCTGAGCAACCAGTTTCAAATGGCTTTGCATAAACAGGGTAGTTGGTCATCTGGGTGTCTCTTCCAACCTGAATTCTTATATGATTTTGTGATCCTTAATCTTTTGAGGATCCCTCAGAACCACTGTTACTTTTTGCTTAGGCCAAAAAACCCTAGAAATATAATAAAACTTATTGAGCATGAAGAATTGAAGTGGGACTGGACGACCTGGTGTGGTGGGTCCAACCTTACCCATTCTGTCATTCTGTAAAGCTTGAGGGTGGTAGACTTTCAGCCCAGTGTCTCAAAGCTACACTGCTTCAAGCCTTATGGTTCACATCCTGCAGCTGCATAAGGCACATTGTTTTTGTGGGTATAAAGATAAGGATCTAATAATGGCTAGATGGATCAGTGGCAACATGCAAAGGTGATCCCCTTTCCCTGACCATTTAGAACAGGGGAATGAACAACAAACCCAATGTTTCTTTTGTGGCATGGGTTTCCCTGCATCTAGGTTTCACCAGGGGATGCATCCATATGCAGCCTGGAAGTGCTACTCATTACTTACAGTGACTAATTTAGTCAATATAATTATAGATTCACTAAGACAGAACTGAACATTCTCCTCATGATCAGCAGTCACTCAGAGCCAAGAAACTTGACAGACATTTGCTTCATTTAGTACTTGTGCTCTGAGCAGCCTTGTGTGAGCCAAACCTTTGTCTTGCACAATGACTGACTACAAATATAGCAACTCTTCCTAAATTTACGGTTCACCTACTTTTTTCTCATTTTCTTCACATTTGCAAAAACCTTGTGGGTTTTTTATGATAAAAGAAATACATTAACATGCAGAAAACAATAAAAAAGAAAAGGGCAATGACTGGCAAATATAGTTTAGTTTCTTTAAAGCAATTCAATTTAAGCATTAATGAGACTCTAACAGTAAGTAGAGTATTATATGTTTTATAATATAGAGATATTATGACTATGAAACCTTGGAAAAATTGCTTGAAAAAACTTGTTAAAAGAAAAATAAGGTTGATGCTGTTATTTTGAATTTTTTTTAGTTTTGATTTTGCAAAGATTTGTTGCATAATTCAGGCACTCTTGAAAGAGTTGTGTTGATATTGCTTTCCAGTTCAGTGCCAGATTGCATATGTGACAGTGCTCTAGTGGCCCAATAAGGACCAACTTTAGTAATATAGATATGTATTCCTGTAGCACTGCACTGTCTACTTTTGCAGCAGCAAGATTTAATAGGATTTATAAGATATAAGATATTCCAATTTCATCACAAGTATCATTACAATATAGCTTCAGGTTTGCAAAAATAATTTGGTCATCTGAAAATACTGCCTATGCAATGCCAACTTTTGTGCTAATGTGAATTTCCAACTGCGTAAAGTAGAAGTGTAGGTAAATTCAATTTAACATGCCCAGAGGCACAGACTTGCGTACTCCTTTCTGAAACTAATCAGTTATTCATTCATGAATCTCATTTTCCTCAGGCATATCTACATACTTTACATTTCAACCTTACATTGTCTTAACTTTCAAAATTCAATATTCAGCTATGAACAGTGAAAAACCTTGAATTGATACCTAAGATACTCCAAATAAGCTTTTTGTAGTTCATCTCTTTCCTCAAAGACAGCAAGTGTTACTTGGCTTCTTGCTATGGCAAATGCTTGCTCTCTTCCCCACCTCCTTGTATTTTAAACTTTTTACCTAGCTTATTGGAGAAAGCCAAATTTTAGATAAGAACAGTTCAAGTTCTGTTAAAAGAAATTACAGAATGCAGAGATTCTGAAAGGCCAAAAAATCTCATTGTGCATTGACCAGCAGAAGTCAGATGCACAATTGGCACATGCAGATTGGCTGGTGAGGTAGGTGTCCTAAAGCTTCCATCTGCCTCATGGCTAGCAGTGGTGTCACAAGTGTCCACTTTATGTGGAGATGGCTTAGGGGGAAAAAAAAAACCAAAAAACGATCCACATATATAAGAAATCTTTTCATCAGTTCTGTTCTGAAAACAAGTTTTTCCTGCTAAGCGTTCCTACTAATATCTGATTATTCTAAGCTTATTTCTTTTCATTTGCATTTCTTGACAATATCCTCCCTTCTCTTTACTCCTTCTCTATTAACTTTGCCCTTTACCATTTATTTTCTTCTCAGTTTTATTTGTTCCTATTCCTTCTCTTCTGCCTAGTGATCATATCTTCAAATTATTCCAGTGTCTGTCATCTAGCAGCATGTGGATCACAGGTGTTTCACAGATACCACAAAATGGTTTATAAGATGCTGAGGTTTTTAGTCAGGCACATTTATACAGAGATTTATATAAAGAAGCAAAGCAGAGAAGGTCATAAAGGTGATTGCCAGTGTGCATTGTATGTAATTTGTTATATTTTTATCCTTGTAGAATTTTCATTGAGGAGTCTGTCCAACCTGCAATTACAGACATTGTTTTTTTAATCTCATGTGTTAGAACATTTTCCCAGTGGACAAAATAAAGTCTGCACTTATCCTGTTACATACTACAGTGCTCTGAATGAATTTCTAATATTTCCTCTATGTTCCATCTACCAAATAATATGTAATGTAAGACAGAATCACCTGTAGATTCTCTTCCTGTGTTTTAAACTACTAGGGCTCAGGTTTTAATACTTGGATTGAAATTTTTTAATGAGATCTCCTCCATCTGATTTTTTCATTATTACCTTTTAATATTTTAATACTTCAGTTGTATTATGGTTTTTGAAGGCTAAGAGAAATCAGACATGTCTCTGCATGGCTCTTTATATTATACTACAAGCTAAGCAAAAGACATGTGGCTTTCCTGATGCTAAGTAATAATTTCTATTATACAGTACTTGCAACTGGCAAGATACAGCCAACCCAAATGGTGATTTGGTTTTGGGGTTCAGCTGGTCCTCACCCTGATTTCCTGCAATGCTGCAAGCAGATTGAACTCGCATCTTCTTGCAGTGCAACTTGTTACTGCTGGAAGTAAAAAGCAGTAGATTAGAGTAATATCTTCAAGACTGTTTTCCAGATTACATAACCTTTTATTTTATTCTCAATTAATCTGTTTTGTTGGTGTTGTGGTTTAAGCCCATGTGAAAATTGTGCCACACAGCCCCTCACTCAAGCTCCTTCCTCTCTGTTCCCCACCCCAGTGGAATGGGCAGGAGAATCAAAGTAAAATTTCTATGTTAAGATAAGAAAAATATAATAATTGAAAATAAAGTAAAATATAGTAATGGTGATGAATGATAATACTACTAATAAAAAATTAAATTACTACTAATAAAAAATTAAAAAATTATGCACAATGCAATTGCTCACCATCTGCTTATAATGTCAGACCCTCCTTTCCAAACCCAGATCAGCACCTCTTCCAGGTAGCTCCCTTCCCAGGTACAGTTTATATCGTACAGTTTATATCTTGGGCATGATGGCATTTGTATACTGGGATGATGACGCTTCCCAATATCGCATTATCCTCCCTGTTTATCTGTTTTGCAAGACATACATACAGACATAATTCCCTCAGTCTATGAAACACCTCTGTCAAAGGGTCATAAAATATCCACAAAAAACAAAAAAAACCCAAAAAAACAAAAAAAAACAAAAACAACAACAAAAAAAAAACACCAAAAAAACAAATGTTTGTAGGATTCATTTAGTCCACCTTCATCCTGGGTAACAGTCTTTCAATCAGGAGAGACGGTGTGAGGTGTTGGATTGTTGCATGCGATACATTTGAGTCACTTCCAACTTCAGTGCTGCTGTGCTTCAGTTTTATCAAAGTTCATTCTTCGTTGGTGAGAGTGTGTGATCAAGTGAAAGTCAGGCTCAGACCCCCAGAACACTGGAGGTTAAGATCAGTACTGTGGGGTGATGACATACAGCCATCACAGAAGCAGTAATACACAGTGTTGAGTAGTTATTAACTATAGCTATTAATTACAATTTAATTCATTGGCTATTTTCACTCAAAACCAGAATCTCTTAAGGCACACATTGAAACTTCCCCATTCTCCTCCATTACCCACAAAGTACACCCAAGTCCTTGAGCAAAAGTAATCCTATAGATGGGTTTACCTTTGTCTGAGGCAGGAATAGCCCCTTTTGCCATAACTTTTTCCCCAGAATGTTTTTGATGTGTGCTGCAGGAACTTTATACCTTTCTATGGTATGCAGCCTTTTGATTAGGCAGGAGTCAGCCTGACTGGCAGATCCTCTCGTGTTGACTACCCAGGTGGCCTTTGCTAAAAATGTATCCCAGTGTTTGAAGGTCCCACCACCCATTGCTCTCAGTGTAGTCTCCAACAACCTGACAGAGTGAGGCTGCTGGTGCTCCATGTGCTATGTCTCAGTTTAGTAAAAAATTTCTCTGTAAAATTAAGGTAAATTTATTCAGCTGCACTGCACTAAAATAATCCTTGGATCTCATATAGCTGAGCCATTGGTGAGTGGATTACAGACTTTCACTCAATATAAGGCCAGGTGGATACAATTATGCTCACAAAATGAGAAATTATTAAACCAAAAATTAATTCTTAATTAATAAATTCAGTTTTGTAGTAGATTAAAAAAGGGAATGAGGAATAGTGGAAATACAGCAACACCATAAAACCAGTGCAGAAAACCAGATTCCTGGCAGAGAATCTAAGATCCTGATCAAAACAGTGAACTTAATGCTTAGCATGTGGCATCACAGTGCACTGCTCAAAGACAAGAACATGTTCAGCTAAAGACAGGATTACTTTTTTTAAGCTTCTAAAAGAAAGACATAATCATATAGCTGCTGCTCAAGGAATCAGGAAATTTCTGTAGCATGGTTATGAGCCCATAGAAATACTGTAGCTTGCCTTTTAGCAGTATATATATTTACTTTATACAGTATTAGTATTTCACTGTATATTGAAGTTTTAGTCCAGTAACTATAAACAAGGAAGAAAGAGAGAATGTCCAGGACTACAGGATTTTGGTGGTTTTTTTTTTTTGCTGTAGTGATTGCAAAGCTCAAAGTCTAGAACAGCAGTTTGAAACTTTTTGCCAATTTCAACTATAGTAGTACAAACTGAAAAATAGAAAGCTTAATGTAGAATGTGTGGATATTTTAAGCATATGGTAGACATTGGTAGTTAAGTTAGCATATTTTACCTGAGTTCAGGATGAGAAGATTAGTTGTGTAGCTGTATGTATGAAAAAAGAATATTTTAGAAGGTGGGGAATGCCAACTAAATTCTAGGAAAAAAAACCAATCTCTCTACCTGAATATATATTTTTATTTTAACTTTTTACTGGTAATCAGTTAACTTACAAGCTCAACTTACAGCAAATTCTTGCAGTCTAAAAATGTAGATATTTTTTATTTTGTTCTAGAATATATAATATTAAAATAATATTATATTATCCTTTTAATATCTTATTTATATTACTGCTCAGTGTATACAGGTTCTGACCAGTTTAGTCTCCTAATCATACACAAGGTTCTATTGTAAGCAGCAATAAAGCAAAATATTTTTAAAATGAGTGTCAAATTTTGTTTAGATTAAATAACCAGAAATAATTTAACAGGATAGTGACAAAATTTAATGTTATATTTGCATAACTTGAGACAGTGATGAAATCAAGTATTTTATACTACTTTTATACATTTTTTTTTATTTTGTACAATTTATACTGAATTCATATGATGTACTTAAGGAAGTTGTTTGGTTATTTTCCCATTCATCAGGTAAGATGGAAATGCTTGCTTTCTTAAACCTTAACCTTTGTATCATAACTAGTAGTACACAGCTGCACTGATTTGATAACAGAATTTTAAACTCATCTTTAATTCACTAGAGATTGAAAAACCTGTTTCAGGACAGCTCAAATTTTTCAAAATTCATTGCTATCACATTTCACAACCAGACTGAGCTTTCAGATGTTTGTAATATATTGTGAAATGTGGAGGGAAATCTGATCTCCTGCACTCCAGAATGCCTCTTAAATTTATATGAAGCTGAAAATATTCCAATATTCCTTGTTTCTCTCAAAAAAAAAAAAAAAAAAAAAAAAAAAAAAAAAAAAAAAATCAAGGCATGAACATGTGACCTGCTGTAGTAAAAGCACAACTGGTATTGTTGGAAGAAATGATAGCTTGGATGAAAATATGAAATTACTTTTGGTTACTTGCTTCGCTGACAGTCCAGGAGGGCGGCAATTTTCTGCAGGATGCAACAAGCCCAGATTTTCAAACTTTTACTTCAGTTATGTGACATTTGTGAATTTAAGATTTACTTTTACCTTATACTTGTAAGCAAATGGATCACGAGATGATTTTCTTTCTCTTTATAAAACACAAATTAAATCCCCCAACAAAAATCTATGGTGAAAAAAAAAATATGTGAGTGACCAACTTAGTGGAAAAACTTTAATAAACCATGTTTTAAATTATACTTCCAAAACAGTTTAACACTGGAAAGTTTTTTCTTTTTTTTTTAACTGATCTAGTTTGTTGATTCAACTTGTGTGAGTGGAATGCGCCAGTGTACGTGCTACCAGAGTTGTAAATGAGTTCTGGTGAAAGCCTTATGCAACTAATGTGGTGGTGATGCAGTGAGACTCTCCCTTTATTCTAAAAAGATCAGCCAGATAGATTGGAGGGAGCACTGATTCTGAAGGGAAAAGTAGAAATGCAACCTCTCAGTCCTTGTTTTCATTGCCATTTATTTGTCTTTTGTGACTCTGAAGGTCATCTAGGACCTCTGAGCTCTCGCCTGCATCCTCCAGGGACCACCGAGTGAAAAACAACTTGCATTTTGATAATATTAAGAAAGCAGAGCTCCACTTCAGTGTGATTGCTGTCTTGACTAACAGACCATGTGGCTGTTTTATTATTACCAGAAAACCTCAGTCATTCAGACTGATGACTGAGAAACCCTTTGGGAGTTACTGAAATACTGCAATACTCTTCCTCTCCACTCCTCACCAAATACACTTGATTAATTGATTTCTATCAATGATTTTAATCTGATTTTCCAAACTTCAGAAAATGGAATGGAATTGAAGCAAACTGATAATGATTTTTTTTTTTTTTTAATCACAGGAGGGAAAGAAACATTGTAAACAGGATGAGTACATGGGCATAAGGCTGTGTGAGAATATTTGTTATGAGCAGTGCAGCAGGCTCACACACATCATTAAAAATTACAGCACAGACTTGTAGCTGTAGAATTTGCATTCCTCTACTGTTATAATTTATTTCTTGTGTTTTGATAGAGCCCAGGAGTCCCGTGATAGCTTCCAAATGAGTTTGGTTCTCTGTTATGCAGAACAAAAAGAGACTCTCTGTCCTCATTTATCTCACTATGAATCGATTACCAGGTTTCTATGTATTTATGAAAAATGTAAAAGTAATTTTAATTATTTCTGATTATTAAAGTATGATTATAAACTAGGGATTAAATATTTTGTTAGTATTAATGACAATTAACAGTTACTGTATTGCAAAACTCCATGGGAACTGGAAACCAGCATATGTTTTTCAATATTAATTAGAAATCAATCTTCCTTTCAAATTTTAGAGTAAACCATAGATATTTTGTCAATAGCTCATTTAGAACAGAATTGAAAAGAGATATTTATCAATACTCTCATTATTGCATGACTGTTCATCCTCTACTCCAGCACCTGGAAAAAACAAAACAAAAAACCAGGCACATCTGCAGCGAATGTCGCAAACTACACCCAACATTTTTGTTTAACATACTTCTTTTCCACAGAGCTAAAGTAGGTGAACTCCTTCCCAGCTACAGAAAAAGTCTGATGTCTCCAAGTACCTTGAAGTCTTTCCATCATCCATGCTGCATGTAAACAGTATGTTACTCACAAACGGCCATCACCACAAAAGCTCTTATCAAAAGGTGTAGCATTTTGTTTTTTACCTGATTGTTTTTCCATGCTCTATTTCCTCTTTCAGTAAATGAAGAAATTAACCTGTGTAAAAGACATTTAACAGGGACTAATCATATAGGATTTCCAGACTGAAAATATATGCGTTAACCTTGAACAAAGTTTTCATCTCCTGCATATTCATAAAAATTGAATTAATCTTTTTTCTCTACAGATTATTCCTTTAGTGTCTGCACTTCTACACACACACCAACAGGCAAACATGACCCTATATAGAAGAATCACTTATTCCCAAAGCAACTCTTATACTTCAGTAAATATGTATGTATACATATATTTATACATCAATTATATGTAAAGTTTATCTTTGTTCAACAAAAAAAGTCTCCTACAGTATTCAAGAAAACACTGGTTCATCACAGGGTGTCATGGAGATTCGATAAAATTTTATTAAGTTTTTAAAATACACTAGAAATTCAGAGAAATGGGTTATGCGCTTTTAAAAATTTGTTTCATCCTTAGTTACTAACCTTTGTATCTAATTTCCTTTGTTGTTTGAATACTGTCTTATTAATCCATTATGTCAGAAGCATAATTCCTTCCTGGTTCCTGAACAAATTATTCACAAAGAGAATAAATTAAAATGCTTCTGGGAGAACGATCTGCTTTATAAGCAACCCAGATACCTAATGTATTAGACCTAATTAATATGACTATCCAAAGCACTAAAAACTTTAAGTTACATTATTAGATATTCTTTTGTTTCTTCAGAGGTATTCAGTGTAAGAGAGGTGCTGGTGCTTTTTATCTGTAATGCCAGTGCTCACTGTGCAACCATATTCAAGAGAAAAAATTATCTCTTCCATAGCCTAATACATTCTCCCCACTTCACACACAAGTAAAAGAAAGAAAATAAAAGTAGAAAGACAATTGTTTGATACAGGTCTAATTTCCAGTCATGTCTTTTACTACAGATGTAGTACAAATGTAGCAGGAGTGATTGCCATGTAGCTTTTTGCTTCATCTCTCAAGCTGCCCAGAGTGTCTGCTTGGTCCAAGTTCTGCAAGTGGAGATTCTAAGGTGTCGAAGAGAGATAGATAAAGTGGTATGGTGATTTATGCTTGGTGCCTATATTAGGGGTAAAAAAAAATCCGATTAGGCAAGATTATTTTGATAAGAACCATTTCCGTGACACTATCAGGAATTTATTGATTTTATTTTAAAGATTTTAAGTTCTGCTTTCAAGCATATTCTAAGACAGCTGTACATATCTATCACTTCAAATAGGATTGATTTATCTTTCTGACCTGTCATTTCCAAAATGGAGGAGTTCCCTCCAAACCTTAAGGTAAAAATATTAACACAGTGGTGCTTCCTATGACTTTTTCTTTAGTACATATGTCTGCTTGGTAGGATAACTTCTCAGACATTCTGAAATTCACATTAACATCAAACCTAAATAATGTCAAATATTTGAAATCCTATAGTGCAACTCTGAGAAGTATTAGAATCCAGCTGTATCTTGACAATACTGAAGCTCTGAAAATACTGAAATTATTTTTAACTTTCCTATTTAGTATATAAATCAAAAAATATCATCTAATGTTTTATAATAAAAATGGTTGTGCTTTACTGGAATATTTCAGTTTGATAGATCATACTTTATTTATAAATTTTATTATAAAAAAGAATATTTTGCTTGATGAAAATAAACGATTCAGTCATACTCAATTCAACTGAGAAGAAATCAATTGAATTTTAAGTAGAAAAAATTATTTTAGTTTTTCAACATTACTTGTAGGAAAAAAAAACAAAACTATGATCTCCCAGGATGTTTTCAAAAATCTTATGTAAAATACAATTGTTGAAAACAGGAATATTTTGTTTTTCTACCATGCTCCCCAAATGTTCCTGTACCAAGCCAACAATTACCTTGTGATGCCATGTTTCTGGATTTTACTTGACAAATGACAAAGGAGAGGATAGTTTGTTTTTATGATACTTAAAAATCACAGAATTCAATTGTATTTTAATTCTTTATCAAAAATATGTTGCTTGGTTCTGAAAGAACAATAGTAAACCTTGACTTTGGTTGCTGTGTATAAAAACATTAAATGCAAACTTCAATCCTGTGACCTACCACTGTGCATGTGCATAATGTCAAAAACTATTTCAGCAACAATTCTGCTCTTTGTGTGGTTACAATGAACATTTTTTGGTCCTTATAGGAAGAACTGAGCACAATCATGGTGTACAAGATTGAGTGCTCTACAGTGATAATGTTGTAATTTCATAGTCTTTTGTCGAACACAGCTTTTAAGGTGTACATACAAGGGGAATAATTCTGACTCCTCCAAATCTCTCAGAACTTAAGAGTTCTATATTGTTTTGATTTGTTTTTTCTCAAACTAAGCCTACAGTGTAACTGAGGTGTGTATTGAGCCTCTGCTAAAAGAATCTGCCCTTCTCCATTTACCCCAGCCTCACAGCTCTGCAAACACAAGGTCTAATCATTTGTGTGTCCTCATAACAAGACATTTTATTGCCCAAAATCGAAGGATAAGAGCTTATATAGTCTTCCTCTTTAAAGATATTAAGGCATCAGTGCTTGGATTGAAGTAAAGGGCAAGTTGGCATAAAAGTGAATTAACAGAACAGTACAAGGATTTACACACACAGTTGTAAGAAATGTTTGTTTTCATAAGCAGCACAGAAAGCAAATTTAGAAAAAGCTTCTCAGTGCTAATCTGGGAAAAAGGCTGAACAAACCACTTACCAAAAAAAGCTTGAAAAACGTGTAGCAGCAGTTGATGCGAGTTTCTTAGTATGGAGCTGGGTTTGATGAGCCAAAAGGTCCCTTCAAATATAACATCATATGAAAACAATCTATTTCAATTTCTTTTCTCTCCGTAATTGTATATTCAGTAAATACTGAAATATATGATTCTTCTGAAGCATATTTTACAGGAAGCCTTTGAAATACTTCCCAGATTTTATGATTTTTAGATTATGCACATCAGCATTCCATTGCTAAAAGACCAGGAAGGTCATAGAGATGTTTATTCTTCCATGAAAATGTTTTTCTATGAATAACTTAACTTTTTTTTTAATGGATGATCACACGAACATTTGTCACACTAATTTGGAAGAAAGCATGTAAACTTACATTACACATTCTTACTTATGTTTTTGAGAAAGGAATTTTTTTTTTACTGAAAAAAAAAAAGGTTTACTTACAATTAAATATCCTTATTTTCTTTTGTTAAATTCATAGGAATCTTATATTTTACACTTTATTATTAAATTATACTTTTTAAATGTAATATAGTGGATATGAAACTTTTATTCACATTTTCCCAAGTATTACTGCAACAATGTAGCACAATTGATATTTTCCTTCCAATTATATCCATAGATGTATAATACTAATACTTTGAATATTATTTTTAAATGCATTAAATCATGATTTAAAAAGTACATAGTCAGTTATTTCTTTATTATATTCAAATGCATCTCATGATCACTCCAGACAAAAGAAGGAAGAGTTCATCTTTTCTTGACAACATCTTTGATAATTGCTGATAGCATTCTCATCTGGCTGAAGACAGCTCCTTGGGGACTTGGTCCACAGAATCTGTTTGTCTACCTTGACTTTGCTGATCCTAACAAGAATGAATTCCCTTAACACTGGTGAATTTATAAATACTGAGGCCTGTCTAATCTGATCTTGTATGCAAACATGAAGTAGGATAATTTTTGTACAGAAAAATTATGTGTCTAAAAAGAAATCATATTCTGTTACATAGCTATTTCAGTGAAGTCTCATGAGTAGGTTCTTCATTCTTTTCATCACAGCAGTGTAAACATGGCAAAATTGGATCTTGTTATTCAGATGTGTCTAATAAAATCTGCAGTTGAATTTTTTAAGAATGTAAGTTTCAGTTGTCCACTAGAACAGTAAAAGGTTCAGCAAAAAATTTAAAGTATTTGTTTTTTGTTGCTAAGTGACTGTGAGTCATAATAGCAAATCATAGAATCACAGATCAGAGAATAGTTAAGGTTGTAAAAGAAGTCTAAGATCAGCAAGTCCAACCATTAATCCAGAATCTCTGTTCTCACCACAAACCCATATCCCCAAGTGCCAAATCTGGACATCTTTTGAACTCTTCCAGGGATGGTGATTCTACCACTTCTCTGGGCAGAAGGTGTAAGTTTTTGCCTGTCTGGAGCAGGTGCTGGTGTTTATAAAAATGCAATTGTAGATGTTTTTGTGAATATTGCAGAGCTTCATGTATTGTAGATCCTTATCTGAGTATGGCTGGTAAGGTATTAGAGAAAAGAGCTATTAGGATTGTCACTGAAATTGAATGACTTAAAGGATTTACATTTGACAGCAGCATATATATCAATCAATACATTTTTTTGTTTCAAACCTTACATGTATTCAGGGCACAAGAAAATCTACTGATCCTGAAATAAATATAACTAATATACTTGAACATTGAGATGTACTGCCATTTTCTGAGATACAAGCAAGAACAGCAAACATCACTGCACAATGGAAAGATATTCCCATGTTAGATATTATCTTCTGGTAACTTCTTAGAAGTGGAATTAGCTGAATTTAATCAATGGTAAATATTCACTACTACTGTTGGATGGCCAACAAGATACAGAGACAACAGAGATAACAGCTTAGATAAAGAGGAAATAATAGGAAATAAAGATTTTTTTTTTATTTAACTGTGTCTGTTCCTTCTGTATTACATAATTTTTAATTATATATAAAATGTTTTTGTTATATGTAGAGTGTTTCTTTTCTCTACTTTTGATGGAGAAATTTCTGATATTAGATGATTTGCTCTATCTCCTCTCCTAATTCCAGAGGGAGTCTCTGCAAATTCAAAATCACATTAGGAATTAAGAAGTATCAATTTACTGCAGTGAATCTCAAAACATCTTTAATATAAACATCTTTGATATAAACCCAAAATATTAACATACACAGGGTTCTAAAATCAGCTAGAGTAGAATTACAATGAAAGAAAAGCTGTGAGCAATCTGCCCTGGACTGTGTACAGATATTGAAAATTAATTAAACTGAAATGCATTATTAATATATAAACTAGACCAGAAAGTACTTCAGAATATTTGAGGAAACTACTTAGATTTTTTATTTGTAATTCAGAAAATTGAGTAAAATTTAAGTCATAAAATTTTACAAATAGCACCAGCCATTCCGTTTATCTTTTCAGTTTAATATCTTTGGATGAAAGAGAACATAGATACCATATATGCCATACATATACATATGTTTACATATACATATACATATACATATGTTTACATATACATATATTCTCTCTCTCTCTCTCTCCATGGTATCCATACCATCCATGTTGCTTCTTTTCTGGGACTATCCAAAATGACTGTTAATAGAATCATAAACTCATTGAGTAACAGGTTCAAAAGTACTTCAAGGATCATGTGGTTCAAACTTACTTGGCAAAGCATGGTATGGACAAGATGGCCAAACACCCTCTCCAGTTTAAAAGTATCCAGTGTTGAGAAATCCACTGCTTTCCTGGGGAGATTATTTCAGTATCTGATTGTCCTCATTGCAAAAAATCACAGTCTCCTCAGCAGTAACTTGTACATATTGTCCATCATCTTTCCTATGTGATTCCTTTTAAAAAAGGGAGTCTCCATCTTTTTTGTAAACACCCTTTAAATACTGGAACACAGTATTCAGGTCTCCCCTCAGCCTACTTTTCTCAAGGCTGAGCTAACAATATTCTCTCAGCCTTTCCTCACATGGCAGGTTTCCCAGCCCCTTAATTGTCTTTGTGGCCATCGTCTGGACTCCTTCTGGCATGACCACAGTTATAGTGGGCATCAAAACCTGAGCACTTTATTCCAGATGTGGCCAGACAAGCACTGAATCTGCTCTGATGGGGATCTCATATCCTCTGCTGGTGATGCCCTTGTTGATGCAGCCCAGCATCCTGCTGGCTTTCTGTGCTGCAGCAGAGCTGCTCATTAAGCTTGTCCACCAGCACTCCCAGGTCCCTTTCCAAGGGGTTGTTCCCCCGGTGGGTAGGTGCTCTATTCCTGGATTATGTTTTTCAGGTGCAAGACCTTACATTTCTCCTTGTTGAGCTTCATAAGTGTCTTGTTATCCCACTCTTCAGGACTATTCAGGTCTTAGAGCTGAGTGACTCTCCAAGTGCCCACTGCCCTGCTCAGTTTACTGACATTACAAAACTTCATCAGAGTCCATTGAATACCATTCCAGATCACTTATTAAGATATGGAACAGCACTGGGCCCTGTATTGATCCCTGAGAGTTTACATTTGTGGCACAATGTCATTTTAAAAAGGAGCTATTTGCAATTACCCCTCTGGATGCCACTGGACAGACAGATCCCCACCTGCCTGGGCCATAATGCATCAATTTCTCTGGGAGGAGTCTGTGGGAAACTGAATTGAAAGCCTTGGAGAAATTTAGGTAGATGATGTCTACCCAAAAGGCAAGAACTTCTGAGCCTCATCTTCAGGCCCAGCAAGGTATCCTACCTCAGTGAGGAGAGGAGCAGGCAGGTTACACAGAGGCTGCATGGCCTCAGCTCACAGCAGGACAGAGCAATGTGACCACACACTTCTGCAGCCTGACTGATCTGTCAGTTTACATCAGTAATGTTCAATACTAGAAGAGCAAGACTATCAGAAAATCTCAAGCAAGTGGCAAATATGTCCTCCAGCTGCAAATTTGTCTATCTAGCACAGAGAAGTGATATTCTATTGGCCAAGCAGTTGAGAAAGAAAACAGATGCCATATCATCCTGATAGACATCCCTGTCTATAGAAAACATTTCTAATGATTCAGAAATTAAAAAGCCTTGCCTCATTTTGCCAAAGACATATGCATCTTCAGATAAGAAGCAGAATGGGGAATTGTTCCTTTTCCAAGTGACAAGCTTCAATAATATTAACAGGATTTTTTTTTCTCCTAATATCTGAAGAGGAAGGGTTAGTCTTACAACTTGTGCATTTTCAAATCTATGCAATATTGACAGTGGAAGACGTTTTGTCTCTTGTGCCTTGAAGCCCATCTGAATATTTTACGAATTCAGTATTGTTATAGTTTTGTTTCAGTTTTGTATGATGAATATTTTGCTTTTTAAAAACATAAAAATCAGGCCATCAAGAAATATTTGCAAAGCACCATTTTGCAAATGCTTTTGCAAATGCAATGCTTTTGTTTCTCCCAAAAGTAACCTGATATTTAAACTCTTCACTTGAAGATTGAATTATATTAATTGTGTTTTGTTTTACATTACTTAAACAGGGAATTCATTAAATGCAGACAATTTCAAAAGTAATTTATTCACTTACCACCTTGAATGAGGTATTTAGTTTCATCCAGATCTCAGAATAGCTAAGGAAGCATATATTTATTTAACCTTGTCACTACACTGGGGATACATGCTTTTATAAATGTATCTCAGCTTGGAAGTCTTAATAGCTCTTATTCTCATGCTACTTTCCAACAGATATAGTAGCTGTTTACTTACCAAACAGAGGTAAATGCTGAAAACTACTAATTTGTGACTGATGCCAAAATACTATGTGTTGTTGTTTTACACTGATTGCATACTGTTTGACAGCATATTCACATAAACAAAAACTTATCCTTCCCTTTAAGCTCTATTCTACAGCCCTATTTTTGGCTCCTTTTCCATTTAATGTTATCATTGAAATAATTACTATCCTATTTTTAGGACCTTTGTAGTGGAGACATTTTATGTAATCTCAGTCTATTGATGATTGTTAATTGATCACACTCACCTAACCCCTATTAAGATCCTAATCTCTTAATTCTGTTCAAGATATATTAGTCAGGTTTGAGCCTTAAACTTATTCTATTAGTTTGTAAACCCATTCTGTCTCAGATGGGCTTAGGATGTGCACTGGTCTTGTTTTTAAATAGGAGGAGTATACTTTATGGATTGAATGCCCCCAGGTGCATAGGCAGAATTTAAGAACACATTTGCAAATGGCAATAGGTTCCTTAAACTGAGGCAACTCAGAGTGTAGGTGTCCGAGGAGATTTGTGACCAAAATTTGTGATGCAAAGTGATTTTATCAGTGTGTGCTTCTTACAAGGTGATGGTCAGAGTAGCCATAATTCTTTGGTGCCTCATATAAACTGAGAATTAATTCTCTGAACACAATGGCATATTTATTTTCTGAAATATTACAGGATCTGTAATTACTACTTAAATAACTGTCAGCTTCTCTCTTTGTCATTTTCTTGCAAGTCTAAATAAAAACTGCACAACCTTAAACTTGGAGTGCGTCAAGATTATTGCTGTTTCTGTTAATTTGGTAGGCCTGGGGATTTTGCCATGCTTAGACTATTATCCTGCCCTACCAGTCCCTGCTATGAACTTATTCATTTGGTTTGCTATCTCAGTAACTTAGTCATAAATAATACGAGCTTAGTATATGTAGTGGAATATGCATAAGGATTAGAATTTTCTCTTGTGTGTGTTCCTAGATAACTTATTTTTTTGCTGCTTTGCTTCTGAGAGGTGTGAGATACATAATGCATGAGCTCCTTCAGAAACTAATGTATGAGCTCCATATTTACTCTTCCTTCCTGTGAATGCAAACGTCTGCTTTATGGTCTATTTTGCCACTAACAATGCATGTGAATTGCTACTTGTCATAAAGCTATTTGTATTTCTCATTTTTGCATACCTTTCAGTAAGTACTGATGGTCATGTTGATTGAACATAATGATAATATTCATAATTATAATTTAGGCAAGATATTACTGCTGCTATAATCAGACAGCTGTCTTAATCCTTAAGTGTGAAAAACTATATAATTTTTCCTTCAAATTAAAACACTTTATATTAAGAAGGGTTATTTTCTAATAAAAAATGAACAATATTTCATATAGCAAATAATTATTCATGGAAAACTAACAATATTTTTCATAAGCAACTAATATGATATACAGCTAATATGTGTTTGTACTGTACCTAGCAGTTAACACAACAAGACCTCAATCTTGATAGGGACATATACTGTGACAGCAGTATAAATATTTAATCAAGTTAATTAAGTGTACAAGGAGGGTGTTGGGAGTAAACTCAATGTGTAAGGAGTATGTTAAATTGACTGAAACAGTACTCTGCTGAAAATACATTAAACAACCATAAAATTTGAAGTTAAGAAATAAAAATAGAAATAGCTATTTGAGGTCACTGCTATACTTTCACATACTTAAATTTAAGTAATGTCCCCACAGTATAGTGAAGTATTAAACAGTTACAGCTGTTTAATATGGTAGGTAGCTCATTAAAACAGTCCTAATTCTGCAATATTTCACAGTGGGGAAAAATGTTGGGCAAAGTGTGAAATCTAAAAGGACCTCTGAGGGAGTGAAGGAGAGAGGAAAGGGAATATTACAGGGATTGAAAAGTAGGCTATTGACAAGCATATGCAGTCAATTATTTTACAGATAAATGAGTATATGACTTAAAATAAACATAAAAGTTTCTTATGACTGTGCAATGGTAATAGTATTAGAGAAAGAATAATAAAGTAGATTAAATTAATGGCGTAGAATTTTTAAGGATCTTTTACTATTACTTTTTGCATTTCTGAAATGTTTCAATATCTCACAAAAATAAAATCTTTGAGTTTTTTTTTTGGAGGGTGGTAATGAATTATAATATATGTACCCTTGGACAAGAAATACTAGGTCATCTAAATGTCAGTATAGAGTTATGTTTAGACAAAATTATAAGCCCTTATTCAATGAAGCTTAGGAAGTTATTAAGGTGAAAAGACACCATGTGTCTACCACAGTTTGAGCAGATTCTCTGAAAAAATGCAATGGTTTTCCTAAGTACAAATCAGTTGGGCTCCAAGGATTCCTGAGATATCCTGAGCTATCTCTGCGCAGCTTGTCTTTACCTGCCAATCCAGAGGAACATTGCAGCCCTTTGCAGGCCTCTCAGATACCTTAGAATATCTCAGGATACCTCAAAAGGCACTTGCTGCTCTTGTGGGAGTCATATGAAGCCATAGATCACCTCTGACTATAATGGGTGCTTACAAAGGAGCTCACATACACAGAGTAAATCTACATTGAGAGATGTTAATCTTGACCTGCATCCCACTCCAGGTACCCATACATGGAGCTACTTTGAGCTACTTTGTTGGATCACAGGCCCTTTGAAATTGTGACAGCACACAAGTTATGCTAAGTTATCTGGTACAGGCTTGAAATATTGGCTGCTGAACCTGGGGTCCTCTGGAGGGGGGCTAGGTGGGGTGCTTGAGGGTACCTCCATGGCATTGGAGGCATTGTTCATCTGTGTGCTGAGCAGAGTACTGAACATCTGAACTCCCTTAACACTAAAGTGGAAGAAATAGGCACTCCTTAAATAGTGATTTATGTGCCATCTTCCCCAATAACACTAAAACAAATCTGGAGCACCAGGGCCAATGTAAATATCTACTCAGTGAAGTGTTTGGTGAAATGATTCTCAATTTTTTTTAATAGAAAACTTATTTTCAGCAAGCTCATTTCACTTCCACTCCTGTGAAGTGAAAACTGGCTGTGGCAGAGCACAGGAAAGGAAAAACATTGCAATGTATTAAAATGAGAGAAAGTATTTCATATAGTACAAAAACAAATTACTTTTTGGGCTGTTCTTTTAAACCTTCAGTATGGTTTAGCAGAAATGCGTAACAGAGCAATGAACCCTGCAAATGTTACTTCATTAGGAGGAACAACCAATTTCAGGATTGATTTGAAACCTTCCATCTTTGACACACAAGTGATATGAAATAATTATCTCTCAAGAGGCAGGAGAAAGATAATTCATAGCGACTTTCTGTTGTGAAAGCTTATCTTAACTTCTGTTAAAGTTACAAAAGATAAAGTGACAGAACACCAAAATTGTTACTGGAAAGATTTTATTTGGTTTTCATACTCTCTTCTGATTCAAACTGTGGTTTTCTCTGTCATGGTTTCTCAATTTGCAATGAATAGTCAGCATTTTAAATTGCATATTGAATCATTTTCCAAAACACGGTAATAGGAAGTGGTGATTTCACTTTCATAGAAGATGACAGAGTCAGAACAGAATAATAAAATTTCAATCAGTGGAAAGAAGATTCATTGAAAGCTTTCAGACAAATATTTAGATCAAATTTAAACTACTATGTCACATATTAATTATCAAAAAATACATTTTTGGGGGGAAAAGGATAGAGATATTTCTTTCTTGAGAAATGTGTAAGCATAAAGAATATCTACATGGACATCTGCTCTTAGGCTATGGATTGAAACAAATTTTCTAAATATCAGAAAAAAAAGATCTGAAAAATGCTAGGCCTTTAGCTGAAGATTAACCCCAAAAAGAAGGGGTTTTTTCCTAAGGCTTGAAGAGCTTTTTTAATGCTCCTATACATGTCTGTATAAGCACTCATAGCAAAATATAGTGGAGACTCATATCTCTGCTTAAGAAGGAGATTGAAGAACTTGAATGCCTTCCCAATGCAAATAATTTCATGCATTGATGTCAGGTTTGGGGCAATAATGATCTAAACAGTGTTGTTTGGGATATTTAAAACAGCATATTAATAATATCAGAAACATTGAAAGGGGGATGTTAGGCTACAAATTTATGCAAGTCATCTATTTTTTTTTCATTTTTATGTAATAAATCATGTAATCACAGTGTAGTTTGGGTTGGAAATGTTTCTTAAATATGATCTAGTTCCAATCCTTCTGCCATGGCCAGAGATATTTTCCGATACTCCTGGCTGTTCAAAGCCCCATCCAGCATGGGCTTGAACACTTCCATAGATGGAACATACACAATTCCTCTAGGCAACCAATTCCAGTGCCTCACCAACCTCACAGTAAAGAATTTCTCCTTATATCTTGTCTAAATCTATTATTCCAATTTGAAACCATTACCCCTGGTCCTCACTACAGGCTTGTAAATAGTTTCTCCCTATAGTTTCCTATAGGATTCCTTCAGGTACTGGAAGGCTCTAATTAGGTTACACCAAAGCTTTCTCTTTTCCAGACTGAATAATCCCAATTCTCTCAGCCTCTCCTGGTAGGAGAGGTGCTCCATTCCTCTGATCACCTTGATGGCCTCCTGTGGACTCTCTCCTACAGGTCCATGTCCTTCCTGTGCTGGGACAGCAGAGCTGATGCAGCACTGCAGGTGGGGTCTCACAGGAGCAGAGAGGCAGAATCCCCTCCCTCCCCTGCTGCCCACACTGCTCTGGATGCAGCCCAGGACACGTTTGGGTTCTGGGCTGTGGGTGCTCATGGCTGGGTCATGTCCAGCCTCTCACCCACCTGCACCCCCAAGTCCTCAGCAGGCCTGTTCTCCATCGTTCATTCCTCAACCTGTGTTGATAATGAGGTTTGCCCTGACTCAGGTACAGCACCTTCTGGCTGATCTTGTTGAACTGCATGAAGCTCCCATTGGCTCCCTTCTTGTCTTTGCCCAGGTTGTTCTGGATGGCATCCCATCCTTCAGATGTGCCAACAGCACCATGCAGTTTGGTGCTCTCAAATCTGCAAAATTCACGAGGGTGCTTTTAAATCCCTTGACCTACGTCATCAATCAGCGACACACAAGTGATATGAAATAATTATCTCTCAAGAGACAAGCTAAAGATAATTCATAGAGATTTATTAATATCCCAGCATGGACCTTGGAGGGACACCACATGTTGCTGCCACCCATTGGGACTCTCAGCTGTTTACCACTACACTCTCCATGTGACTATCCCAGCATTTGAATCCATCTCTCTTCAACTTAGAGTGAAGGATAATGTGGGGTACTGTGTCAAAGAGTTTACAAAAGTCCAGCTAAATGACATTTGGAGCCCTACCCTTGTTCACTGATTTAGTTAGTGACTCCATATTAAAATGCACGTAAGTTGATCAGGCAGGACCAATAAATGCCTATTTTAAGGTACATTTTCAATTAAATTAATAGCTTAATTCTTAATCTCCTGTTTTTTTTCTTTTTATTTCTTGTTACCCAGATTAATGATATTCCCCAGAAATGTTTTTCATAGTCTCAGACTGGACCAAAATTGCTCATTAGTACTGGCGTATAAATGTTTTGACATTTTTTACAGAATCAGCATGACTCCACATTTGCTATGTCTACTCATGCTCAAAGTATTAATAAAAAATACCCTTATTTTATGAGAGTCACTATTGCTCATATCCAGGCTCCACATAAAGATTTCCACAAAGTAATTATTCCATTCACACAGGTAATAGTAAGCTATGTTCAATGACCTTTGCAATTTCCAATTACAAAACTCCCTATTTTTGCAGCGTTTTCATTTACTTTTTTTATTCTTTGTTTCTGTTCATTTTTCAATCAATTAAAACTGCTGCTGTATCAGGCAATTAACTAATGTTCACTATCCTTTTGGAATGTATTTTTTTTTTTTTGTTGAGCAAAGACTAAATATTTAAACTGACCAAGTCAAGCTCCTCCGTGACTTTATCTGAGACACTGTTAACAATTTACTTTCTTGGTCCTGTTTCTTTTCAATTAAATCAAGCCCAGCTACATTTAGAATTATTTAAATCCCTGTTTGATCTGTATCCCATGACCAATGCCACTTAAATCAGCTCTGAATTCTTCCATATGTGTCTATCCCCAAATTATCCCAAACTATACAGCTTTTATATATTAAATGCTTGAACCCTATCTGAAGGGACCAAAGTGACAACTGATTATCAATTTTCATCAGAACTAATCTGATTTTTCTGCCCTGTTTTAAGGTGTACTTCAGTGTTCCTATCACTGATTTCAAGTTCATATAAGAGATCAAAGGTTTGTCGAATTGTTTTTTGCAATAACCTAAAAGCAGTGTAATAAAATCTCAGGATGTAATTAACAGCTAAATTTAGGGAGGAGTGAGTGCCCCAGCTGGTTAATTGACAAAGGTTATTCTTTGACTCACTAACTGAACGATCATGATAGAATCAGCAGAAGAGAGCAATGGGTAACTCTGCTGGTACTGCTACACTAGTTCATCATTCAAGAACAGATCTTATTCTCTCTGGAAGGAATATGAGACCTCCTTAAAGACTAAATCATCTCAATATTCTGATTATTTGATCTATATAACTGTTTAATTTTGCATATGTTTCAATAAAGTATTTTAAATATTTCCTGTGGAGGATGACAGTTGTTTCTCTTCATTTATAGATATTCTGTGGCTAAAGTAAGTTGAGTATTTTAGTCCATCCAATAGAATTTATGTAATAGTGCATTTGTATTTATAGTATCAGGTTTATGCATTTTTGTTTTGTCATGTAGCTTTTTCATAGATCTGAAAACAATGGCTTCAGCCATCTGAAATGTAGTAACTCAAGCAAGGAAAGTTTACAAAAACATTGAATCACAGGGTTTTGTCTCAGTGCCTCTTTCTTAGTTTTACTTTCTAATACTTCTTTGTTATCTTTGAATTTTCTTTCTCCTGAAACTTCCTTCCACAAGTTATTTTGTTTTGCTCATTCTGACAATTCTTTTCCATGTGTGTAACACTGGAAATGCATTGTTATGTGGGTGAGCTTCTCTATTTCTAGAAAGAAGTTAATTCCTTGAAAATTGTAGTGATGCTGCTGATTTTTTTTTCTGAGAGAATTCAAGATTTACTAAGACAATAAAACATTTTCCCGTTTTATCTGCCCCCATTACTGCCCTCACTCTTTCTGCTCCACTCCCTTCCCTTCTTCTTTCCATGGCTGTCACAATAGCTATTTATTCCTAAAATGTGGCAACAAGTTGGCATCATACTGTGAACGTTTTTACATAGCAGAAATTAATCTACACAGTACTGAACCTGGAATGTATGTGTATGGGCATTTTCTGTATATAAATCCACATATACAATTTAAATATATTCAGATAGATTATTTTCCCTAATAGGTGATCTTATTTTATATGTTTGTGAATAAACTCAGTATTGAAAGGTCATCTACACTACTGAGTGTTTAGAGTGATTTCCAAATTACTGACATAGCAAGGATTTCCCATGTGTTTTGCCTTTCACTGCAAAGGCAGTGAAGTAATGCTTTCCAATATCAGAAGATTTAAAATCTGTGTTTAACAATTTTTTTTTGTATTTTTCCCTTAAGACATCACAACATATTCAATTTTAACTCCTCTTGTTCTCCCCCCAGAGAGTTATTGCTATGTTTGAATAATTAGCATACAATCCAAATCACTGCCTACCACCATTGTGCTAAATGGATTTAGTCTAGATGGTGTGATTTCTCTTCAGGAAGTCCTCTCCTCCTACATGTTTTGATGCAATAGAAAACAAAAACCATGTATCTGGTGCACTAAGAAAACTATAAATAATGTTTTAGAAGTGTTTGTTTATAGAGATGCTTCAGATGATATAAAAAAGAGAAATGTGTAGTCAGGTGTGACAGGTGCCTCTTATTCTGTTATCACAGTGTGCCAGGAAATTATTTCTACATCACAGAGCCTCACTTTTGATCAAATTTTTACCAGCTGGATTTCCACTGTACTGTATAATAAGCAAACTTTACTCTGGTATATTTATAATGCTACAAAGTGATATGACTTCTATAGTAAGATTATTCAAGTCTTCCACTCTTCATACTGTTTTTTTTGAAACTCACCTATATTTTTTTACCTTAAACTCATTGAAATTGAGATAACTGAGCATTACCTTTGACTGCATCAATATTTAAAACCAAGGAGACCACTTGATTCCAGGATTTTGTAATACACCAATATTTTAAGTACCCTTAGCAACACAGTTGCTCACAGGATCCCAAAAAATTGTAGATGAAGGATAATATTCTTTATTTACAATATTATTTCATCACTAATTGGAAAAAAATCAAACAATTTACTTTTTTTTCAAAGTTTAATTTACCTTGTGTCAAAATTGTTCATCTCCCATTTCACAAAGTACTGTCCTGGTAGTGAAATTTAGAGATTGAAACCTGTAAATGTCACCTTGTAATAATTCTGTAGCTTTAATTCTTGATATATTTTAAGAGGACATAAAGCTATTCACATAGCAATCCAGGCATGTTTACTTTTTTGCTTTAGCAATGTGATTGAAAAGGAACATACAAATATATATGTCTACTGGGATTAAGATTTGTGAAATAGATTTCCTGACATTACATTTATTCCTGAGCTAGAGAGGAGTAAGGAAATTTAAGTGAGAATCTCTGGAGGAAAATTTGAGAAATAAATTGGAAAATGAATTCATTGTTTGCAGAAAAATTGCATCTGCACTTTAGCTGCTGGCATTTTACTTGCTCCTCAGCTTGGAGATGAAATACTTTAAAATGGCATTTTTCCTTCTGATTCCTTTTGGGAAGACAACTTTCAGGTTGACAAGGAAAACGGGCTTTGGGAATGTGAGTATTAGACTGATAACAATTCCTTTTTTTTAAAAAAAAGAAATAAAGAAAGGATAAAAAGTCAGGGGAAACAAGTCACAAAATGTGGGACTTATTCCCTTTAACTTCTGTCAATGTTTTTATTTTTCATTTTTAAGTTATAAAAAACCAAAGGAAATTGCCAATAAAGCTCATGGCTGCCACAGCATAGAAGCAGATGTCTAACATCTTAATTTTTGTTGATGACCCCATATTCCTGACTCTTCATGAAACCCACTTTCTTAAGAGTTTTCAGATGTACCTGTGGGAGGACTTTCCATTTACTTTTACTTTGAATTATTAAAATTGTAATGGAAACCATTGTATTCAACTTAAATGCAAAACAAAACAAATCCAACTTAAACTAAACTGCTCATTCCTGACCACAAAGCATTTCTAGCGCTTACTTAATTCTGGTAATTGGGCCATAAGTATCAGGGAGCATTTGCATTTTGGTTTTGTTCTGTTGCAAATCAAAATCTAATCAATTGAGGAAAAAAAAGAAAAAAAAATACAGGCCCAAAAATATTGGAACAAGTCAGAATTACTGAAAAATTAATCCAGTGCTCAGATGATAAATTGAAGTCTGGCAATGGAAGCTTTTGTACTTGCTCATACTTTTGTATTACAGAAGGCCAGGAATAATTTTTCAAGGATCTTACTAATTTTTCTTTCTGTTTCTAGTCATTTTGTAGGTTATTTTTCAAGCTGAGAGTGTGTTCAAGGCTTGTATTCAAAGCTTCATATCAACTCAAGTCAGAAACAAGAACTACTACTTTTATCAGACAGAGTGATTCCAAAAGCCAGGTCATGGTTGGAGAACTCATTAACTCCTTTGAATGTGTGCACTCTTTAATCATGTCCCAATTTTATGTAGAGTCATGTGGAGACTCCCCTCTTTTCCCACGAATTGTCATGTACAGAAAATATGTGTAGTAACCCCTGGTAGAAGATCTGCTTTGTTCCTAACACGGTGAACTTTACATAGTAGGTATAATGTACTTTTGGGCATTGGCACTACTCTCTGAGCAGAAATCATCTTACTGATTCTGATAGGTCTTCTTCAGCTGATTCAGAGTATACCATTCCATCTTACCTACTAAATTGCTTGTCCTGTTATTTCTTAGCCTTAATTATCAATTTTCAGATTTCAATGTTTACTAACTTGGAAGTATTTTTTTTCAGTTTGTTGGTTTTGTAGAAAATCCTTGGATTGCTATCTAGTATGAAACATTTTTGCATGTATCATGCTCATTGTACTCTGGTCTGCTGTGTATGGCATGCACAAGGTGACAGTGAAAGTAAACATATCTCACTTCTGCGGTATATGATAACTAATTCACCCCTCCCTCCCATAATAGTAATTATTTCTTCACAACATTCTATAAATTTACAGTAAAAATTAAATATCTGAAGGAAAAGGGGGAATTGGTGCATTTCACAAGTGGCTACTATTCCTGCTGTAAAATACTGGTATAATGTACTGTAATATGATTGATATATGATAAATATACAATAAATATATCATAATGAAATAATTTTTAGAAAATAGCCCAAAAGCACATCTTATTTTTCACTCAGTGCAAGTATAGTATATATTCTTTCCAGGTGAGTTTTCCTGAAACTTCTGTGCCATTCCACTCGATTTTTTAAGTTGAAGATAAAGCTGCATAGGAAGAAAAAAAACATTTTGGAAATTTGGGGTGAAAAGAAAGTAAAATTAATGCATTTAATACTTATGTAGTTAAAAAAATAGATAAGTCATAGAGGGGAAAAATCATAATGCTTATGTCTGTTGATTGAAAGAAGCAAGGGAATATTATTTTTTCAGAAAGTGAAAGAAAGCTTCTTATGTACATTTAATGGTAAAGTTCTACATACAAGGCTGAATAGAAAGTGTCTTTTCGCTCTGGGTGATCTTCAGCAATCTGTATAAACCTATCCATCTTGCAGACTTTTGTTAGGCCTTTGCCTGTCTATTTTAGATCCAGTTTTGACTGGTTTATATACCTCTGCTTAAGGCTACCTGCTCTATCACATTTCATGTAGCTATGTGATGCTTTTATTCAGTGACAAGAATAAACACAAAGTCTCTTTTGTTATTAGAACACTCTGAAAATATAATAAAGGAAAAACTGTTTAGAATAGCATGAATCTCTTTCATAAAATGTAAATTATAAATATCCATCCAGTGGGCTAATCACAATGCATTAGGCATCCTTTCTGATAAGCAGGAAAATTGCAGAGAGAGATTCAGATAGATGCAATTAACAGAATGTAGAAAACGGTGGAGAAAAAAGGTATTTCTAAAAAGGGTCTAATCACTGGGTTTAAAAAGAAATGCTTTTTACAGACGATTAATTACTATGCAAAATACACTTTCCTGATCATCAAAATAGTAGTTTGTTTAATGTATGGTCTTTTATTATCCTAAATAGCAGAGTTTGGAGCCTCTTAGGATAGAGATGGTATCTTTTATTATGCTTCTGGATATAAGTAGTAGATAAACCACGTTTTGTGAGTGAAATCTTAATAAATAAAAATATTTTTGCAAAATATTTGTAGATATACAGTATTAAATTTGCCTTAGAGTTTGACTCTCCAAAAGTTTGTTCAGCATCATATTTTCTAGAGATGTGTATCATCCTTTGTGTCTACACTGCTTGAACCCTTTCCCAATTAATATAATGCAGCTTACCGCTTGATTATAGGAAACACTGTTCTACTATTTCACTAGTAACACAAATTACACTGATACAATTTTAGCATTAAATATTTCTGAAAAAGATACTGAGGAACTTTTTCATATAGCAGTTTCAGGAAGAAGAGGAGGAGTGGCCCAGCAGGACTCGTGTTGATGTATCCAAATCCTTAGAAGCTCATGAGTGTTTGTGGGTCTTTCTGCAAGCAGGAATCATTTTCCTCTCTAAGATGTTAGAAGATATCATGGTATAGTTCTCATTTAGACTTTCCCCATCAAACTTTGTTGACCTGTAAGTATGACTCCTGAGGACAGAACAGTATTCCTTCCTTGAAGACTGCAATTTCCCCTAATGTTGGGATGCAGATGTAAAACTAGTAACTCATACTCAAAAGCAAGCTTTCTTGAAAGAAAAGGTATGCATTTTCTGTTAAGTCATGTAAAACCATTGAAAAATGGATTACTATGAAAATTTACCAAGTATCCAAGACATATAACTTTTTATTTTCAATGACCTCTAGAAATTAGGGAAGAAGTATGGGAGCATAGTCTGATTATGGTGTTACATGTGCAATATAGAAGCTTTTACATGCTTTATATCAAGTAATTAATTAATAAAATGCATAAGCAGGTACTGGAATTCAGGAATTTCTCTCCAAGTTCAGTCTTTAATATACTTTGGTCTTTGCTGCGTAATGGACATGTCTAGGTCAGTATTTTAGTATAGCTCTGGGGTGAGATTTTGAAATGAATTGTATTATTTTCTCTGTTTCCTGGAAATTACCAGTGGCACAGTTATTGCATGAAAACTGTGTATTGCATACTTTTCAGACTTTATTTTTTAAAAACAAAACATAGATTTTGTGAACATGTTTGACAGAGAAGGACCTAAATCTAAATCTAAGCCTACTGTTTCCCAGGTATTCCTTTAGTGGTAGACCAATTTTACAATGAATATGGCACCTTTTGAAGTGACATGAGAGAGAGAGAAAGCATAGAGGAAGGCTCATGTGCAGTGAGCACCCTAAACACCCCAGAGGTACAGTGCACCTTTGAAATTAGGTGCCATCAGAATATAAGTTATGTCAAGATATTTTTTGTATGAAGCCCAGAATGCTTCAGAGGAGATATAGAGTAGAAAGCCAGCCTTCTCTACTCTGCTGTCATAAGCCTTCTGTGCTTTTGAAAAGAACATCCTTTAACCCAGATTTCTTCCTTGCTTCCTTCTTTCCAGAATCTTTTCAATGGCTGTCTAAATTGTGATAAGTTTGACATGATCCTTTCCAGATGTCTGCAAACAGTTTTTCAAACTTTCAGGACATGTAGATCTACATATATGCTCCTTGAGCTTCTCAGGAGCCCCGCAGTCCCTGCAGTGGTACAGTTTCTCATGTCATCACCACCCCACCCAGTCTAATCTGCCTGCACTCTGCCTCTGTGGCCCAGGAAGACCCATAGATTAAGTGGGAAATCATCCTTCCCTCTGCAATACTATATCCTAGTAAAGAAAAATGTCATACAATTACATGTGCAAAAGCAGGCCTTTCTATCACGATATATCCCACATCTCCACAGCACTTTCCTGAATGAGGCATCTCAAAATAAAACCATAGTTACGGCATTTTGAGTTTGGCTTTTGTACGAGGACTGGTCTTCTCTAAGAGACACATTTTCTTCTTTCCCATTTTTCACACTTCTCTGAATTTAGGGAAATAACACACATTAATGAACAAATAATGTGTATTTGAACCTATTATACCTCTACATCTGCGGTTTTTAGGTAACTTGATAGGTTTTAGATACCTACATTCTTCTATTACTGCCATCCTTCATGCAATTAGATGCCAATACTAATAGCTTTTCAAAGAGCAAAACTTAACCAGTCCAAAGCAAGTTGTTTCAATTCTGAATTAACTACTAGATATCAAGGTAAGTACAAAGCAACAATGGTTAAGCAAAGACCCTTTTTAAAAAATTAGTTTGAATACTGCACACTACTTGATCTACTACATGTCTGTATTTATGGTCCTTCATATTCCAGGTTTTGTTCTTTCAGGTTGCAGTCCAAAGCTGATTAAGGCTCATTTATTTTGGAATAGATGTAGTAATTCCAGGAGTAGAAAATAATTATATTAATGATCAAATACTGAAATCTCATGTTTGTAAGATGATGATGAGAATTACAACCATTAAGGGGAGTAATATTTAGTCAACTAAGTATTAAGGTTTTCAGCAATATCACTGATCTAACTTGTGCTGAGTGTCTGAGTCAAATTCTAATTGCCATGTGGAATCAGAGAGTGAGAAAATTGAAAGATGTTTTCCTCTTCCTCAGTTTCTGTCTTTACAACATCAACTATTTTCCTGCCTTTAAATATATTGTATCAAGAGTCTGAATTTGCCATGTAGAAATATGGCACTGCAGGACCACATTTACAGAACAAGACTTTGAGAAAAAGGTGTAGGAGAAAAAGGTGCATTACATCCTGTGGAGAAATGTATATTACCAATACCTCATTTGGCTATATTTTTCAGTGTAATATCTGTGTCATTCTGTGGTAAAAAAGTAGAACTACTCTTCATAAAAAACCCCCTTATATTTCATGAATATTCAATCTGGAGTTCAGTAGTCCATGGGGAAGTTACATCTCTTTTTCATGCAGAGAACTTAATTACATAAATCTTGTTTATGCAGAAAAATAACTCAGACTATGTGAAATGACTCCCATGTAAACTTTTAGCATTATGGTTCTCTCCACCTTTCTTTCTTTCTACAATCAAATGTATTAGGGTTTTTTAAATTCTTCTCTGAAACAGGTTAATTTTTAGTTTCCAATTTTGGAGTTTATTCCTCATTTCAGGGTCAGCATTTCTCTTCTGGAAGGGTGCAGTAAAGATAGTAATGTTTATGACTTTAATTATCACAAAAATCAAGACTTTATTTTTTTTTCCTACTAGATTTTGTTTGTGATTTTTTTGTTTTGTTTGTAGTTTTTTTTTGTTTTGTTTGCAGGTCCTTGTTTTGTTTATTTTAATAAAGCCTAGAGATGCTTTGTAGTCTGAACTATATGGCAAGTTTCAGTATCTTCAGTACCAAAGTCAAAGCTCCATACTGTCGTGTATTGCTCTACCTTCTGATAGCATATGCTGCATATATCGTAAGAGAATGTGGTACAAGTGATCTATTTTCAATGTTATTGTTATAAAGCAATCCCTTGAAATCGATTGCCTGAAGAGAGTGTAATTAGAACTAAACTGGAAGAGAGACTTGGTGATACATCAGCTCAGTATCTATAGACCTGCCAAGGTTGTGGGTTGATATACTGATAAGGATATATTTAAGTTGCTTTTTCCCCCAATTTTTAAATGGCTTTTGCTAGTTGCCAACTGCACTTAAGTTCATAGAGATGTAGAGTTCTTCTGCTAGTTCTTCTGCTATTTGTGTTATTTTATGGAGAGCATTAAGTGAGATTTGCAGACATATATTGGGACATAAAGCTCAACGTTATAGGTTTTGACTAGGCAGGAGAATTCTTCAGATGTGTTAATGGAATCAAGGTCTAACATTTTAAGTGCTGCTAATTTTCCTTTCTGGAGCAAGAAGATGACAATGATAAAGATGACAATGATACCTTGTGTCTTAAAAATTTAAGCTTTTGACTTATGAGTAGAATATTGAAAGCAAGAATGTGTTACACTTTCCCAACGGAGAGATGTTTCATTAGAATGTATTACTTTGTAGTTGTCTGATTTCTGACCCTGTGATTTAAAACCACAGGTAAAAATATTACCTTGTTTTAAGCTGCTCTATGAGAACCACCCTTGACATTTTGAGAAGTTCAGTAAGCATTATCTGGGAACACATTTCTGAAAGTGGGAAGTGCCTTTAAACAGTAAGTTAAAAATTTGAATAGCTAGATGCCAGGATGAACTTGCTTACCATGGGCTGCAAACCACTGAGCACATGTAAAATACATATCCATTTCCTGGATCACTGATTTCACACCACTTGGTCTTATGCTCAGCTTGTTAGCATCTACTTGCATTACTGTTTGGATAATCAAATTCATTTTACATAATGTTGGAAGTCTATCATGAAACTGTGGCTAATTTATAACAGAGCAACCCATTCTTGCAGTGCTGAGATACAGGATTTGGTCACCTTCTATATTAATGTAATTACAGAAACCATGCATACAAAACATTTAATGTCTATGTGAATTAATGGAGTAATTGATCTCTGATTTTCCATACTAAGAAGATTTATGTACTGTGGACTTTTATTTATGATGAAATTTTATCAGAATGACAACATTGTCCTCTATTACCTGACTTTTCTGTGACAAGGCCAGATTGAAATTCTTTCCACTGCAGTTTTATTTTTTTGAAAGTAGGCAGTTGATCGAGTGCCGTATGTGCCTGGAATAAGAAACACACATTCTGAAGATAGCCATAGCCTCTAAAATTATATTGTTATATACATGTGAAAGCCAGGGGAAAAAAAAAAAAAAGAAAAAAATAGCTTTTGAAAAGGGCTCACTGCCTAGATATCTTAAGAAAAATGCAGTTAAATCTCATTCATCCATTTACCTATGGGGCTTAAATTCATACGGAACCCTCTCAACCAATTAATGAGAAAGGTGATTTACTGTAGCTGCTTTTATTGGCATAAGAAATATTTTGGGTAACAGAAAAATACAACCAAAGAGCCAACACCTAAAACCCTCATAAAAATGCCCCATCCAAAGTCATGTAAATATTTAAATCAGAATAAAATTCTAATTCCTAATATTTTCTACTGTACCTGCAAAGTTTTTTTGTTTCATAAAAATGAAAAGGATCACTTGCAGACTGACATAATAAATTGTATTAATAAGGGGCTCATATTCGAGTATATAATGTATTCTTCCCCTTTTTCTGCACACCTTTGGGAGTTAGCAGCATCTGTTCTCCCCAGATTCAAGGAGTAGTTGAAGAATGAGTTCAATTATCTTACTTTATGCAAATCTTATCATGTTTACTTGTTTGTAGAATACAACAATATTAAAATATTACCTCTTTTATCTCTAAAAATATATGAAGAACATTGCTTTTATAAGAGAATTTTTGTATTTATATTTTCAATAGAAATAGTTTTGGAAACAGGTATTATATTTTATAATAATTTACTTTAGTCATAATAAAATAATATGGACTATAGAAAATTCATAGTATAACATATATTGTAATACAGAAATTGTTTTATGGTATTAACTCTAAGTGTTAACATCTATTTGTTATGATACCAATAACTTTCTAAACAATATATATATAAAGGGTTTAAATATATTAATTTCAATAAGAGGAAATAGAATTGTGCTATATATGGAAGAGACTAGATTTTGTGACCTTTGCTTTATCTCCAGAAGACATGGGTCATTTAAGGCCATTGTGGTAAAGAAAAGATATTGTTGGAATCTCTATCATTAAAAAAAAAAGTGGAAGTTTCTTAACTGGAAGGGTTTCTGACTGCATGCTATCAAAAATTTTGGCCCAAGCATACTGTAACAAATGTTAGCACAAACGTTCCTAGATTTAGTCTACACCTTAGATCTTAGGTAATGCCTAAAAAGAGGTCCTATGCTGGCAATTCTGTAACACTTTATTACTTTGTACTTTTGACATTTCCAGGCCAAATTATATAGTGCAGGGCAAAAAGCCTGATACCACAAAAATATCAAATTCTTTCTTGGTTTATGCATTTTTGTTGCCAAATGTGAAGTTACTCAATTGGTTTAAGGTTCCTTTAAGCTAATTCACAGGGAAGGATTTTCCAGCAATGAGCTTAAGTGGCCTGATATTACAGCAGCTCTTCCACACACCCACTCTTGGACACTACCCCAGTGATTAGCAGTTATTGCATTGAAACATGCCTGGTAGCCTTGTTGATCCATTGTATAAATGTAATTTTCTGCGTTACAATAGATTTCTGTGAACAGCATGGATTATCCATGTATGTTTTTCATTTTCAGGTACTAAAATAAATCTGAATCAGCTTTTGTTTTCTTCAATAAAAATTAACATCTGGTGAACTTTATCACATTTCTTCTTTCTTATCTGTTAAATTGACTTACTAAGACCAAAGTTGTGGTAGAAAGAAATCATAAGGTGACAAAAATAACCAGAACACACCAGTTTATAATGATTTTTTTTCCTCATTAATTCTTATTAGAGGAATAATGTGATTTAATCCTCCTAACTCATACTGAGTTTTTGTTGTGAATTTTCCATTGTTGTTGGGTGTTTGGAGTTTGTTTTTTTATTTGGGTTTATATTTGCTTTGGTTTTCTTCTTTTTTTTTTTTTCTAGTGGGACATCAGAAGAAAAGTACTTGTAAACAGCTGATCAGGGAAATCACAAAATCTACAAAACATTATTTAGAACAACTTTTCATAGTTCTTGTACCTTTTTTCCTTCAGTCCTCATGGATGTATCATAAGACCTATCATGAGTCTACATTTTCCAGGGTGCTGAGAATACAAGTGGCCCCTCAGGTTTTTAAGACTTGTTTTCAAACCATGTTTCCAAACAATAATCAAGAAACAGGACCTTCAACTTGACTTCTACTAAACTGAGTTACTCGAAACCAGGTCACTCTGCAAAAATTTGCCTTAAACTTTTTCAGTCAGTCAACTGACATTATTTTTGCAGGTACATTTTTGCTTCTTTATTTTGCCTTATGATGTCCCATTAAGAACAATTTTTTCCAGTTATCTGATGTCTTTCAGCACTATGCAACTTGAACAATGTCAAAGTAGTTTTCTACCACTGTCCTGGAGAGGATTTCTGCTTATGCCCTGCTCCATATAGCCTGAAATAAGTCCCACATCTGTCTTTTACTGTATCTACCAATAGAATTCCAAACTGCGCAGAAGCAGAAAAGTGAACATAAAAAATAAAATGCAAATATACAACTAATTGTACATAGTACTGAAAAACAAAATAAGCAACTTCCTTTAAGTGTACAAATCAGCTCTAAGTTTTTCTTTCCATGAGATGTTTCCTACACATTGCATTTACATATTACTTCAACAAGTTAAAAAGATAATGATTTTAAAAGTTTGCTTTGTTCCACCTATATGCCCTGATCTAATAATTAATTTAGTAGAATTAATGCGATTTTTTTTCTTGTTGTGTATTTGTAAGTGGATGACACAAGAATATGAACACCTTCATTTTGCTGATGTTTTGTGTAAGCCAATGAAAATTAGCTTTGCAAATTAAAAGCACAATTCAATTACTATAGTCCAGGAAATGCTAAAACATAACTTCTCATGATGAAAGCATCAGAAATCCTTCATCACATCTGTGCAAGCAGGAAGGCAAGGAAATATCTTCTGTTTCCAGGACAAGATGGTGAAGTAGCATATTTAACCATTGATTAGAGTTTTGATTTCTGGTTTGACATTTTGGATGTTGAGATGACTTTGCCTTCCACTTTCAAGTTGTCCTATGTAATAGAACTCCTACTCATAGTTGGTTAGTAACAAGTGAAGACAGTGAGGCTTTTATTAACATTTCCTATTTTCTAGCATTTTTAAATTCACATATTTAATTTCTCCTTCTATCTTAACTATCATCTTAAGATGGTTGAACTGTCTAATTATCAGCATCTTCTCCACTTTTTTCTTTTTGGACATGGTCCTTTAGGAGCTGCAATTCATAGACAATTTTGTGTTTTGGGTTTTTTTCATCTCAAAGGTTAAAAGAAATCTTCTCACAATTTATAAATTGTTGACTTCTTAATTTCCTTTCCTCCTTATAACTTTTCTTGTTGGTCTCTGAAAACGCTTTTTATTTCCTAAAATAATTCCAGCAAGGTTATTTTCTTTTTTCCAATTTTTTAAAGCTAACTTACGAGCTGTCCATACTAAGCTTGGGGAGAAAATCTGGAAGTACTAGAATGTCAATTGAATGTCTTCTTAGCCTTACTCCTTGCATTTCACAGTACTGTTGTTATGTGGTGAAAAGAGAAAACCTCACCATGCCCTGCTGCTATGGCACTACACAAACAAGAGACTTAATGAATAGCCCTCGTTTTCTCTGGTATCTGAAGGCTGTACAACACCCAGCACTCATTCCTTAAAGCATGGGAGAAAATATGGGAGAATTTCTCGCTAAAAGTTGTTGTTGGAGTACTCCAACCATAAGGATAGTTCTTCAAGATGCTGTGAATTGATCCTGTTGATAGCTTCTCTTAATGATGGAAAAATAAAAAGAGTGAAGAGCTGGGTTTGGTTCATTTGCTGGTATTTAACAGAGCACCTACTCCTGGAGAGGTGTTCTCTGTCAGAATGACATTTGACATCTGATAGAAGAAAATGCTTTTCCTGTGATTTTATAATAGGCTAAAGAAACAACTGCACAGAAAGCACATACATTAAATACTCCTCACCTCTTCTGAAATATCATTTGCTGGAATAATAAACTCAGTGTTTAGAAATCGAATGTAGATTGAGACAAGTGTGAGATAAAGAGTTGAGATAAAGAACTTCTTTATTTCTTTAGGAATGCAAAAATCTAAGTGAAATGCAGAGGTTCACTTAATATGGAAAAAGTTAAACTTACTGATGTTAAGTTAAACTTACTGGTCCATCCTAATGTAGGGCCTATCATTTCACTATCCTTTTGACATGATAATATTTCAAATCAAATATACATTTAAATATTTCAACCTGCATTAAAATTGCTAAAAAGATAAATAATTTCAGACACCTTTGATGGGCTTTAGTAGAAGCTTTCACTTAGAAACAAGCATTATAAGCTGATGTGATGGCAGAGTACAAGATGCCCTTTAGCCTTTTAATTAGCAATTTTTTTTTCTTATTTCTCAGAAAATTCAAGAAAGCAAGGATAGAACAATAGGAAAGGCAGTGCTTTCAGAATAGCATTGAAACGCAAACATTAATGTCATTCAGATTAGGTCATTTGCATACAAACAGTTCAGACTTAAGCTTATCTCATAATTTGTTTCAAGTCTGTGACATCTCTCCCATTTACAGGTGCCACTAAATTTGGTAAGATAATTTCCTTCACTGTATATGAAATGTGTGACCAGTACATGGTATGATATTGAATTGTTAATAACTATTTGTCATGTTATGTTCGAACACAGGCTTTTTAATTTGAAATTAAAATAAGAAAGTTCCTGCTTGAAATAGGATATGTGACAAGTCCCATACCATATTTTTTTCAATTTCTTCTGAATATTTTCCTCCATTCCTTGTCAGTGCTTTTTTGTCAAGTTGGATACTTTATTAGTGATCAGGTCTAGTCCTTTTTTTTCCAGCAATATTCAATTGACTTAAATATTTTAAACAAAGATTCTTTCATTCACATAGATTATACGGATTTTTAATAGTCTATCATCTGCTCTTCAGTATAAGAGGTGCAGAATTTTTTTCCACTTCCCCATATCAAAACCATCAAGTCTTGCACAAAAGTCTGACTACTGGATGTAAATACCTTTCAGGTGACCCCTAAGTTTTGGACTTTGGAAACACTCAGAGGCCAAGGTATGCTGGAACAGAGACTTTGTGGCAGCTGAAAGCTAACAAAAAACTGGACCCTAAGAGGAAATCCAAGTCCTAGCAATTTTGCCATGCCATCATGTCATGGATAGTGAAAGAAAATAGAACCTAGGAAGAGGGGAGACAAGCAGTTCTAGTATACAAGTTTTCAGTCTCTCAAAACTCCCCCAAACCTGGTCCAGTCTGCCACAGAGCAGAAGAGGGAAAGGTAGCAGATATTAGCTCATCAACAAAAAGTGAAAACATCTTGAAAGTCTATGAGACTGTGACTTCTTCAGTGTGTCACTAGTATAAAAATTTCCCTGTGAAATGGTATGCAGCTGTTAAGGCAGAGTGTGCAGTAAAAACAGAGTGGAAGAGTATGCACATGCCTTCAGCATGTGTCCTCCAAGCCCGAGGAAGTGCTGAGCTTTGATTGCTGGCAGTTCACGGGGAGTGAAATGGAAGAAAATGGGTACAGAACATATCAGTTGTGGAAATTATTTACTCAGAGCTGTGGATAAATGGGGAAGAAAAGGACACATGTTCCTCTGTCTCTCTGTTTATAGTGGCAGGTGCCTCTTTGTGTTAACTTTCTTTTGATTACTGGAAGGGCTCTTTGTCAGGGCTGCTACAGTGCAAGGTAATTGTTTATTGAATCTGCCCTCCATACTGAAGGAAACAATACTTAAATAAATAGAGGCACTTAATCTTTCAGCTAGAATAAGGCAACAATTCCAAGAAGCATCCAAGAAAAGGGAGTAATTTTTATGGCATTCCTCGGAGATGTTTGAGATAGTTTATCGAATGTAAGAGATGAATTTAGCTGTTAGGTCATATCTATTAATGCTTTATATCCTGCCATTGAAAATATTTTAGAAGTTTTAGAGACCAAAAGTAGGTCAAGCTTATTTTTTAGACTTATTTCTACAGGAGTCAAAATATGAATGATTGTAAGGAATGCAAAACAATAACAGAGGTCACAGTCACCATTCATCCGAAGAAGCAGATTAATTGGAACCAGATACAGAATAACAGATTTGAAGACAGAATTTTTGATTCACACGTATGGATAGAACAAGAGATAACAATTTATCCCAAAAGGATTAGCTAGTCAGTTTTTTGTTACCACTGAAATATTTTCTGCTCAGACTTTTCCCTGGGAGAACATCTTGTCTATGTTCTGAGTTAGTAAGAAAAGAAGGATGCTTTCATGATTTTAGTAATTTTCTAGGACTTGGCCTACTATGCCTTCAACTGTCCCTTTTCTTACAATTTTGGATGTGAATTTGTATAGCCTTCATGTGCATCAAAGCCCATATTAAAAAGGAAATAATTAGACTTGTAAGAGTACTCTGAGGCTAATAATATGAAATGTTTTTATATATTTACATAAATAAATATTCAATATTAATAAAAACAAAATAAGAAGAAAATTGCATTTGCATGCACATACACAATATATTAATATTATTTGCATAAATAGTATGATTGTCCATTTATTTATAAATAAATGTATTTCTATATTAACAATTTAATAATATTTTTCACCTTTTAAAATAAATAATACATATATGAAACAACATGTACTAGAAAGCATATGTTCATCATCTGATTGTCCATAACTAACTACTTGCCTTTGGGGATTGACAACATGATTGTGAAGAAGAACAGTTAATACCCATTTCTGATTGTCTTATGAAGATTCTTTTCTGCTTTGCATTTTACAATAGGAATGGATTCAAATAAACTCTCAATTTTGCTAATGAAGTCCCATCTTAATAAGGTACTGAGTGGAACGATGTTATTATTAACCTAAATATATTCTTCTGTTAGATTTTCATTCATTACGCCCTGGTCTAACATACTTGTTAATAACATAACAATGTTATTATGCGAATCCATTTCTAAAGACTAGAATGCAATTTTTTTATCTTAATGGGTTAAATTCACATTAAGTCAGACAAAAAAATATAAGTGAAAATTATTTTTTCATGCAAATAATTTCTAATTTGATGCCCCATGATAAATTGCAATGTAATATATATCTGAAATGCTAAAAACCACTAAAACCAGAAAATGCAATAACCTAATATAATAGCTTTGGGATCATCCCCTGAAGCTTATAATTATCTGTGATTATATGATCAAATGGCACGCTGTATCAGATCCTAATGAATATTTTTACTAAAAATATTATCAGTTTTTTAGCTGGTTTCTTCTTTGTTCTGTTAGATACTTTTTCTGAATTCCGTCTGAATATCAAATTCAAAGACTTCCTTGAACTTACCCTGCATAAATAGGAATATTCCCTTAGGTTTATTAATTTAAAAATACTCCATTAACTAGAAATCACTTACTTTCCACAGTGATTATTTAGTGATACCTTTACTATTATTAAAAATATTTTGAATTTATGAGTCTGATTTCTAGTTCCTAAAGTATGTTTTTTCTGTCTCTTAATGAATTAGCTGCATTTATTTTGCAAGTCATATCTATGTGAAATTCCTGCCATGAGTAATGTTGGTATCTCTTGCCAACATTGCAGAAAAGAAATATTTCTTTCACTCATTACAGAATTATATACTCACATTTATTTCTGCTCTATGAGTGACAGTGTTTTCTTCCCAGATTCTAAGTGTTTCTGCACATCCTTTAAAACTTCTGTCTAAAATAATGATTTAGAATTTACTAATCCAAAATATAAATTTTTAATAGGCGAGAGATAAGGCCTTGATAGAAGTGTAGAAAAAACTTCGGAGTTGAACGGGACCTATCAGGATCATTGAGTCCTACTCCTGACCCTGCACAGGACACCCCAAGAGTCACACCAGGTTGTTCGCAAACTTAGTTCATATTTCTTTCAGTCCCACATTCAGGCTGTTAATGAAGATGTTGAAGTGCACAGAGCTGAGGATGGACACCTCTGGAACCCCATTAGTGACCAGATGTTACCCTGATATTATCCTATTCACTACAAGTCTTTGTGCCCAACCCGGGAATCAGCTGCTCACCCGCCACGTAATCTGGTTATCCAGCTGTATGTTGGACATTTTTGTCAGGAAAGATTCTGTGAGAGACACTATCAAAATCTTTGCTGAAGTCCAAAAGGATTACACCTATTGACTTTCCTAGACCAGCTAGGTGGGACACCCTGTCACAGGAAGAAACTAGGCTTTTCACGCAGGACTTCCCCCTCATGAGGCCGTGCTGGCTGTGACCAATGGCTGCATTGTCCTCCCAGTGCTTTTTATACCTCCCAGAATAATCTTAACCATAACTTTACTGAAGTGAGACTCACAAGCCTATAGTTTCTGAGGTCCTCCCTCTTGCCCTTCTTTAAAATTAAGACAATGTTCACCAGCTTCCAATCAGCTGGGACCTCTTCAGGTTCCCAAGACCACTCAAAAATTATTGAGAGGCTTTGTGACAGCAACAGCTAGATTTTTGAGGATTCTTGATTCTTGGATTCCCATCAGACCACATAAATTTGTAAGGATCCAGCTGTTATATCTTCTGTCAAAATATTATTTCATAGCTAACAAACAAAAGCCTATGTTTGTTTTTTGATTTGGTTTGGATTTTTTAGTATACTCAATATGCTTATTTTTATCCTATTACTCTGGTTATGCATTCAGACATTTTTTCCCTGTTAAACTAAATGATGCATATATTTGAGTTTATGATTTTCTTATTATCAGGAATAAATTTACCTGTCATTTAAAGATAATGTTCTAATACTTTTTGAGGCAAACGTATGTTCAGTCTAGAGATGTTTTGCCTTCAAAACCAGGAAATATCATCAAAGACTGCGTTCTTTATAATTTTCAGGTATTTCAGTACCATTATCAAAACTTATTTTTTTCTAACATTTCAGTCTCTTTTTTATAGTCTTCAAGAAACCTTCACACTCAGCCCAAAGTGGCTGTGGTTCTGCAGTGGTCAGTGGCTTGAGGTGCAGCTTACTGTTGACAGAATGTCTCATGTGTTTGCCAGCCTGCATCAGGAGCCTGTCTTGTGGCCTGTGACTAAGAATTAGCTCTCTGTGTTGAGCACTTTCTTAAATGCTATTTCAAGAGATGTAAATTCCTTACATCCAGCAATAATCATTCCCATGTAGAAAGCCAAATATTGCTGGTAGAACAATGGTCAGAAATCAAGTATCTGTTCTGGTGTGAATCACAATCACTTCAGAGTAAGAAGTTTATTCCTTTCCTTAAACACCCCAAGTCTTGCAAGCCCTCTGAAGCTCAGCTTTGAACTCGAAAGTGAACAGGTAGGTAAGAATAGAAGACAAAGAAAAATGGCAGGGAGCTGGAACATGGAATATTTAGAGCATAAATAGAACTGTGACCCTGCCATTTGCTTTTGAAGCATTGCATAGACATCACACTCTCACGAGGTACCTGAGATATGACTCTTTTGAGTTAGTGAATGCACATTGTTCTATAGGAGAGAAAGGACTGTCAGGCATGAAATAGGACTAAGCTTCATGATAAATGATACCCTATTACCAGCAGTTACTAGTTTTGACACTATCAGTGAAGAAATTTTTTATCAAAGGATAAGAAAAAAATGGTATAATAGTGACCATAAGTGCTCCTTCTGGAAGAACAGAAAATGAAACTTAGGATATTTTGTGAAAATAAGTTGAAATACAAGGTATTTTATGAAGAACATTAACAAATAACAGGTAATATGCCTCACTGAAACATTCAAATGACTGTTGGTGACTGAAAGGTGGAAACATTAAAAGTGTTTCGATATAAAGCCAATTATAATGAATGACTGTTGTTATAATGAAAGAAAGAATGAGGAGAATAATTAAGCATGTACAAAGTTATGGCTGTAAAGAGAAATGGGTTTCATAAACTTAGAGCTTATCAGCAATCCTTAATGAAGTAGGATATTTGTTGCTATCAGGCAGTTTAATCATGCATTTACTGGTTTCTGACATTAGAGTAATATCAGGAACAAGATGAACCTCAGGGGAAGTTTATGCTCAGACCACTGACATAGAAGAGTGTTAAAAAATACTCTCTATGACAGAGAGGTAAGGAAAACAGATGAGCTACAGGTAAAACTCAGAACCATTGTGATAGCTAAAATACAGAAAAGAATATTGAGCTGAAAGTAATGCTTTAGAAGACTACAGTGGAGATTTCAGACGTTGCTGATATCTTATGTGACATGTTCAGGCACATACTGAAAAGAGGCACCAGAGACCATGAAAATGAAGAGTAGGATTATTTGAGGATACAATTCTACAGCTTCCTGTCTGTAAAATGAATTGCAAGCTCCATGTTTACAGAATCAGTCATGTCTTGAGGAATGGAAAAATAAAAAAGAAACAAAAAAAAGCAAGACTAGTAAGATATCTCAAAAGGAATTATTTTATGGTTTGATGAAGAAAAAAAAGACAAAATGAAATACTAATGATTTGGGAGGTATTTGTAGGAGTCTCAATATAAAGAAGAATGACTATCAAATATGAGTAAATTTCCCAAAGACAAAAGTTACAAATCTTTAAGTCACAGTAATTGCAATTCTGGAAGCATAGGACATATACAAATAGAAGCTTTGAGCTAACATTTTCAGATGCTGATCTGATTTGTGAGCAGGAGTTAAAAAATTGAAGAATCTTAAAAGTTAATGAGAACAAAAAGCTTAATATTTTACAGCTTTCTTGATAAATCATTCAAGGAAACTTGAAGTTTTGAAAAGATATGCTGCAAAACCACTGCAAAGCATCTTACCTCAGTGCAATCAATAAAATTATACTTACATATATATATAAAATAAAAAGTGATTATAGGACAGAATATTATTTACAGCACTCAGTAATCTGTTCTATTCTGTCAACAGTAATTATCTACAGTAGATGGGAACAATTTAGAACATTTAAATATATTTGAGTACTAGTTATTACTAACAATCTAACAGGAAAGCATGATGTAAATTTACTCTATTATCCTGCAGACAATTTTTAGTTTAAAAAGGACTATATACTATAACACTACTGACACTTAGATGCTACGATGTCATTATCTATAAGAAATGAGAACTCATCACTTAATAAATAGAAAGACAGACAACTATAAACAACTTAAAAATACTAAGAATACTAAGGCAATTTTTTTGAAACAGAAAATAAATGATAAATGAAAAAGACATAAGGAAGACTTCAGACCTCTGTAAAAAACTAAATAGAGCAAAACAATGAAATGCCTGCAATGTGATTTGGCAGGACATGCAGTTAAGAGACAAAAGCTAGACTAGCTAATTATTTAATTAAAGAGAATTCCTCCAGTTTTCTCCCTCAGGGGAAAGGAAGCCAGAACATTAAATAGGAGTAGAAAACTCCTGCTGTGAATTAGCAGAACTGAGGGCGCAGTTGTGACAGAACCTGAGATCTTCCAGAGCTTAATGCCATCTAATATAAAGATGTTTTCAGAAAGAAGGAGCAGATTGGATGTATGGAGCACCTTTGTAGGTCAGATGAAAAACTGCTTGAGAGCTTGTGTGGTAGAGTAAGAGAAAAGCAAAACTGGAAATCCTCTGCCTGGGAAGGAATAACAGCTTCCAGTGGCAGACAATAGGACTGTCTGGGGAGGTGTTCTGCTGAAAAGTTACTGGGGCTTGTGACACACCGAAAGCTGAATATGGGCCAGCTGTGTGTCCAGATAGACGAAAAAACCAGCAGCATCTTAGATTGCCTTAATTATCCTCTTTTAATAGGAGTTATTTGATATAATAATAATAATAATAATAATAATAATAATAATAATAATTATATCCAGATTTTAGGCTCCCTATTGCAAGAAAGATATTGTCACACTGAGTGCGTTCGGTGAAGACACCAAAACCTCAGGCATTTGGGGCACCTGACCTAAGAGGATAAGCTGAGGGACTGAGTTTTTTTTCTTGAGAAAAAAAAGTTTTGAAAGGATTTAACCGTGGTTCTCCATGAAGGTGGATGCCTTCACAGTGCATGGTGGGAGGACAAGAGGCAATGGGCATAAAAGAATTGAGGGAGGCTCTTAGCAGATATGAAGAGGAAACTCTTTTACTGTCAAACAACGAAACAGATTCCACACAGAGATGAGCAGTCAACACCCAACAGGATACAGCCTAAGCAGCCTGACCTCAGAGCTGACTTTTCTTTGAGTAATAGATTGAATTAAGGACCTTCTGAGGCCCCAATGCCTGAATTATCGTATTAGTACTCTGCACATAGAAACTTTATTCTGCTTCCATTTCGTTTCCCAAATTTTTTGAGGAAGAATCCTAGGGAGAAAGTAGTAGCATTTCCAAAAAATCACTTAGTGTAACTGTGAGTGTGATGCCTAAAGATTTTTAGATTTTTATACATTTTTCATATGCTTGTAATGCTGTAGACTGTTAATATATAGTTATAACTTCTAGTACTTTTCCTGCCCTCTCCCATAATTTAACAAACCCTTACTAATATATTCTAAAATCTGGTTTGGTCTTACCTTTAGTCTAGCAAGGACAATTTGTTTTGTACCACACATTGTACACAAAACAAACTGTGGGGCTAAAAGATCGGGGTGGGAGGGGACTCCAAGGGGGCAGAACCTGGGGCAAATTACCTAATCAACTGCTCTTCTAATTGAATAATTTTTTTTTTAGATATATTAATTACCTAACCTTATAAAAGTCTAGAAATACTATATCCCTGCATATTGCCTTATTGTGCACCTGAAAGTTTTCAGTTAAAGGTTTGCTTCTATATTATCATTTTAACACTCATTGGAAAGGTTTGTGTTTTATTCCAGGCAACATCAGAGGAGTGATTTGGGTTTAATTGCTGCTCTTATGGTCAGGCCATGATTCCTGACCTAGGGAAATAAAAATGTGGATTGTGACAGTATTTCAGCTCATTTCTACTGGGTGTGATCAGTTAGTGATGGGGGATGTGTTACCGGGGGTTAG
>JANRGV010000073.1:41456803-41467060 GCA_024734035.1 Alethe castanea
CAGTATTACCATGTAGAAACTGAATAGGACCCATAGCAAAATCTTACTGTCTCTGGGATCAGAAAACACCAAACAATTAGACTGCAGTTTAACCCTCACAGTAAAGGTCAGTACTTTATAGCATTAATGATTTCTATTTCAAAAGTGTTGTGGCCAGGACAGAAATGCTTTTAAGTTGTTATTTAATAAAAATTATTAAATAACCTCTGAAGATATACCCCAATTTTTGCTTGGTGCTAAAGGTTTTCTTGGTGCCACTGAAATGAATACAAAGACAGAGATAGCAGTATAGACAACTTTCAACTTTTCTGAGTTTTCCAACTCTTCAGCTTGATCCAGTGCTGAGATTGCTTCTATTTTATACCAGCTGAAGGGCTACCAAGACCTTGCCTTTCTTTACCTCTGGCATTTGTTCCAGAAACAACTAGAACTGACATGTCATGAAAAATTTTCAATATCATCTTTACAGCCCCAGAGAGATTTCTCTGCATTCTAGGAAGCCCAAGCACTCCCTAAGGGCATTTTCCTGCACTTAATTTAAGCAAGTGGACTAGGAGCTAAACCCCGTACATTTTTTTTACACCAGAAAAACTTCAAGTTATGAAGAAGTTTGATCAATACTGTAATAAATATTTTTTCCCTCCAAATATAATTTTTGCCTATGATTAGACACCATTTTTTTTTTCTGTTAGATGGGACGTAACTTACATTTATGACACCTATCTATATTTCTAATTGGAAACCTGGCTGCCACAGGAAATGATGTGTCATCAGACAGTTAATTTTACATTCTATTTTAAGTGGAAAATTCTCTTTCTTTTATTTGGTCAGATAACATCCAAAAGTACTTTGTTTTTCCGATACTGGACTTCCATTGTCAGTAGTAGCAAAAAGAGATTGACACCTGAAGACTGCAGGGAAGAAGAAACACATAGGCTGGGATCACAAAATAGCTATGAAAGCATGTAACATCAACATTTGAATGAATTTTACCCCTACCTTGACTAAATCTATTAACTACTGATTAGTTCCCTAAGTTTGTCAAGCTGAGATATTTTAGGAATTATTTAGATAGCCAGGATTTGAATAAAAAGAACAAAACTAAAGTGATGAACAGTGTTTTAGAATTAAGCAAGACTTGATTTTAGTAATTTTTAATAACAAATTTGTAGTAAATTTCGTGAATGCAAACAACTATGCAATAATATTTTTTTGTAAGCGGTCTCAAATATCTGTGCATAAATTTTGTCTGAAATTAGAAGTGGTTACCATTTAAATTGAAAAGAAACTGCTTTGAAACAAGATATTTTTTCGTGATCAAAATATCTACCTACAGACTTTCCAGAAAATCCTTTTTATTTCACTACACCTGGAGCCATGGAGCACTGCTATAGAATGATGGGAAATGCAACCACTTGTGAAAGTTAAAAAAAAAAGAAGTATAATGCCTACAAAACGCTTTTTTCTTTATAATAAATGGTCTTTTATTCGAAGAGTAATGTGTATTCTGAGACATGGCTAAAAATCTCAATAAGAAGTTACAGGTCTTTTGTGTTTGAAATTTTTATAGCAATTAATATTTAAAAAAATTAGTATCAACACGCAATGAATTGCAAAATCTACAGTTAGCTCCTGATGCCTAGCATTGCCATTCAGTGACAATTACCTGACTATTCAACAGATATTATTTTTTTGTTTGTCTGTTTGGTTGTTGGTTTTTTTTGGGTTTTGGTTGGATTTTTTTGGTTGGGTTTTTTGTTTGGTTTTTCTTTTTTTCTTTTTTATTTTTTTGTATGCTATAGGTCATTAGTGTGAGTATGGTAGCTCTGGGAAGGTTCAAAGAGTCATCTTTTTAAAAAAAGGTTGTAAGAGTCAAGTCTTTTTTATGTACTTCCATAAAAGAAGGCTAAAATTCTTCAGGGAATATTCTTGGTATGAACATGAATAATTTCCATTAGCCATTCTGGCAGTGCCTTATATGCACAGAAGAGGGAATGGATCTTTTATGGTGCCTTTAAAAAAAAGAAATCAAGCTGATAATTGTTTGCCTTCTCCTTGGAAAACCTACAACTTAAAGTGAATCAATTCTGACACAGACTGATAAAGTAATATTAGTAAAGAGATTAAAAGCAGGAAGAATTTTTTAAACTTTTTTTTAACAAGTTTTAATAAGCTCATTTTACTGTGAGTCCTATAAAAGAATCAGTTATATACTGAGTCTTTTATAGAACTCACAGTAAAATGAGCTTATTAAAGTATATATGTATATATGGTTATCAAAAATTACTTATTGAGAAATCATTTACTAAATGTATACATATATGAGACTATTTTGCAAGTAAAATTGAATAAAGTTTTTACCGAATGTTGTCAGAGAATGTTTAAATTGAGAGGAGAGGATTCAAACTTATTGAACAGGAGAGCCCTTTCCCTACCCTTACACCAAGTTTCTCCATTTCCTGAAACATACTTTGTGCATTCTTTGGTATTGTTTTGCTACAATGCAAAGAATGTAATGTTTTCATTCTTGCAGTCTTGGAGTTTACAATTTGAAAATCATATATATATCCTATTTTATTCACATTTATAGAAAATATTTTTTCCATGTTATCAAATGTTGAGATTAAAAGCAATATCAGCTGCTTTCAAGTGAAAAGTTGCCTTAAATGAAGACCACTACCTTTGCTAACTGCCTATGGTTTCCAGTTCAGTTGTAATGAGTCAAATCTCTGACTTCAATTTATATGCTTGATTTGGTTTTTAGTCCCATCTGGACTTTCTTGATACTAAGTCTGTATGTGGTGGAATGAATTTGCTTATTTGTTCCTAATGTCACCCTGGATCTGCTATACAATAAAATGGTAAAAAGCATGAATAGTCATAACCTGTTACACCTCTGCCTGTTTGTCTCAGAGGACAGATTTTTTTGTGGTAGTAGTACAGCATTAACAATCTAGGAAACATTATAAAAGAAAGAATGTGCTTTACAGGTGTGTTTCAAAATAAATATCAGTCAGATTCTTTTGTGACTGTTGCAATTTCCTGTTGAATTGTTTTAAGGTAGTCTGTAAAAATAAAAGTAACCTTTACTGAAGTACAATATTTGCAATGGCAGAAAGAACCCTGTTACAAATTACTGGTATAATCTTAGGACAATTATATTAATAAAAAGCATGTCTGAAATGAACACATTGACTTACCCAGTTTATTTCTTTTCTTGATATCAAAAAGAATTCAGATTACTTTTTTTATGATTCTGTCTGTGCCCTGGGAGTTTCCTAATTAAAAAAAAAAGGGAAGTCTGATTGATCATGAGTTTTGTCCAAAAGACAGTGGAGAGGTAGCTGTAATCCACTCCCAGGAATGTAATGAAATGTTGCCACTCGTTGTGTAATGAACTTCCAGTTTTATCATTGATGGTAATGATAATCTGACAGGGGAGAAGCCTCTTTTTTTTTTCGTCTCATTTTGCTTTTATATAAAGAAAGAAAAAAGGAAGAGACGGATACGTTATCATGAAGAAAAAGAAGCAATGAGAAATTTTTCTTACTTCGGATGTGGAAATGTATTTGCTTACTTCATTTTTAATGTTGCAATAGGGCAGTGTGCAAATGTACAGGGATTATGAAGAAAAGTTAAAATGGAGTAATGGGAAGAAACTATTAAAGCTAACTAGGAATAGGTCAAGATTAGCATATTTTGTATCTGGGGAAAGGCAAGTTAACAGCATGGCATTTCAGAAGCAGTCAAAATTTGAAAGGTAGTAAACTACAGATTAAACTCTGAAAGAAAAGAAAATCTTATTTAGAATGGTATGCTTTACAACGAAAATTTATTGCGGATCACCTATCAAGCTTCATACTTTGAAACCCATATAAAAAAAAAGATTATTTTAAGAACATAATCCCATTCGCCTTTTTAAGATAAAATTTCCCTTGACCTCAATGTCTGGGAACATATTAAATTAAAGTTTCCACTGTCTGAACTATTTATGTTGCTGTATGCTAGCAAAGCCAGCAATTGAAGAGAACTTCACATCTTTCTCCCAGTTAGGATCACAGAACAATTTGGTTCAAATACATTAGCAAACAGTTGTTGCAAAACAAACAACAAAGAGTTATTCTTACTTACACCTATGGACTTGTGAATGTCAGTGTGAAAATAACTATATATTTAGAGGCTGTCTCCAAATAGATCCTACAATGGTTTACTGTTATTTCTACATAAAATCTTAAATGCATTTCCCTAAGAAGTCACCACCTCAGCTTTCTCCTCACAGAGTCCCCCAAAGCTGCCAGGGCAGTGCCATGCAGCCAGGACAAAGTGTAGTAAACCTTGAACAGCTGTAAAAACAGCAGGACATAAGAGATAGTCAAAGTAATAGAAGGATAGTAAGTGTTGGTGGCTGTTTTTAAATCAATTTAAAATGCACCTGTATGTGCTAGGAAATGAACGTGTTTCTTCATGAGCCCAGATGGATGCAAATGTCTCAAACACAATGAAGAAAAATAAAGCAGAAAGAAAACATACAAACTTCTGGCCAATAAGATCTATGCACCTTTTTTTTTCTTCTTCCAAAGCTCTCTTGATTTGCACATTGGCTTTCTCTATACTTTTGTATTCTTTAATAGAACTGTATTTTATTAATGGCAGATAAATCACTATAACATATTCCCTGGTATACTTTGTAATTATAATATCTGGAGGATGAGATAAATAGAAAGAAGCCCTTCTTTTTTTTTTTTTTCTGGAAAACTAATAAGAATATTTAGTTTTCATGCATATTGGGAAAAAAATTAAAGCCAGGAATATTAGGATCAATAATATGTGAAAAAATAAGCTAAGACTTGAAATGTTTTTATTTTTACTGCAGAAAATACCTCTTTATAGACTTGACAGGACTTTTCCTGTCTGACAACTTTGTCAGAGAGTAAAGACTGGTCAGGATGTGTGCACAGTCAGACACCTTGTGACAGCTACTTTCTTATGTTTTAGGCTAGATAATTTGTTTAGGTTCATCCAATCCCTTCGTTGTTAATCAGACACAGCTCTATTATAATTTTATATGTCTATCTAAATAACAATATTATTGATTGTTCTGAATCCTTAATTTTTTATCAAATTATATTCCATAAAATTACCTGTAGTTTCTGAATTAAATACAAAATGACAGATTTTCTAACACACAACAAGTGCCCCCTTTCTCCAGCAAAATTTTGGGAATAAATTGTTTCATTTAATAAGTTTTTAAAATAGCTAAATATAAAGTCTATTCTATTTTATCGTTTCTACATAATAGCCAGTTGCTATCTGAGTCTGCCATTTCAGATTTAACATTTTTCTTGAGTTGTGATTTGCCACAGATTGTATATTAGGAATGAAGAAATATAACAACAACAGCAACAACAACTACAAAAAAAAAGCTAACATTTTATCTTCGTATTTCTATACTATGAAATCAATATAAATTATATTATGAGGTCTACCATAGTATAGAATATATAGAGACATCCAATGCTGTCTCTGGAGGAAAAAGCATCAGGAAAGTAGCAGACTGATGTTTAATGTGAATTTTCCAACTAAACAAGCTCATAAAAAGAATCTATTCTTATTTTAAATCTGACTTGTTAGGAATCACACAATGTAACTTTTGAGTTTACATGCTTTTGGTTAGGCAATTTCCATCCATAAAGCCTATGTTTCTGGGGGGAAAAAAAGGTAGATTTGCCACAGGAACAGATTTTTGTTGTGATCTGCAGTGACTCATTCCTGAGGCATGGCTTCTCTCCCATCTCTAATGTCCCTCAGGTTTCTATCAGAATCAAATAGTTTTAAACCCTACAGCAGATATTGATTAAGAGGTGGTGCAAGCAAAATGTTTTCTCTCTATATATCCTCAAACATTTTCTGGTTGGTTGTGATTTCTGGTTTTGCATTTAAATTATTTTAGGTAATTAAAATATAAAAGAATATGGTGCATAACTAACAAGATATTCTAAGAATATTGATCTTTATAATTACAGTATTTAGTTGCCATCTTCTCAATTGCTTGGAAGACCATCAAACACATGTTCCAGCCTGGCTTTAGATCAGATTCAATTTATGGCCATTTTTACCTCTCTCTCAGCCTTTTCCCCATGTCTAAAGGGAAACAGCTTCCCACGTGATGCTTTCCTTTGCTTTGCTTTAAAGCCTGACAGAAAATCAAGCTGCCAATGGGCAAATAAGGTTCTTTTGCCAAGGGGTTAGCAAGCAGTTACTGGGAAAGACACGGTCAGCAGCCATCACCAGGAGGGCATTTCTCAGCACATGGGGGAATGATAATTGAGAAAAGTATCCTGAATCAAAATTAAGGACATGGATTAACTATTTAGAGGTGACATTCCCTATGTGAAGGCTATGCAGATCCTCTATAAGCTATTAAATACCGAAGGTTTTCATACGCTTTATTCTAAGAGCTTATATTTTCTACCTAGATACAAATTCTAATGTTTCCCTAGTATTGCAATTTACTTAACTTGATAGCTAAATGTGTATGTCTTCTGATTATGCCAGTCTGTTTCTTAGATACTATTTAGATAATGTAAGGTCTATAACTACTTTGACGTACCAGGTGTATTTTATCTAATTAAATTCTACAATATTTTGGTGTCATTGTGCATGCAGACTGATTGTATGTAGAGAGAAGACGCATGGCTAAAAATAATGTGACATATTCTATTCAAAATTAGTAGCTTTAATTCTACAATGTGTAAACATGCATCAAACTAAATTAATTTGCAAAATTTTAGTGAAATTCAAGGGAAAGGTATGTATTACAGTGTCGCAGGAAATACTATTATTTCTCTTTGAAGCTGGGTTTGTACAAAAACAAGAAAGACCTTTAATAAATGAAATACTTATCTAGCAGTAATCATAAAGCAAGACAAGAAGAACATAATACTTTTGGGAATTCTCTGTGATCCATGTGTAAACGACAAGCTTCCCACTTCTCATTGCTATCAGTCAGATTCATCTACATCTCAGAATCAAGCTCAATGGTAGTAGCTTCAGACATTTTATCCCATCAAGAAAAAAAAAGAAAAAAAATATATTTAGCTAATTTAGAATATACTTTCATGAAATGAACCCAATTAACCTGCTTGTAATACATTTTGTATTAAACTGCAAGATTTTTCAATGAAGCCTGTTGCTAGTTTAAAATTCTATATTCATTTGGGAAGTATTAAAAAGTGCTTAAGTTTGCTTCATAATAAGTCCTAAATTCAAATTAAATTGCTGTTTTAAGTCTCCTTCAGCTATTTCTTACATTAAAATAAATCTGAATTAAGTGTATGAGAAAATAAAAGATGGGGGGTTTTTCTTAATCATTTTCTGTTCTGGATTATCCATGGACATTAATGGAGTTTTAATTTGTTGTAACACCAAAGTTTTACACTTCATTAAATCTATGTGCTGATAATTACTGGCCTTATTGATTTCCTGTCTTTTTAGGTATTCAAGAGCTCTTCAGGGTTTGTCTCTCCCTGAATTGTTTTTCTCACATTGAGATGTGATTGCTAATCTTTCAAAAGAGAGGTTGAAAACATCTAAGCTGTCTGTAACACTTTCTCATCTTCTTAACCATGTTACAATTAATTAGATTTCTACAATTAATTAGAACTCACAAGACTTTTTCCCATACATAGAATAACTCAGAATTTTCTGTGATAACTCTTCTACAGCAAAAGATTAAAAAACCTCCCAGTGGTCTCACAATATACAAAAGGGTACATTTGCAGCACAACAGTTTAGTTTTTCCATTAATTCAGAGAAAAATAACCCAGTTAGACAGATAAGAATTGCACAGATAAGGATTAATATTCAAAACTGAGGAAAGGATTTAAACTGCTAAAACAGAATGCAGGCAGATAACAGTTGCCTAAATACAAAGCGCTGATCTCTTTTAGTTTACTGATGACCTAATCATGTAAGTGTCTAAGCTGACTAGGCAGGCCTGATTTGACCTAAAACTCCATGAAGTGCAATTCCATCTGCATGTAGGTCGGGAGCAAACCAAATCTGAGCATGCTGGAATCGAAAGTACTCATTTAGAGGACTTAGAACTTCTTAGAGCATGTTGACAAAACAAGAAATGTAACAGAGCTGTGGCAAGTGATATTTTTGCTCCTCAAATCTTTCTGGAGTTTTATGTAGTCAGATCATAGTTTAAGCTGTATGAAATGATTTTCCATCTTTCCTAATCAATCCGAAAAGCTGTATCATAAACAATACAACATATATAGTCTAAAAAGATAAATAAAAGAACAGAGGAAACAAACAAAAAAACCCTGCTAAAATCTAGCAAATAGCAAGGATCCTCATCTCTAGGCAGACAGGAATGTCAGCTGTGACAAAGGAGTCAAGTGCTTGGATATGGATTCCTGCTGAAGTGATTTTATTGCCTCATTTCTGTTACTGTGTGCCCTGGTTCTGGCCAGAACTTGCCATTAAAGTTTTTTTTTTTTTTTCCATAGCCAGGAGGGGACACAGCTAGGACCTGGAGGTTATTCCACACCACTTCACATAATTTTCTAGGATAGCAGGAAGTCACTCTACAGTGACTGTGTTTTGATCATAACGTGACCATTGATTTCTTATGAGATTAAATCACAGCACAAAACACACTATTATATACACCAGTATTCAGTACTCAATTGCCTTCAGTTCTATAAAAAGCATTATTAAATATTGTAACACACGCAACTTCATGGAATCAGTTGACATTGTATTGATTAGGACTATGACAACTGTGTCTGATGTCATTTATCCAAGTCTGCCTGTCAATGTTCTGTAGTATTAGAATATCAGCAGGTTATAAATAGCCATGCAGTCCAGCAGTCCAATATTCAGTTCTTGTCAGTCACAGTTGCCTCCACCATGGACAGATATACAGACCATAGCAGCAATTTTACTGGCAAATCTGAAGAGGTTGAAGACTGAGCAGCAAGGGAAGATAAAAACTTTGGCTTCTTCACATTAGTACATATATCCACTCACTTACTACAATCATTCAAAAGAAATTCTCATTCTAGAGGAATTAGAAATTATATAAATAAGAATACAGATCTTTCTGAAAGTTAGTAGTAAGAACTAACCAAGACCAAATTATTATTTGATCTTCAGACCAAGTGTGTGTTGAGTCCTACATAACATAGTATTAAAAGTGTCAAGAATTTTTTTTATGCAATGAAATTATGGCTCTTTTTTTCTCTACTAATCATAGGAAAAATTAAGATTCCTTCTGAATGGAAGATGTGGATTCCTTCTGAATGGATTCCTCCTAAAGGAATTTTTCAGATAGGAAAAAAGACTTTTTTTTTTTTTTTTTTTGCAAATAAAATGTGTGCTTAACTTGCTGCCACAAAATGTCTACTAGATTTCTTCAATTATCAGAAATTAAAACATACAAAAAAATTCTACCAGGGAATCCAAGACTCTAGTAATGCCATATTAAAAGTTAAGCTCAAAATACTAACAAGTGTTCTGCAAGAAAATATTTTTAAGGAGATTGTTATCAAGCTATTATTTCTCCACTGTTTGCTTACAAAAATATTTAAAGACAAAATTACAAGATTATATAAAGTCAATGGATTGCCACACTTGCTATTCCTTTTCTACCTATGAAGATAACTATCCTCACAAAGTTGGGAATTAGATGGTACCAAAATCTATTTTTATGAAGAAATACATATTGTATATTTATAGTTTTATTATCCTATAAGTAAGTATATAAATAATGCCTAATCATTTTTCCTGGTATATTCTCAAAAATGAGAACTAGACTGTTTTAACTATAATTCTCCAGGTAATGCTTTCCCTCTCTTTATTAGTGAGAGATAATATGTCTTTTCTTTACCTTATCTCAGTGTTTTCTTTCTTTCAAGGGTCTTTCTAATCTCCATAAAGCCTTAGAATAAAAATTCAATGATAATTTGAGTCTTTTTTTCCCCCCAAGATTTATGGGTAAAAGAATATCCTTATCTTTAAGTAATTGATTAGAATTGGGTTTGATCTGTTTTGGAGTTTTTTTTCTGGTTTTTTAGGGGTTTTTTTGGGGGGGTTTTTTTGTTTTGTTTTATTTTGTTTTGGTTTTTTTTCTGTTTGTGTTTTTTTTGTTGTTGTTGTTGCTGTTTTTGCTTTTTTAAAAATTTAATGCCATCTTTTCGATTATGGTTTTGTGTCTTGTTTTTTTGTTTTTTTGTTTTGTTTTTTTTT
>JANRGV010000073.1:41467160-41480651 GCA_024734035.1 Alethe castanea
CTATTATCCCCTTTCCTATATTTTCACCTTCTTCGTGTCTTGTTTTTTTGTTTTTTTGTTTTGTTTTTTTTTTCCACGCATTTGTGTTGAGTATCTGGTCATAACATTTCCTGTAGAAAACAATGGGGGAAATGTTCCTGTAATTTTTTCGCTCTTCAGAGTAGTCTGCTTGAATGCTCTTCCTCCCTGATAGGCAATAGAACTAGACTTTCTTTTCCTCTTCTTCTTAACATGCATTCTATTATCATCTCTAACCTCTATAATTTTGTTGTTCTCAGAGAACTGTAACTCTTTTCTCTCCTTAACCTTTCTGACTTTACCCTTACATGACTACTTGCCCTATATCTTCATACTTATCTTCAGTAATATATGATTGCCTCTATTTTACGAATGACCTTTTTGATTTCAGTGCCATCAAATGACTGCTGAAACAGTCAAATGTACTTCATCTTATGGTTTACTCCTGTCTTTGGGCTGAATTCATTAGCTTTTGTAGTCATAAAACTTTTTAGTGAGTGTCTGCTTACTGTGTTCCTTTTTCACTGCATAAATTATTCCTAAGAGAAAATAAATATTTGACTTACTGAGGTCAGGTTTTCAAAGTGTATTATTCTCCTTTTCAACTCTTTTTCTTACTAAGTACTTCAATAAAAATTACTTTCAGTCTTCAGGTTCTTATGTTCCTCCATTTTTAAATAAGAAAAAAAAATTAGCTGATATTACCTCTTTATAATTGCCTTCACTCACTGAACTGAAATGTTAAATTGCAAAGAATTTCCCATGTCAGTGAATTCAGTATATTTCACTTGACAAGCCTTATAAATGCTGATCTAAGCTGGTCCATCTCAATCTTAAACAGCTTCAGACATGAGAAAGTTGTTATAAAATTTACCTTCTTGTAATTTATAACCCAACTGTGCTTACTGTATGTATTAAATTCTTGTGCCAGTTTCATTCTTCATTCTATTTGTTTTTATCCTTCATGTTTCCTCCTTATTCCCTTAAAAAATTATTATCAACACGTTTAAAGAATATACTGAGCTGTTTATTCTACTGCATTTCTCAAAAAGAAGATTTAAATACTGGTTCCAGCTAGGCTCTCAAGATTTGTATTTGTATCATCTCGTATATCTAGAAGTAGAGTTGAATCAACAAGAAGAGTGAATTCAAGTCTGAAGTCATATTCCCATTACTAAAGAAGTTTAAGGCCAGGGGCTTGGTAGTACTTGGATCTTTTGCTACAGTCAAGGTCATCTTCTTGTCGTTAAAGTCATTAGTCCACTTGCATATGTTCCACATTTGCATGGGTGTTGCTGTAATCAAATGTCTCATAGAGTTTATCCGCTAACGAGGGAAGAGACTTTTAGGGTGATTTCACATAAAGATTTTCCAATTCTCCAACAATCATGATGGATATGTTAATTTTCTGTATTTAATATATGAGAGTGAGTTGAATAGAGAATAAAATGTAACTCATTAGTTTACATAACTACAGTCACTACAGGAATGAAAATTCCTGTAAAACATGAAGTACTAAATGAAAAAAGTACTATTTATCATTAAATTTTAAAATACAAATAGCAATGTTTTTGCTTACATTTTAATTCAACTGTCTTAGTTTGCACTAAAGATGCACCTGTGGGAAGATTACATTAGCATCCCTTTCACACCAGCTGGAAGAAACCTCAATAACCAAGTTATTTTTTCTCTCAAGCAGCCTAGCACAAAACAAATACATTAATATTGGACAATATGCCATTATTTGATCTCCTACAATCTGAAAATTACTGTACACTGCTCAAGCATAAGCACTTAATATGTGTCCTCAGTTCTGAACTTTTAAATATCATTTACTATTTTGCATTTTGGAAAATTGTCATTAGTGGATCCAGAATCAAACACAAGATATTTTCCAGACTAAATTTTCACCTTTAATAATGGTTTATAACTATTGCCTTTTCCTGAGGGACTTCTTGAAAATGGTGAGTTGTCTAAAATGTATATGACTTGCTCACAAGATAGTGTTTTTGGGAAATCCAGGGGAAAAAATGTGAAGAAATTCAGGCCTTTTTTTTCAGCTCACAGGACTTTGACTTTCCTTGTTGAGACAAAATTACTACACAATAATACATTCTCTTTATCGATTCAGTGTTGGTCCATACTGCCTCCTATCTGGAGCTCCAGACCACTTCAGAGTGAGAAAAACTGTCAGGACCTTAATGCCAGCTCCAGTCTTCTTTCAGGTGCGCTGCCTGGAACAGGCCTAAGTAAAGCCAGCTGTGCAGCTCAATGCATAGCAGAGACTTTTAGTTTTGAAGACTTGTACTAGGCACAACCTCAGAGGAGGTTGAAGGGACAGTGTGGGGCAAGAAGGGGAGTTTAGACAGTTCATGTCTCTGTTCCTCAATACGACTCAGTAATTAAAAGTTAATGTTAACTGTTTACAAATTAAATTAAGTAATATTTCCCAAGTAAAGACCCATCTTACCAGTAGCAAAAGTGAGTTCACACTATGTATTTAGGCCAAATCAAAGAGGTAAATGGAAAAAAAGTATGGTCATGAGATTCAGCATGCTTGAGCATGGCTATATCGTCCTGTGGCAGTATAGTTGGAGGTTTAGTGTTCTAAAGCTGTGCCACAGAAGTAATCACAGACAATGATTATTGACCATTAATTAGTAGTCATGCATATATTCACAGGTGCTTTTTTTCCTGAGTGGCTATCAAAGACAAAATAATAGTGTAACTTTTAGAAGAATTGCAGTGACAGCAAGCATTTGGGGAAAGCACAGCAAGAAGTTTCATACTAAGCCACCCAGCGGTGATAAATTCTTCTATCTTGCTTCCATGAGAAGCCATGGTGCTGTTCATTAGCTCTAATAAGGCATTAATACCAGCTAGTGACAGTAATGTTAGCACTGGTATGTTTCTAGATGTTGAGACATGAGTGATGTAAAACCATGTATTTTTCTTTCCCCACTCAGGTTACTCAGTGTTTCTTGAAGTAACATTGAAACACCCATCTCCACTTCTATTCCAATGTGATGGGATTCTAGTGGCCCATTACATGGGCCCATAGAGATGAAAAATGTGGATATTATTTCAGTTGAATTTATAGCATATTCCAAGTACCTTTGGAATGATAAAAATAAGTTGAACTCAATTTTCAAGACTGAGATATCTCTAAACTATTTACTACATCTCTTGAAAAATTACCAATTTTTTTTTTTTTTTTTCCATTTCAGTGTTCATCTAATGCTAAGTTGTACCAAAGCTAAGAAAAAATATTGGGAAGAAAGGCTAATCATTTGCATCAACTATCGGCAACTGTATATGTTCAGTGTCAAGAATTAAATGAAGGCTGTTGATTCTCTTCATATAGTTTTTTTTTTAATAAGTGTAGAGTTAAAACGAAACCATACTATGTTTAATGAGGAAGTGAGTGGTCTAGGCTAAAGCCCTAGAGACCCTTTTGGGGTTTTTTTGTTGCTAGTTCTACTTCAAGTTATATGGTTAAATAGCATTACTAACTAATAAATGCTTTTACAAAATTAAATAAAGTGCTGGTCCTACCCTAACTCTCGGTAAGACAGTCTCAAATGTAGCACTATCAAAACAGAAGCAAGGGTTGAGCAGATGGAGCAATCACACCATTTCACTAATCCTATAGCCAGCTCCTGTTTCATGACTGAAACTAATGTTGTGTATACTTCATTATACTTCAGGAGAACATGTTCATTTTTCCTCATGGGAAATACTTAGTCTTCCTATCTGCAGCAGAACATGCTGATGTCTTGTTCAACAATTATGGAATTAAAAAGCAACTCGCCGTTTCCTCAGGATAAATGGAAACAAAACAACTTTTCCTTTATTGCTATTTTATGTGTTCTATCCCAGGGGCCAAGCTGAGGGTGAACACACAATTGTGAAAAGACTGAAGAGACAGTTGAGGTATTTCTTAATATTTGACTGCTTGGCTTTCAGCACTAATACTGACCTTTTAAGGCAATTTTGTTTATAATATTAAGAAATTGGACAATTCAGCTTCCCTATGGGTATATTAGCTATCTTTTAGAAGCTGAGAATCAAATCAAAACTGAACACCTTTTATTTGTTTTTCCTCCTTTCCAGAGTAGCTGTAGCATTCCTGCTTCTTTTATATGTCGATTATTTCCTTCAGTATTCTTTAACTTTCTTTTGACATCTGAATTCTGATGGCTTAAAATTTAAGTCTTTTTTCTTATCATCATTTGTTCAGTACTTCTCTAGCTTCAAGTGTAGGTAACTATTACATTATATGAGATCTTTCATTTCTTTCCCTGAGTAGCGAGTTTTGAGTTGAGGTCATTGATCATGCCAGAATTGTTGCACATGCCAAGGTTGCATTTCAATTCTAATTTCAAGTATTCTTTTCATTTACAAGTGTTTTAGTGAAATATATCTGTGTCACTTTTTTAATCTTCTAGGAATAAATCTCACTAATTCTCTTACAGCTATTGGGGTCTAGAATGAATAATACTGGAAAAGATGGAAGAAAGTGCTACAACATATATATTTAATATAGGTTTCTGTGGACAAAAGTATATGTTTCTAAAAGTGAACAGTATATATAGATACACACATGTACATACATTTATGGCCCACTCCTAAACTGAATATATTATTCTTGTGATTCAAAGCTAGCTAAAGCTTGTTTTCATAACTATATGGTAACACACTTAAAAATCACATTGATATTTAGCATATCTAATGTTTTCTGCTGCAGATTATTATCACAAATTTTTCTCTTTACAACTGAAAAAATGTTATAATTTCACAAGTGATTTTCCTCCTAGAAGCAGTGATTTCATTGTCTCTTGTGAGAGCCTGCCCAGATTTAGTGAAGTTTATATAACTTTTTTTTTCCCCCTTTCTCATCCACATTCCTGCAAAATTTCCTGCCAAAATCACTGAATGTTCCCATGCAGAGCTAGACTCTTGCCAGACCATGGAGACATAAAGCGGGTTCATTGACAAGAAATGTTTTTTGTCAGAAGGCCTTTACATGAGGAGGAGGTAGAAATAAACCCTTCTTTTCCAAGAGATCTCTATGGAGTTGAATTCCTGCCAACCCATAAGATGCTGATAGAGATAGGCATTTTTGATTTCCTTCTTTCAAAACAACTTTCAGACAGGCAAGAGGCTATCAGACTTTAATGATGGGAGTGAAGGGGAAAACAGCTTCACCAGGAAAGACTAGATCAATACATGATTCCAAAACTGCTTGTCACATAGAAGTTAGATAGGCAAAACAGACTATGTATAAGGCAAACACAATAAAGGCATTACCTAGAGGGAAAAAAGAAAAATCTTTCACAATAAGAAAACTTTGTTTGCAATTCTATGCCTTGATTCAGTAGGCTAGCTAGAATATCCCAGGGAAACAATACCAGCACAAACAGATAACAACACAGATTACAACAGTCCCTGTATACATCTTGGCAGAATTCAGTTTTGTATTATCCTGTCAAAAAATACAGTATATATTTCTGTGAGCCATACTGATTTTTTTTGCAAATTAGATTATTAAGGGTGATGCCCCAATACCTTAATTGCAGATGGTGGTAGTTGAATTATGCAAGAATCTTCTACTCTACTGGTAATTTCTCACAGAGATCTTACAAAACTTTTTATTTGGATGCTTTTTGTTGAATTACATTAGTACATCATAAGAAAGATAAAGTGTACAGATGAGTCTGATAGTAATGCTAGTCTAAAGTGTCTGAAAAGATCACAGCCTATTTCAGCATTCTCTGTAAGAAATTTTGACAATTATGTATTGTGGCTTTGATCATTTACTCAATTCTTTTGATGTAGTAGTTATAATGGACTCCATTCTGATATTCTTTCATTAAAAATTTGAAAACATACAACACAGAATATATCTAATTAAACATTAACTTTGAAAGCACTGAAAACAAGGGCTTTTAAACTTGCATTTATTCTTCTATTTTTAATAAGTGTATATGCATATATATAATGCATATGTGATGCGTATGTATATGCATAATTTAATGCATATGTACATATTTAACTACATCAGAATTACATTTAAAAATCAACTAAAAACTAAAACTCTCTTTAAGCAAAGTGAAAGTTAAAAAGAAAAACTCTTGAGTTTGCTTTGCAAAAACCCACCTAGCCATCCCATTGTATGTTAGTTTGACCATGACCTATTAATTCCCCCAGCAACTCTAAAGGATAGTAATTCTTTCTTTTTCTATACATAGAAGTTTCTATAAACTTGAAAATTCAATATTTTGTGCTGCTTCATATGCTTGGAAGGGCTCTTACGGGTTTCATTTCACAAAATGTTGGCACCTAACTACTTTGGAGGGCAATGTTATGCTCAGAAATTGTGCTGAAGGCCTGAAGGTTACAATAAAAGCCTACATAGCCTCTAACTGCCATGACCTGTCAAATTCCACAAATATTTCCCCTGTGAGGCTTACAGCTTCTGATTGCTTGCAGAGCTCTGACCCTGATCGACATAACTTTCCAAAAAAAGGATTTAACAAAGACAAAAAGCTCAAGTTTAGAAGGAGGCAATAGGTGAAGAAGGTTTTGTCCCTACAGTCACATCTGGCAGCTTTATTTGTTTACATTAGTTTCATCTGTAATTTGAGATGCAGCTGATAGTATCTGAGAATTTTCTCTTAATAAATCCATCCAGAGACATAGCATGCTGACCAGCACCTTTGATCTCTCCCACTTTATTTCAAGGAAGTTTATATTCCCGTTCTATGAACTTCTGCCCTGTAAATCTAATTTTTCTAAGATAGGAGAACTGCTTCCCGACCCACAGAGAATGTGAAGCTGTTTTAGGATCCTTTTGGGTATCATGCCTGCTGTATGGTTGTAAAGCATGAGGTCAACAACCCAGAGGATTCCTTTAACACCTTGGTTACCCTGAAACTGGGAAGCAGATAAAGTGTCTTGACCTAGCTGACATGGATTATCTGTAGACAATAACTGTTGAACTCAGTTTTCCCAAGACAGGTATCAGCTCTGATAATTTGCTGCTTTGTTATTAAAAGAATGCTGATCTAATAAAAATACTCAGGTTTAAGAGTCATATATATTTTCTTTAGTGTAAACACATGAGAGATTTTCAGGTTATATATGAAAATGACATATTCTCCTTTTCCGTAGAGAAACTGATGAAGAAGCCTTCCATTTTTTACTGTTAATACTATCAAATTTTTGATTATATTAACATTTTTCCATCAATTATTTGGGTCTTGGCTTTAATATTCAACTAAAATGGATTATAGTCCACAGTAGAATCCTAACATGAAGCTCTGTGATGCATGTAAAAGGACTTATAAAAAATACATACACATTTTTCAGTGGTCTTTAATTAACAATGAGATAACTTTTGACTTAAAGTTACCATCAATCATAGCATTGCTTTCATTATTTTTCTGAATTTAATAATGCAATTGTAAAGTTCTTCCGCAATGGTAGTGAGATCTATCTATAATCAGTAAGAATTTAGCATTTTGACTTTCTAAGTATATAAATATACATACTTAGGAAATAGTGGAAAGCTGTTAGATCATTATGCTGTTCACTGAGAGTCATTTGGGAACTGCAAGACTCTACATGATTCTCATTAAGTAAAATATCTGCGATGATAATATATTATTGTGTCATCTGCTGAAGAAATGGGTATAAATTAGCACTTTAATATCTGACCTAATATTAATCAGTACCATATAAACAATGTGCAAATCATGTATATCAGGATTAATGGATCTTCTAAGCTTGTCTGAAATTAAATTTTAAAATACTCCAGAAGAATATTTTAATTAAAAGTCTTTATGTTTGTGGTATCCAGTCCTAGCCACAGGATCCAGCTAGATCCAGCTTAATACCCAGGGATACCATCTCTCTGTGCCTCTGAGACCTATATGGGAAGTACATATTTGTAGGCCAGAAATATAAGTACACCACAGTCTACTGGCTCCCCTCCTCTGGACAAGAAAGGCAATAGGCAGTGTGTTACTTGCCTGTTTTCCATATAAATTGAGCAAATTACTATCAGGACCAGACATGTTCCCAAACTTGAGAAATAGTTTCAGTCCTATTAGTGTCTTAAAGTAAGAATGCTAATAAAGGTAATAATGGTAGGAAAAATAATTGTATCTGCATTATCAACATATTTTCCATTTAGAAATGTCTCTGTTAGCTATTGGATCATTAAGTAAACTATTGTTTCCATTGTTAAATGTGCATTCAGAAATTTGAAACACTTCCAAAAATTTTTATATTGATATACTTCATCCTGATTACCGCAATAATTATTTTTTCTAACTCCAGTATGAAGCACATATTTACATTTAAAAGACAGTTTTGCACAACTACTCTGTGAACTGCAGGATGAATCAGAATATGAAACACAGAGCAACACTTGCCAGCTCTTGTGCATGTTAATAGCCTTTATTCAGGAGATTTTCTGGCTTTAATGAAATTCATGATGCATTTATGTATCAGTGATGTCAGAAGGACTAATCTGAAGGAATTTCTGGAGCAGCAGTTAACACTGTTGTTTGCCCCAGCATCAGTATTTCTAATGAGCCTGCATGCTTGGAGTCCTTTTCAGCTTTAATTGTGGTCTTGCTTGGCATTGAGAAAGCAGTGGCACTGGATTGAGAGCCTTTGTGTTGGTCTCTGCAGCAGCAACCTCAGTAATTGTGTCCACTAGGGCAGTGACAGGAGTCTCAGAAATAAAGGCTTCCCTACCACTGTCCTGCCTGGGACAATAAGAGAAGCTTCTTTATGTGAAGGTGAGCATTTGGTGCCCATTATGAAGAAAGAGCTCAGAAGCTGTTGGCTCCTCTGCCCTGGGCAGAAGTCTTACCTGCCCTGCATGGTAGAGGTACCCTCTAATCTTCAGGTTCATGGCTGTGCACAGCAGGATCTGGCTGGTGGTCACTTGTCCCTTCACATCCCAGCAGCTCTTGTCCTGCCTGCTGCTCAGGCAGTGTCCCTGAAGGACACGGGTAACCTGCCAGTCCCAAATGGCATCCTATCATTCTCATGGGATCCTATTATTCACTGTATCAAAGGTGTGTTTGGGGCACATTAAGAACAACTTTTTTTTCTAATCTTTGCTCTGAAGGTTCTGCCTAAAGGCATAAAGATCAAGTTAATAGTCTGTCCCATTTTCCAGAGGAGTCCTCTGTCCCCTAGGCTCCAGCCTGGAGGGTATAGTGTCCCCACTCAAGAGAATGTTTACATGATATTTCCACTGGACACAGAGTCAGCTCTGAGGTTGCAGTGGTATAACTCCAGATCCTGCCATCTATCCAGTGAGCACTAAAGAGGACACCACCCAGAGACAAGGAAGGGCCATGCTGCCTAACATCTTGAGATTTAACCATCATTATATCTATAGCATCTGCAGATACCAGACACCCTTTTGTTGTTTGTGTCTTTTTTTTTTAAGAGGAAAGAGAAATACAAACTACTGGACTCTCTCTCTTGATTCAGGTCCTAGGCCTACTAAAAGGCTATATATCAGGTGACCTGGTACTGAGTGAACTCTGTTTCCTCTTGGAGCTGCTGCTTCACAAAGGAGTAAAGGTGACTCAGGATGATGTCTGGAGTGACAGGATTCTCCACTTTAAGAAGTTTAGATTGGCAGAGACATTTAAGTCTGTTTTCCTGGGCTGAGAGAGAGAAAAAAAGTAAATGAAAATGGTGAACATTTTAATTTTGCTAAGGCTTGAAGGTAGACTCCCCAGTGAGCTTTCTGCTTGCTGAGTGCTGGTGTAGGGGAGTGTGAGGTGTTGGAAGTGCAGGGTTCTGAAGGCAAGAAAAGACCAGAAGTGACCTGCCAAATTTCCATAAGGAAATGTGGGATTTGTGCTCACGGCTGCTAGTGTGAATATATGCATGTTAATTATAGTCTGTAGCTATAGTTTCTTTCATTAACATATCTTTTGGAAAAGAGAAAGGTAAGAGATACAAGGCTGCCAAGTTACATTTCCCAGAGAAAAAAATAGCACTTTCAGTGAAGAAATATTTCTTAATACCCAATCAAAACGTCCCCTGGAGCAACCTGATACTTTTTCCTTTTGTTCTATTTCCTGTTACTTGGAAAAAGAGACTGGCACCCACCTGGCTACAGCCTCCTTTCAGCCTTCCTTCTCTCCTGTGGATAGCAATAAGGTCTCTCCCAAGCCTCTTTTCTCCAGGCTAAGCAACCTCAGCTCCATCAGCATCTCCTCATCAGACGTGCTACAGACCCTTTGCCAGCATCATTGTCCTTTGATGGACATGCTCTTCCACTTCAATGTCTATGTTGTAGTGAGAAACCCAAACTGGAGGTCAATGAACCCCAACCTGTGCCTGTAGAGACCAAAAAATCTGAGTGACGGCCCTTTGTGGACACATTGTGCAACTTCCACAGGCCATTCAGTGTGTGTGGTGTTTGCCAGCTCCTTATTTTCCCCACATTTCTCCTTCTTTGCCATTCTGCACAGTATATACTGTGCTTTGCCCTCAGAGACCTTCCACTTTTGCTGTGCTAGGAGAGCAGCTTTGCAGTATGAGGACAGAAATTAACAACTCATCATGTAACATGGGCTGCAAGCCAGTCTCACACAGCAAGCTGGCAGTGTGGGATGTGCCTGGTGCAAAGCCTCCCAATTTTCCAGTTCCCTCAATGAAGTGGGATGCCCCTCCGTCTTCTCTCTTATATGAAGTACCTGACAGGAAAATTCACTGAGAGAATCTCAGTATTGTTCTAAGTGTCTGATATTCCATGGGGATCATCTAACTAATGAGCAAAGGTCAGTTTTCCAAAGTTTTTCTGCAGCAGTGACTAGTCAAGTTTGTGAGGAAGGGAGCATGGTGGAAAGATGCATGTCAGATGTCAGTTGCTCAAATGTGTGTAGATGTAGAGCACTATAGCTGTTCACTTGGCTCTAAATATTGACTTTGAAAAAAAATTATTAAGGAAAGGTTTTGGTGCAATTGTCTCAAACAGAGTTTGCTATATAAGAGATCCGATCCCAATCCTACTTTCAAGCTAAATCTTTGGTCTACTATCTGGGGTCTGCACAGTGGGGAGAAGTCTTTAAGAGCAAAATGAACTGCCTACAAATAGAAAAATGCCAAGAACTTTTATTTGAAGCCTAATCAACTGTTCAAAAGTGGCTCATCAGGAGCCAGTAAAAATTTATATTTTGCACAATATACTCTTTTGTCAAGGGATGTATTAAATGTCCACCTGGTTCAGGCAACAAAAAATTACTTGGTTTTGAATATATTCATACCTCAAGAGTTTAGCAGAAAGCAGCATAAGAGAACACAAAGAAAATATTTCTTACCAAGCTGCTTCAATTTCCTTTTGAAGTGATAATGTAAAAATGATGCATTAGTCATTTTCTTGAGCACCTACTGTTTATATCTGAAAGAATTTTAGTCAAATAGGGCAAAAGATTATAAGAAACACTTTCTTTTATGAGTTTCTGCAAACCAAGATTGCTTTAAAACTATTATAAACTTTTTTTGGCTCTCTTTCAAGCAAAATTACAACCTGTAAGCTTTCAACACATTTTCTAGAGGTTGTTAAAATATTAAAAAGGAAATCATTAATCTTTTATATGTGTTGTACTTTATTCTTAGTATTTCCTTACATGGTTATTGATTTCTTACAATCTACTAAAGTCAATAAATTGAAAGAACACTTTCAATTTCTAGAAGTTCAGATCAAAAGTCTTTATGCATTAGTACTGAAAAGCTTTTGGTCTATTTAAATTTTATATCATGATTATGCCACAAATATATCAATAAGTAAAGCATCAAATTAAATAATTTTTTCAATGCTGCAATTTAGCCATATCAATAGCTCTGAAATTCTGACATGCATGACAATTCTCCTATTCTGTCAATAGTACTTCTAAATTTAATTTTCCTGTCTTTATTCTGACAAAATTATTTTCACTTTTATTTTTATATAGACTATAAAAATAAAACATAAAAGTAATTTATAAACAAAGGAATCTGAAATTTAAGTGCTATCATTCAGTATAATTTTCAGTGACATTTTGTCAATGTAAATACGTTTACTACTTCAATTGATGTGACTGAGATCTTCTCCTTGAGTACCAAATGGAAAATATTACAGTACCTTCTCAGTTACACTGTAAAGTGTGAAAGTGTGAAAAACTATTTCAGATATTCAGTAGCACTAAATTAATTTCTCTTCAGATAAAATATCATAAGTACTGAGAAGTATCTGAATTGTCCTGTAATATGTTTTTTCATATTGAATTGTTTTTAAAATTAATTACCTTCAAATCTGAATATATACTGTAATACTGTAGTATGCAAGTATGTAAGGGAAGAATATGCAGTTAGTCCACTCTGCCATTAATTATTTTTAAAACTCATAATGATATGCAGAGCATATATTTGTTTCATGCTTAATACAAATTTGCTTTTATTTTTTATGGTGGTAAGCTAGCACCCAAAGGCTTATTTTTACACTTTGCTTACTATGAATTCAAGACTTATCAATTCTTAGTTTTGTTTCTGTTCTACTCCCAGCCTCAGTGGAGCATTGTGAGTTGCCATAATGATCCCAGTTTAAGTGGAATTAAGTAAACCTTGAAAACATTTCTGTCATTCTATTAACTTTAAATGTTCTTTCCTTCCTCTTTCCGTTTGCCATTCTTTTCTGTATGTACAGATGTTTAGGAAAAAATTTTTAAAAAGTAATCAAAAGAGTTAGATGCCATATTTATCCATTAGATGGTAGCCTTCCATTACTGCAGACTATGATTATGTTGTTTTTTTCCCTTTTTACTATATGCATGAAAAAATTGTTATACCTTATTGGTTGTTTAATAAGTGCAAATTACTATTGTGTAGTATTGTTATATTTTTACTTTTATACAGTTCTATTTTAAAACATTTTAAAATTAGGGGAAAGCAATGCATTCATGAGGAAGGTGAGAATTAAAAATCATTTGTGGGACCAACTTGTTTTTACATGGGTTTTATGGCCTTGTAGACCTTTTCCCAGCACAACATGTCATGGTGTAAATTGCTTAAATGTGTGTAGATGCATGGTACTCCAGAACACTACAGCTGTTCACTTGGCTCTAAGAATTTACTTTAAAACTATTAAGTTTATGGAAGGTTTTTCCTTTGGAAATATATAAGGGTTCAGATTTGGCTTGTAGTGGTTTCTGATTTTCACAGACACTCCACTTCTCAGGAAGGTATTTCTGACATTTACAGAAGATTAACACTGGAATAACTTCATCAGTATGCAGGAAGCAATAATTTTTCCTTCCCCAGTAAATAGGAAAGAGCAGCTTGTTCTATAAACCTAACTACTGAATGATTATATAGATGATAGGTAGGTAGGTAGGTAGGTAGGTAGGTAGGTAGATAGATAGATAGATAGATAGATAGATAGATAGATAGATAGAT
>JANRGV010000073.1:41495571-41513249 GCA_024734035.1 Alethe castanea
GTGCCTGCTTTTACTCAGCTCTTTGCTTTGGGGTTTACAGCAGGTAAAAGCACCTTTCAATACTTGACATAGGTCCATTAAATCCAACACCAAGAGTATCTCCTCAGAAGCGAATACTTATTACAAAAAATGTCACTCATTCTTAATGAGATAAAATCTCTCAAGGTTGTGCATCTCTGGTAATGCTGCCTTCTGACAAGCCACAAACACTGTGACGCAAGAAGAGGATGGAAAATTATTGTCACAACTCAGCACCTAGAACGCCCTTTAGGGTTATGGTTACACCAAATGATAGGTTGAAATTAGTCACACATATATGCAGCTGCATGGAGGCTCTTTGTTCTTTTCTAGTTAAGGGCTTTTGCTCCACATCAGGTTTACAAATAACTAAATTATTGTATATGACAGTCCTCCACTGGGAGGAGTGGCTGATATGCCACAAAGCTGTGCTACAATTGAAGGGGACCTTGACAGGCTGGAGACCAGGGCTGACAGAAACCTTGGCCGTCAACAAGGAGAAGTTTAAAATCCTGCACCAATAACAACCCCTTAGACCAATATATGCTGGGGACCACCCAGCTGAAAAGCAGCTTAGCAGAAAAGGACCTGGCAGCCACAGTCGACATGAATTTGAAGAAGAGCCAGTAATGTGCCCTTGCAGCAAAGACTGTGGGGAAATAACAGAAGATTGGCAAGGAGTATTGTAAACACACACTCAAGTGACTTACAGCTGGGGTGCCAAAAAACACATATATCATATTAATTGCTGTTTAGCCTTGTGTGTTTGACAAGCAGAACATCTGTGTTTAGATAATATAGGCCTGTGATAGGCTTAGAGGCACCCTATCAAATATTCTGGAGATTTATTCTCTGCTGCAAGAAAGATCAAGCACAGTGGTAAACTGTGCCGTGCAAATCCTTGATACACAGGCAAAACCAGCAGGTTCAGTGACCCTCCTCCATGAGCCAAGCTCTACAGTGCTTGCAGCTCTTCTTGTGTGCCTGGGTGCTGTTTTGAGGGACCCCAGCTGGTGGAGTAAAAAAAATAAATTACTCTGTGCATTTTTGTTGATATTTTTATGTTTGCTTCTGCATCCTGCCTGTGCTGACTCACATAAAGGTAAATGGTATCCTGGGCTCCTTAGACAAAGCACTGCCAGCAGGTCAAGGGTTGTGCTGTACTCAGCACTGGTACTCTCTATCCTAGAGTGTTGTGCCCAATTCCAGACTCTCCAGTAAAGGAGAGACATGGACATGCCAAACAAAGTCCAAGGAAGGGCCCCAAGGAGGTTTAAGGGACTGGAGCATCTTTGCTGTAGGAAAAGATTGAGACAGCTGGGACAGTTGAGTCTGGAGAAGATCAGGCTCAGATGGAATCTTACACTGTATGTGAGTACCTGAATAGAAAATGCAAACAGAGCCAGCCAGGACAGAGTTAACGGGCACAAATTAAAACACAGGAGGTTTCCTCTGAACATCATTTACTGTGAGGGTGACCGAGCACTGGCACAGGCTGCCCAGAGAGTGTGGATCTCACTCCTTGCCTATATTCAAAAGCTATCTGGACACAGCTGAGGGCACCTGGTTCCAGGCAGTGCTACACAGACATGGAGAGTAGAACAGATGATTTCTAGGTCCCTTTCAGCCTCAACCTTTCTGTGATTTTGCAGTTCTCTGGAACAGCCACTCACCTCTCTATTACGTGAAGCTACAGAGTGTGCTGATGAGAGAACCTTGAAAGGATTCCATCAGTATCAGATTAAATTCTTCATCAAGATTAGTTGGCTTTGGTCAAACACCTCTGTTCATTTTTTTTTCCCCAAAAAGATGTTTGCCTCTGTCTCAGTGCAATTCTATTAAAACACAGCTGTCCATGGCACTTGACAATTTCTTAATTCTTGAGGTATAAGTTAACACATGGAGGAAGTGTTGCTGAGACATTAGATCATATAGTCTGTGCTGTGGGTGAAGGGACTGAGGGCTGAGGTATCTTCACACCCAGATGTCCCTCTAGTTTATTCTTGCTGGTGCCTAATAGACTCAAGGAATTTAGTTAATCTGATAGCCTGTAGCTTTTCATAATCCCAGCATTCTCATGATGTATAAATGTACTGTGTGAGAGCTATTCATTAAAGTTTTGTCTTCTGTTGAATTTATCAATACTTGTGTCCACGTATTCCTTTCATTAATTGATGAATCAATTGATAAAATCTGGATATATATGTAATTTAATGTCTATCCTCATCTATCTAAAAATTCTCTTCTCTGAATGATGCCCAGTACTATTTTCAATGCACAGGGTTTCTCCCTGTATTTCTCATGCAGACTTATACCCCACTCCTGCATCTCTAAAAACTTCTAATCTCACTCTCCCTGTATATTACAGTTACCTGTTTCTTCCCTCTTCATCCCCATGCTGTTTTATTTTGCTCTCTGTTTTGTCTCTGTGGAGCAGAAGCTCAGGGTTATTTCAGGTTTCTTTGTTATTTTTATCTTCCAGGCTTTTTCTACATGCCATTAACTTACTGTCTATATCATTTTTGTAAAACCCATATTTTACACTACAATTTACCTGAGAAAATATATCCAGTGGTATACAGCCATCCATCCAGTGATGGATTAGATAGCGCTTTACCATCTAAGTCAATGCAACTTCACACTTCTTAGTCATCTTTTCCCCTTCATTAGACTTGACTCTTCCATGACAGAAGAAATGCTTTACATTTTGCTCAGTGTTACAGACAGAGATTTTTTTATTCCATTTTATATCACTCTGAAGCTGTCAGACAGGAAAGACACTTCATCCACCAACACCTGCTTTGAATTTAAGCTCTTTGCATTTCTGTATTGTTCAGTAACTTGCCTCAGCTGAATAATCTGTTTTGTCCCAAACTCTCATCCCTTTTCCAAAACTCTTGGGATCTGTATATATCTGTATGCTACATTAGCATTTGGAATAATCTCACTTTCTGTGGATCAAGGATAATTATGCCTTTCAAATTCTTTTCTAGATCCTACTTCTTTTGCCCTTCTTTTTTTCAGTTTCACTTTTGAGTAATCTGCCTACTAACATTTTTTAGCCTCCTGTACCTAGAATCCAGATTTCAGATGATATAATAATCTTTAAACCATTTATTTAAGCATGTGTAGTCACAAAATCTACTTATGGCTAGTTTAAATCCAGAGCTCTTCTGGATTTGTTAGCCTCATTCTGAGTTAAACTTTCCTTCAAACTAGTTTTTATTCCCCTGATGCCAGTGGCAGCTCACATCCTGCCTGTTAGCCTTAAACATTTTATATGTACATTCAGGCTTTCAGTAAGGCAGTGAATCTGCCTGGGAGTCTATCTTAGACCCATGGAATAGCCTATGCATTACAATTCTCTAGTACACTACTTTCTGTAGCTCAATTCTACATCACAATTTAGGATTTGGTTTTTTTTAATCTTGTATAAGAAAATCATTGCACATGCAAAATGTAATAATAACCTTGTTAAAAAAATCTATTTTGCTTTGGGGTTTCCCTTTTTGGTTTTTTTGGAAGTGTTTCTCTTGTGACTTTATAAAGATAACTGAATGCAATCTTTGAGGTATTGTGTGCAGCCTTCCAAAAAAAAAACCTGAAGAACACAGTGGAAAAGCATTAAGAGCTGCAAGTAAAGCAGTTCAGTCACAGAGTGGTAGAATAGTATATCACAATACTGAGGACTGAGATGCCTGCTTCTTGCAATAAAGTTCACAAGTGTTTTAATAATCCAATCATGTTATTTTTGTGTTATCTCATATAATAAATGTGGTAGTGGATCAGCTTTACCTCCAGGAATATGGACTTTACAGTGACAGATAAAGCTACGTGCCTCATTTGAAAATATTAAAATATTAAAATAATTCAGTTGCCATTTCTCACAGCCATCAGTGCTTCTATAAATAAGAACTTTTTTTGAGCTGCTGGGGCATAGCACTCAAAAAGACTAGAATATAATATGAAGATGACCTTGTAGCTCCACCCCTGTACAGCTGTAGAATCAAGCAGATTAACTGTACTAGTTAGGTAAGGCTAAATCCTTAACTCATGTTGGCATCCTTAAGGCTAAAGGAACACCACAAGGCCTTTTTATGTATCTGTCTGTGGAGGAAATATGTAAGGAAAGTAAGTGATAATCTCTAAAAGCAGGAAAAAGCACAAATCCCTAATATTATCAGAAAGTGATGAAGAATTAGAATCGATCAAATACGAAATGATTTACCAGTGTGAGGGTGCATGAATGTGGCCTAGAGAAATTATTCTACGAATGACAAAAAATCTTTTCCTCTGAAAAGAAGGAAAATAAAGAAAGAAACATCTGGCTTTATATAACTTTTTCCTCTTAGGAATAGCCATATTGATATACAAATTCAAATTTATTTTAAAATTTTAATAGACATAAATTGAAATATTTTAATTTCAATTTTTGGTTTTAAGAATTTGACTTATTTAAAACAGTCTTTCTGGATGGCCATCTGGAATTTACTTTAAAAAAAAGTTTAAATTCTTCTGAGTGTTGAAAATTCTGCAAGAGAAAGCATCTCAACCTCTCATTATTGTGTCAAAATCAACCCTTGACCTTTTACACAGATCTCACACCTTTGTAGATCCCATAAAGAACAGCATCTACACACTGTAAAGGTATCTCATTACCTTTTTTGGCTCACCACTTCTTCACTGTATATTTTTTTAGAAAGTCAATACAGTTATAATTTCACATTACCATATAAAACTGCACACGTATGTCTGATAGCAACACATACATGTACATAGAGATCTATGATTTTACAAGTTCCCTCTCTAGAGACTGAGGAAAGCAATAAATATCATTTAGAAAGGAAAAGATTTATAATTTATGCATGTTTATTAATTATTTTGTTTGACTGCTTAATGACAGCTTTATGAAACAAATTGCATTTATACCATTCTGATAGCTACTTAATTGTGCATGAATAATGAAGGCATAAAATCTTCAAGGAAAGATGTGCCTTCAGAATTGAATTATGAATTGAAGCCTTTCTTTTTCAATATCAAAGATTTTTAGTAATGGTGAATATTCTGCTCAAATGTTCTTAAAGAACATAAGAAGTCTCACCTTAGGAAATTCTGAGACTATTTTTCAAAATATGAATGACATTACCTGATTTAAAAAAAAAAAAAAAAGAAGTTAAGATTTACTTTTTTTCTTCTGTACAAATTTCACTGGTGTGATGTTCCACAATGCAATCCACAGACTGGATGTACAGATGCAAGAGGAAGCAGCTCTAGGAAGATATGAGGAATTCTGCATGTGATGTATGATCCTGGGCGTGTTCTTAGCTAGGGGCTTACAGTGTAAGGATCCAGCAGCACCTTCAGATGAGCTCTGACTGGGGGGACAGTGTGAGCAGCAGGATGGGGACAGTGAGAGCAGCAGGATGGGAACAGCGTGAGCAGCAGGATGGGGCACAGTGTGATCATCAGGATGGGCCCAGTGTGAGCAGCAGGATGGGCACAGTGTGAGCAGCAGGATGGGGCACAGTGTGAGCAGCAGGATGGGGCAGTGTGAGCAGCAGGATGGGCACAGTGTGAGCAGCAGGATGGGGGCACAGTGTGAGCAGCAGGATGGGAGCACAGTGTGAACAGCAGGATGGGGACAGTGTGAGCAGCAGGATGGGGGCAGTGTGAGCAGCAGTATAGGGACAGTGATGAACAGCAGGATGGGCACAGTGTGAGCAGTGTCTGGGGCTGGCACAGGCGAGCCTGCGCTGCCACCTGGCGCCGGCAGCGCTGTCAGAGCCTCCTCCGGGACGGGGCGCGCCCTCCTTGGGGCACCTTTCCCTGCCGTGCCTTTACTTGGTACGGACATACCAGGAGACCTGATGAATAAAAAATCCCCACCGGCACGATGTTTTGCTTCCAGATGTTTCCACGTGCAAAACAGTGATGCAATGGTTTCGTGTGCAACCAGCACAAGCAATGCAGGTGTTCTTTGCGTGGTGGCTGCACTGTGCTCTCCTCTCTGTACATCAGTTTTAGCTATGACAGTCTTACGTTCCTCTAGCCCCATCTATGTCATTCCCTCTGTGTTTATTCCTAATCCAACATAGGAATGATCTAATATGTATGACCAGGAAATAGAGTTCTAAGCCCCTTCCTCACCCTTGGGAACTTCAGACAAATGGCTCAGGGAATAGATGGAGGACCTGGGTAACACCACAGTCCAGCCAGCAAATATGTCACATACATTCATCCTGCAACTGAAAAAAACACATTTATTTATTTATTTCAAAGTTTGTTTTTCTTTTATTTTAAACTCAAAGAAAATGTAATATGCTGATAGTGAGTGCAAGCACTCTAACCCAGACTAACTGCATTTTCAATAGTCAGGATAGTTAATGCCAGTAATATGAGAAGTGTCAGTATTTAATCCATCCAGTGAACCTCTGATTGGTCTTTAAAAGAGTGTAGTGGTTTGAAAATCAGTAATTGTACTGGGAGAAGAAGAAGGGAGGGGGCAGGGGAGAAGGGGACAAAAAAAAAAATTAAAAAAAAATGAAACCTAAATTATATGTGTAACACACACTTTTCTAAAACAGGGGCAACCTTTAATTTCCACAAAAGCCTGCTGGAATACACAGACAGCTAGCAACCACCGTGCTGTCACAGGGAATTGCAGGGCTCTAGAGAAGCCTAGTGTTTAGAGATTCATGCCCCTAACACCTCCTTCCTGAGGTTTATTTTCAATGCCCTTACATATTGAGAAAAAGGAAATCCTAGATGTAACTTTTAAAAAATATCTACACTGGTGTTTTAAGATTCAGAATAATCAGGTTTCTGTAATTCAGCCCACCCTAAATAAAGACAGACAAAAATATATATTGTTACTGCTTGCTTTTTTTTCTTCATGCAGCCTGTAAATTGGTTTTATTCTCAACATAGTGAATATAAAAACATTCTGTATACAACCAGCCTCCATCTACTGCAGGTTATTTTGAATCTATAGATTCCTTGCAATTACTAATTGCATTACTGATATTTGATATATTTACATCCTGGTTCTCTAGACTCTAATGGACTCATATTTTATATTGTCAAATGTGTTTTTTCAGATTGGCAAAATAAATATACATTGGATTTTGTCCTTGGTAGGTTTTTTGTTATTAGGACAGAAAATTTTCTATATGACATGACAAATCATTTATGGAACACCTAATATAGCCTACTTTATATCAGTGTAAATGTTCAGCAATTTCAGAAATGAAGGTATTTAAGTGCAGAGTTTAACCATTGCACATAGAGTGTTTTTTACTACTTCATACAGGCTAGCTTTAAAGTCTTTGTTCATATATATATAAATTCTATATACTAAATTCAATAGAAAAATCATGAATTGCTGTGGAGAATAGTCAAAATATGAGTAAGAACATAATACATAAATAATAAGTTTATAGTCTGCTGTTTTGCTAATAATCCCTCAGAATCTGGGCAGTGAGATCTTTAATTTAGGCCCAATCTTGTTCAAACAAGAAATATATACAGTCTTACACAGGTTAGTGCTTACAATTTGGTGGACAAGAACAGCATTCATCTTGTTTTACAGAGTAAAATTATTAAAATGAACATGCAACATTGTGATATGACTAGACAGTCCTCTTTCTTCATCTTGAGCAGAAATACAGAGGGGCTTCATGGTCTATGTGCCACGCTATTTTTATTGATCTAATCAGGTTGGTAAGGATTTGCCAATATGCTTAGATGTGTCTGGTCTAAGGTAGACACCCACCCTTCTTCTGAAGATGGAAATAACGCCTCCACTGAGAGTTTTTCCATCCTAGTAGAGAGCCCAAGGCTAAGGGATGTTATACAGTCTTGCTAGTGCTTTTTCACTTCAGGGAAGGTACCTTATTTCTTCCTGAAAGATCTGGTACACAAAATTCTTCTATTGGTGACAACACGGAGTCATGCAATAATTTCCTCCTTGTCTGTTGACCTGGCCTGTGTTGGGAGGAGACACAGGTGCATGGGGGAACAATGCACAACATCATCTCTAACCACCAAGCTGGGATCTGACAGTTAGGCATAGCAAACTAAAAACTAAAGTGTTTAAACTGTCACTGCCACAGTGACATCATAAACCCACTTTAAAATGAGTGTGACAGTGGGTATGTGTTTTTTCTTTACTGACACAGGAAAAAAAAACAGCTTAGTTTATAGTTGAGATTGTATATTAAACATGAAAATGACATTGATTAAATTAAATTAATGCTGCCTAAAAGTGCAGTCTATGTATGTTTGAATGTATTTCATACATATGAAGGTAAATTTAGCTGTTGTCATTCTTATCAGGTGGACCATTCTTGTAATACTGTGGTTTTATTCATAGGTGACACTACTGTATGCAGTTCTTCATGAGACACTACTTGAAATATTTTGATAAAATGAGATGCTTGCGGAAACGATCAGCAGTGTCATTCTTGGGAATTCTTGTTGTTTGCTTGCTGTTCATGAACTTGTACATTGAAGACGGTTATGTTTTGGTAAGTTGCAAAGAAGTGGTCCTGGAAAAACAAAACAGTAAAACACCCCTAGTAAAACAACCCTAGTAAAACATTAAATTGCTGAGGATAAACTACATCTGAGCTATTTGTGTGAGCTGGGAGCTTGTTTTATAGCATACACTGCAAATCTCACCTCTAAATACTGCATTAAGTGCTATTATAGAAATAAAATTAGAAAATTTGCACCCATACCATCTATTGTAAGCTCCTTGCATAATTTCATTTTTTCCAATTTCATTTTAGTGATTTATTTTGTGTTTTTCTTACTTTTGGCAAGTCAGATTTTAGTCTAACAGGTTCAGTGCTACAGCATTAAAAATTAGACAAATAAAATCTAACATAAGTTTATGATTTTGAAAAAAAAGTTGAAATATTTATGTTAGGAATTTCAACAAATAACCTACTGACATAACATGACATGACATGACATGACATGACATAACATAACATAACATAACATAACATAACATAACATAACATACCTCTACAGTATTTGTAAACTAGGGGTGTTTCAGTGCTGAATAACGAGTCCTGGAGACTCGATTAATGGATTGAATTTCCAGTTCTTTGGAGATTGGACTGGTACCAGTAAAAGAACACAGTGGTGGAAAAACTGGATCTTGAAAATAGTAAAATGACTAAACTGAATTTGTTATATTGTGATATGACTAGATAGTGCTGTCTTTATCTTGAATTGAACAGGGACAGTATGGATTTTCCAGTATTTTGAATGGTGAATTCTGATCTCACTTGCGTCTGAAAAGAAACATAATAGTATATCAAAAATTGTAACACACAAGTAGTAAAATCCTTACATTATTTATCAGAACCAGATATAAATTCATAATTATTTTAATTTAAAATATTATAATTACAAGATTACTAATAACAGTATTATAAATATTTACAATATTAATATTATGCTAATACTTTCTTAAGGCATTGAAAAGATAGTCCATGCTTGTACCATGTTACTCCATTGCAAACATTTCTTGGTTATAATTAAATTTGACCTGACTAATCTTTATAAACTTTATTTTCTCCTAGTGGCATTTTCCCTAATGTTTCTTCTCTGTTCACTAATTTCTTCAAAGTCTCACAGATGTTTCTGAAAGTGCTTTTATTATCACTGCTAATGGTGTTCCTCTTGGCTTGTTTTTGAAATCTTTTCATGTCCTATTTGCCAGCTCCCCAGATGGCTCCATGTCTTATTCTTAATTTGCTCTTTCCCCCCATTTCTTTTATAAATTCATTCTCTTTCATTGCTTCTCTCATCACAGTTCTGGCATGTTTGCACTCATGTAGCTCTCAGCCAAGTCTCTTGCCAAGTCTCCTGAGAGTTCTTCCAGGTCTCTTGATACCTTTACCTTCCATCAAGTGTTTTTCAAGTGTGTTAGGATGTTGACTTTTTAGCTTATTTATTTAGTTTTATTCTCAAATTTCCTGACCCTGTCTGACAGCTCCAAACACACCATGTCTGGTGTGTTTTGTCTGCTGAGGTAAAAAAATGAGCAATTTCAGTGTTTGTGGTGAAGAGAAATATACTTGGGGAAAGCTTTTGAGGACAGCAGGCTAACCAGTTTCCCTCAGGGAGTGAAAATCTGAAAGTCCTCAGAGCCCCAAATGCTCTCTGAATTGCAGCCAATATCCTGCTGGACTATCTTCTAAAGGTAACTGGTAAAAGGAAAACAACTGACCCAGAGTTCCTCCTCCCAGTCTCTGGCAGCAGGCTGTGCAAGGGGTTGTGGCGCTGGTGTCTCTGGCACCAGATGTAAGACGAGTGGACTTTTTCACAAAGTTAGACTATTAAAATTACATTTATTTGCTAAACCTTAAGAAGGGAGAAGAGAAACTTTCTGGTTTTGCTCAAAGGGTCTCACATGTCTAGAGAATCTCCTCACTTTTTTTCTGCAGGGCATTTTCTGAAGAAATGGAAAGTAAGGGCCCATGTGGCAAAATATCTGAAGTACATTGGGTAGAGGGTATGCAGTTATGGAGTGCTGATACATGTGTCTTAGGAAAAAAGTTTAAGGTGCTTCATCTGCAGCATATCTACTACATTTGATCAAGCATTTTGAAGACATACTAAGCTAAAATATACCAGGTATCACAATATGCACAAGGGGATTTCATACCTATTCAGACTTGTAAGTGGATTGTAAGTGAATTATGTGTTCTGCACTCTTCTAAGAATACTAATCACTATTTTGGGCACTATGCAAAGAATAGCACTATGGTAGTTGATACAACATCCTTAGCAGAGCAGAGTAAAGGGCATAAAGGGTGGAGAACTCTGGCACTTCATTTTATGGCACCTAAATGAAACTCCCAGCAAACACTGGAAGGTAAGTTAGAGGTTAGTTAACAGATGAAAGCCAAAACAATTCTAGAAAAAGCAAGAGAAGAAAACCTAGGAGAGTTAATCAAGCTCCTCAACTTCACTGACCTCTACATAGTAGTCAGAGAAAGAAAAAACAGATTTTAATCTTTTGGAAAAAAACAGATTTCAGCTTTGCCCATCATTAAACAAAAGAATGAAACAGCAACTGTTAAGAAGAAATATTAGCCACAAAAGTCATTTATTAAAGAAGGGGAGAAAAGGAAAATTTTTGTGGTCAGTTTAGATATTTTGCTTGTTAAAATCAAAACATTTTCTTCTGAAATTGTCTATTTCTAAATATTTTATGTAGCAAAACCTCAGCAGAATAATTTTCCACTCCAAAACCTTATGAAACAAGGAATATTGGTGCTCCATTCTGGACTCCATGACACAATGCTTTGATATTAAAGAAAGGGTTTTGAAAAAAAAAAGGTTTTGTACCAGCCCCTTTTCTTTTCCATCTGACATTTTTCATAGAAAATCTCCTGAAATTTTGGTGTATTTTCTTTCTAGATCATTGAGTTACATTTAATCTTGAACGTGATCATCAAATTTCATCTCATAATTTATGAGTGAATGCAAAGTGGCACATAAGCACTAGAGAGAAATTACTCAAGAGACACTGAAGATCAAGAGAGCATAAAAGTGCAGGTAGATGCCCCTGGATGTCTGCCAAAGATCTTCACTAAGCTCAGAAATGCATTATTTACTACTTTTATGCAAGAAAAACAATGAACTATAAATGAATGTAAGATCAGTTTACAGAAATATTTCTTTGTGTTGTAAAATATAACTTTGACACATTTTTTTAATATTTATGCCATTAAATATGTTTGCTGTTTACTGTTTCTGTGCTTTTTCTTGCTAGCAGCAGTACTATTACAGCACTATGTTCCCATTTAATGACAGATCCAGAAGTTTTAGTACATTAACATACTGCATATATCAGAAGAAACGAATTCATTCATACATGGGCCTGTCATCAGACTAAAATCAAACCAGATAAATTAAAGAAGCACGCCTACTTTTAAATTCAGTCTTCAAGAACTGTTAGATATTTTCCTTTTTCTTAAGGATTGAGGAACAGATTTTCCCTGAGGCCCAGGTGACCTTATGGATAGGGCACTACTTAATGAAACTACTCTTTCCCTTCTGTAGCTTAACTATGACTGGGGAATCCTCTTGGAAGAAAAGGTCTGAGGAAGGAGGCAGGATGAGGAGGCGTGGCGATAAATGTACCTTTTGATTATGCCATCAAAAAGTGTTCTCCAAATTCAGAGAAACTTTTACTGTTTGTTTGATCACATGCATTTCTTTTCATTGCAAACCTGAGTCAAAGGTTTTCAGAAAATTGTCAAAATGAGCTAGATGCCAGGATCTAGATTTGTCTTTGCAGCAGTTTTGGTAGATATTTTAATCATTGAAAACATTTTTTAAAAGTCTTCCCCATTTCTATGTCTGTAAAATTTTTCTTATCTGTTTCTTATCCCTTTGAATACTGCAGCATTTTTTGGCCAATAATTTAATGTTTGCTACCTTTTCAAAGTTTTATGCAAAGAATTTTTTTTCCCTTCCCTTTTACTGTAACCTGAAGGTTTATGTTAGATTTTCTGTAGCCAAAATGTATGATATTCAATATTGCTTGTTGGTTAGGGGGGGTTTTGTTTGGCTATTTTTGTTTTAAATGAGGTGACATCTACATGTTTTCATGAAAGCTGAAACTGAAAAATATTGTTCTTGGAAACCTGCCTGTCCATGTTTCCTCTCTAGCTGGCATTCACAAATGTGTTTCTGTCTCTCTCCTTTTTTTGTTATTTCTGTTTTCCCACTAATAGGAAGGGGACAAGCAGTTAATCAGAGAAACAGCCACACACCAGCTCAACCCAGACCGTTATGTTCACAGTTTTAAAGATATGTCTAATTTCTCAGGATCTATAAACATTTCCTATCGCTACCTAGCTGGCACACCTTTGCCAAGGAAAAGTAAGTAACTGTAATTTGAATGCTGCAAAATGAGGTAATTTTAAAAAGGCGTGAAATCCATATAGTCCCTGTGGGATTTCTATGCAAGAGGGGCTGAATTAAGCAGTGACAGTCTCCATATAGTTAGTGAGACAGCTAGCACAGGCCATTCTTGAGTGGCTGCTAGTCCAGAACTAGCAGTGGCTGCCCCACAGCCTGACTACCTTCTGACCAGCTCCATGACCAACTCGTAGACAGCCTCTGGATGGTCTGTGTGAGCATAATTCCGTGGATCTCCTCCCAGGCAAGAGGAAGATGGTTTAGAAAGCAGAAACAAGGCATGTGCTGATGGTGTTCTGCAACCATCCTCTGAGACCATACTGTCAATCTTTGTATAACTGGTAAATCCAATCTTAAGTATACTTGGCATCACATAGATAAAACCCCTCAGGTCCACTATTCTGCCGGCCCAGTGGCTACAAATAGACCTCCTTGCTCCTTTAGCTGTGCTAAAAAGGAATCAGGATTGTTCTATTAGGACAGTAAAGGAGGATTCTTCTCACAGCCGTCTGCAGATGGACTATTTAGTTATTTTTATTTCAGACGTAGCTCAGGACTCTCCTCTGAAAGTGAAATACAACCGTACCTAGGCAGGTGTCCTCTGGGTTCCAAACCAACCATTTCCCATACACAAACAAGGCTAGGAAGTCCAAGCCCAGAAGGTAAAATAAAATAATATGTGAGCTGTAGAAAGCTATAAAGTTTGTTCAAATTAGATTTGAAAAAACTGGGGCTTTGTAGGCAGCATAAATGACTTCTGGGGATTGTACTTCACTGTACAACTTCATTTTGAGCAAACTTAAGCCTCAAGGGAAAACCTGAATCACTATTAGAGCAGTCTTTTATCAATGACTATATATTAAGAAAGTTGGGATAGGTTCAGTTTAAGTACACCTTATCAGTTTCAAAGTCTTAACTTTTTTTACATCAGAAGTTAGAAAAATAGAGATATATTATCAAATATCTGAAAAAAAATCCTGATTTGGAATGCTGGTAAAATTATTCGCACAAGCAAGGAAAAAATTCTATTTTAAAATAGTGTGTAAATGGTATCTTCCAAGAGGGTACTCCTTGCAAAATGCTTAAGAAATCCTGAAAGAGGGTAAGAAGAAAAATTACTAGCAAGGAAAAACTGGACAAATTCACCTAAAAACTGACACACTGAGAAATAATTATTGATGCAAAATTCATAAAAATGTAAAGTTATGCATAGATGTAAGTAGACATTTATAGAGCTTAAAGTGATAAAAGTGCTGCATTTGGTAGTTCCTTGTTTTCAAAATATGGTGTGAATAATCCCCTCATAATCCCCTTTCTTTTAGCAGATTTGCAGCCTTATCATTTTATATACGGTTTTGTCTACAAGGCATAAATATACACGCTGCTTTGCCATTTGCCCAAGGTAGTCCAATGTGCTTGCAGCAAACAAGTGAATGTTTAACACAATAATGTCTATACATCTATTTGCTTGCAGTATCATACTTCCTAATGAAAAGGCAATAAAGGTCTTTCATCCTTATTTACGGTTTAATAAGTTCACATATCAAATTTCCCAGTCTTCACCATTCATGAGGTTTATTTAATATAAACACAACTCTGGAGAATATCTTTGTGGTAAAATTGCTTCCAATATCAGATACTCAGTTTCTGTTTGAATTGTCCTTTGTACAGGGTATCTTACAATTGGACTATCCTCTGTAAAACGGAAAAAGGGAAACTACTTACTTGAGACCATCAAGTCCATATTTGAGCAGTCAAGCTATGAGGAACTCAAAGAAATCGCAGTGGTAGTACAGCTGGCAGATTTTGACTCAGCCTGGTGTGAAGGAATGGTCCAGGATATTTCACAGAAATTTGCACATCATATAATTGCAGGCAGATTAATAGTTATTCACGTCCCTGAGGATTACTATCCTGTATTGGATGGCCTTAAGAGAAATTACAATGACCCCGAGGACCGTGTGAAGTTTCGATCAAAACAAAATGTAGATTATGCTTTCCTTCTAAACTTTTGTGCTAATCTTTCTGACTATTATGTGATGCTGGAAGACGACGTTCGCTGTTCAAAGAATTTTTTGACTGCTGTTAAGAAAGTAATTACCTCACGAGAAGGATCCTACTGGGTGACGTTGGAATTCTCCAAGCTGGGGTACATTGGAAAGCTTTACCATTCTCATGACCTACCACGCCTGGCGCATTTTCTATTGATGTTTTACCAAGAAATGCCTTGTGATTGGCTGCTCATCCACTTTCGTGGGCTGTTAGCTCAAAAGGAAGTGATACGTTTTAAGCCATCTCTCTTCCAGCACATGGGATACTACTCATCTTACAAAGGAGCTGAAAATAAGTTAAAGGATGATGACTTTGAAGAGGAATCCTTCGATATCCCTGACAACCCACCTGCAAACTTGCACACCAATATGAATGTATTTGAAAACTATGAGGCAAGTAAGGCTTATAGCAGCATTGATGAGTACTTCTGGGGCAAAGCTCCTTCTACTGGAGACTTCTATGGGATTGTATTTGAAAAGCCCATTAAAATCAGTAAAATTAAAGTTGTCACTGGAACTGAAGATCGGCAAAATGACATTTTACATCATGGGGCCCTGGAAGTAGGTGAAAAGATTGTCGGCAGTAAAAAAGGAAGACAATGTACGACTTACTTGAGACTAGGGGAGTTCAAAAATGGGAATTTTGAAATAACAGATGTAGAGCACAAAGTTCTGTTTGATATTAACTGCATGAGAATACTTGTTACTAAAAGTCAAAAAGAATGGCTGATCATTAGGAGCATAAGCGTCTGGACTTCTCAAACACCAAACCAATAAAGCAAGGCCACCTGAGAAGGTACAGAGTGCATACAATCAACTGGGTCACAACTGGTGCCACTCCCCAGAGAAACAGACACTTCCACTCTTCACTAGAGACATAGAATATCTGGGGAAATCACAAAGCAAGTAAAAGCAATTTATTTTTTACCAGTTTGGTCAGGCAATATACAAACATTTATTTGTTTAAAATTTTGAATTTTATATAATTCAAAAGGTTCTCAAACCTCTCTTGAGATCTTTAAACCCTTTTTTATTATTATTTCTCTGTAAGAGAGATTTTGTGGACTATACAGAACCAAAAAAAATCCCATCTTATAATTGCCAAAAGGTTTAAATCTATGACCATTATGTTGTGGAAAGAAATTGGATTGCACCTTATGCACATGAAAATTTCAAATCTTATGGTAGTATGCGTTCGTACTGTAGTTGGTAATGTGTTTCTTTTCCAGGCAGCTGTGACAAGAAGATCTGTCCTGAAACAGACAGTTTACTTTTGAGCACTGTAAGAAAATAATGTGGTTAGTCATTGCAACTTCTTGTCAAAAGGGAATGTATAAAATTATAAATCTGACAAGACAATTATGTAAAAAATAGATAATTGCATCTGTTATTCTGTCTCAACAAATATCCTTTGTTCTTTTTCCTGGGTCCTTTCACTGAAATGAGCACTACTTGGATTCTATATTACCTAAGGGATCAATTTACTCGCCTTATTTGCTCAAATTGCCTCACACCAAGCAAACCTTCTGCTTGAGTACCAATGTCAGTAACCAACACAGGTACCTCAAGAGCAGCACTGTTCTCTTAGAGAGACATCTTAATAGATCTCAGCTTCAACATTTTCTGTTCCTTCGTGATATGGAGAACTTCCTCTGAGAAATTTGCAGATAGCTGAATACTGCAGCATGGTTTACAAGGATTGTCACACCTTACATATCTACATGTTCAGTTCATGCATGAGACAAATGTGAAGTGAATGGGAGTGAATGTTATCTCCAGTCAGTTCTGGATGATCTGTAGTCAGTAGACACAAAATGAAGAATCCTGATACAATGAGAAATTAATATGTTTCTGATTTAGGGCTTTTTGGGGTGTTTTGGGGTTTTTTAAGTGTTCTAATTTGGATTTTATTAGTATTGTAGACATCTTCCCATTGTCTCTGGTTATTTCCTATAAGCATATTTTGCCTGGCTCTAGACAACAAGCAAAAAAGTTCCTGCAGTCCATAAGATTTCAGTGTTAGTCTGGGCTTCTAGTGCATCACACAGGGAGGCTGGATAGCATATGATTTATACTAAATGTATGCATTTAGATTAACAGAATCTATGGATTTTTTTTCCTCTAAGAAATTCCCTAATTGTCTCAGTAGACATGTTAAGAAATACATGGGTAGCAAGTGTTACAGAGATGAACACTGCATTGTCAATCTCATGAATACTGTGCTTATCTGATTGTATTTAGGGAGTTTTTAGTTAAACGTGGAAGACAAGAATTAAATTTCAAGAATGCTGACAAAGAGTGAACTAGCTACTGGGTGAGTACATACAAACCTAACATGGTTATTTCAGAAGGAAAAATTATTTTTAAAATTTACACAAAATATCAATACAATTGATTTTCCTGGTTCATAAATCTGGATAAATTTGGGTCCAGCTTTGGCAAACCACCCAATACAGGGGTAAGGTATATTGTGAAATAAATCTTCTGATATATTCTTCTACATAACTTAGAAAAACATATTTTTCTCAATGAAAGCCTTTGCTTCTTTGTTCCTTAATACACACCTAAACCTCTGTGGTTTTATATACATATCTTCAATAAAATAGATTAAAATAAAATATACATATCTTCAATAAAATAGATTCAGGTGTTTGACCTGAA
>JANRGV010000073.1:41519190-41535816 GCA_024734035.1 Alethe castanea
TCCAACAGGTGTTTATCTTTTGTTATAATTCTTTCTCTTATGTTTACAGTAGAGAAAGGTCTCTAGCTTGGGAAAAATCCTAGCTGAGCCTGAGAAAGCCAGACTGGAAAAATCCTTTAGGATTCTCCCTGAGCCTGTAATGGCCACATTCCCTCATTTTCATTTGTTCTGTCAGCAGCAAGGCATTGCATTTTTTCAGTTTTGCTCCATAGTCAGATCCCCACTAGGTTTGTATGCATTTAGTTAATCAACATTTACCTTTTTTATGCTTATTAAAGACTGAATATCCAACTTGCTGTGTTAAAGAAAACATATTGTAAAATCCTGCTTAATGTTTCTCATAGTTTTGGTAATTTTTGGCTAATATTTGCTTTTATTTACTTATCTTCATAGACTTTCCTGAAGAGTGAAAGGGGAAAAAAACTGGCTGCATTTGTGCACCGCCTATTTCAGTCATCACCTTCTTCATATCCAGATTTCACTACTCACTTGCTCACTGCAGGCACTTGCTCACGCAGCGGAACCACAAATAAGTGGAAAGGCATTGTGAGCAATAGGTTTTTGGTAGAGGGGAGCATGAGAGAGTAAGAAGCTGTCTTAGCTATTTAAAGTTCACAACTAGGAAAGCCAAAGAACATTTTCTTCTGCAGCCCTGTCTTTTGACTGTGACATTTCTTCAGTTTCATGTGCCTCTGTGGATATGTGATCTGAAGCCCACTGCACTTAGTTGGAAATAAAAAAATTTTGCACTTCTTTGCTATTCCACTTCAGCTATGGATCTTTTTTCATGCAAACCAGCTTGCTTTCTGCTTGAGCTACACTCTGTGGTGTCAGTGTACCCTCTAGCTGTCTATGTGGTTTTAAATCTGGGACAAATTACCAGCCAGCAAACATTGCTGCAGCTGTTTAAATTAGAGAGGTGTGTGCTCCTGCTGAGATTGGGTGCTGGAGCCAAACTTGGTGTGCTGCATCACCTAGAGGACTGCTTGGACATGCTTTATAGCGCCACAGGTCTGCGACTCGCAGCTAGCCAGCCGACAGCTGGAGTGGTTTAGACCTTACCACCAGCCAGTCCTGTGGTATTGTCTCCTCACTCTGCTTACTTACAGACCCACCAGAGCAGCCAGAAGAAGAAAAGTGCTCAATGCAGTGTCTTTGCCAAACATGCATCCACCAGTATTTTAACTATTCTGAGGATGAGGACCTGGCACGCCAGAGGCATTGCCCCACGCTGCCCTCTGCTCCTGCCCAGCAGGAAGAATGGCCACAAGGAGCTGGTTGTATGAAACCTTCAACTGACCCTTAAAAACAGATTTTTTGGGGGCTTTTTTTCCCCTCACATACCTTTCCCTATAAAAAGTATTTTGCTTGATGTTTTTAGTGGAGCTAACACATTTTAGAGCAGCAAGTTGTTGTTCTGTTGTTTGTTTTTTTGGGTTTTTTTAATAGCAAAGTAATAAAGATGTTAAGGAAATAAAAAAGATTAAAAGAAAGTTTTCAACCCCAAAGTATCTGAAATAGTCATTAAAGATAGGTCATATACAATAAAATTTGCAAGATATTTATCTTTTTTTTTCCACTCAAATTAGCTTTGTTTCGTGGTTTTGGATTTTTTTCTCTCTCATTTATGTGTTGCAGAGGCAGCTAAAACTGGAAAACAACAGCAAACTTTTCCCACCCTTACTTCACAGTTTGCATAGAATTTGAACTTTTTTAATACTTACCCACATGGAAACATCTACCATCTGGTGAGCATACTTTGGTCAGACATTATGCTCCCAGTAGTCAGGATATCTTGGAAAAATTCCTAGTTCTTAAAAAAGAAAACAAACGTTTGTCTGTGCCAACATTGTGGACCAGATGCTTATCTGAATTACACTGCTGTGAATAAGCATTTTCAATACTAATGAAAAAGCAAAAGTTTGGTTGAGGTTATTTTCTTCTTTATTTTCTCTTCTTCAATTTAATATAATAATTAAATAGACCAAGATTATTAAAATAGCCTCAAAAGTATTTTAAGGATCTTTAACTTGGAGTAAGAAGTCAGCAGCTTAAGATTCCTTCTGTCTCACAAAAGGGAGTGCTACAGCAGATTTCCCAAGAATCTGAATTTTTGCATCTCAGGAACCTGGAACAGAGTGCCTCTTTCCTTATGTCAGTGTGAGGTATAGAAAAGCACCTTTCTTCTGAAACAGTTTTTATTTCAAAGGATAAAATTAATAATTTCATAAGTTATGTGTACATGTACTAGAACTATTACGGGAGCTTCTCCTGTTTGTCCCATTGTACCAAAATACTGCATTCAGTAGCTTCTGTCTTCACTGAACTTCAGGTTTCAGTGTTTAATGACATAGAATTTTAAAATCAGGGATTATTTCTGCTCTCACTGTTTTCTTCAGTTCACTGCAGTTTTCAGACAAAATGTGAGCGGCACAAAGAAACAATTAGAAAAAATGTTTATAGCCTTCAGAAGAATTGTTTGTTTTCAATCCCTTTTGTTGGAGAACAGATATTTTATCCTATGTGGCACTTCAGAACAGAGCTAATGTATATTCCTAAATGCTAATGCATCCTTTTTTTTCCCCTTCAGCTGCTTTTTTTAGTTTTCTCTAGTGTCTAAGCAATCATTTTCTGTTATGAACCCAAGGTGATATTTAGTGTTTGGCTTTATTTCCCCTCCATTTTCAGCTGTACTGGAATTCAAATGTGGACACCAAGCTTCTTTTTGGAGTTGTTTTTTAAAAAATATTTTATTTTTAATCAGAATGAGTACTATTTGTAAGAAAAAAAATAATTTGGTAAATTTAGCTTATTTTTTTCTCTTTTACTACTACAAAAGAAAGGATACAGCAAGAAGTGGGGCTAAATTTCTGAGCATTCTTACACTTTTATTTTGGAATGCCCTGCCATGCTTTCGCAGTGAGCAAGTAGGGTGTCACCCTGGATACCATCTTATCAGAAAAAAGCAGGGAAATTGCTTTAGCTTGAACTATTCCTTGAGGCTGAAGACAGCAATTCCATAGTTACTGAAAAGGAATCAGATGTAAGGAGTGGACAGTTGGCAACAAAGCAAAGGGTGACTTGGATGTTTCTAGTGCTCCCAAAATATTCTATAGCTAAAAATATATCAAAAAATCCAAAGACCACTGAAATCAAAAGGAATGTCTTCATTTCAACAGGTTTGATCAAATTCTAATTTAGAAATTACTTCTAGTCATTAAAATACTCTTAGTGAAGACTTGACTTAGTGAAGTCTTAGTGAGACCATTGCCATGACGAGCAAGCACTGCTGTTATTGAAGTTTTTTAAGAAATTGTGTTCAGAGTTACATAGAATTTAATTAAAATTTATTCACCACTATTTCCCCTGCACTGAAAATGGGGGTTTAGTGGTGCTGCTTCTCTTCTGTCCTGTGTTTCCATCCACTTCATGAACTATGCTGCTACAAGTACCCTGGAAATCAGACAGTGAAACAGAGAAATATAACATGGATTACAATTAAGAAGGAAATAAAAACTGTGGTGATAGTTCAGTCACCATTGGGCCATATTTGCATTTGAAGTGGCATAGTTAAGGGACTGGAGCCAACACAATCCAGTTGGATGGAAAGAAGACACTGTGGTTGATGACTAAGCAGCTGTGTGCAGACACAGAAATATTTCTAAACCCTTTCCTTTAGTGTCAGTATTAGCACATATAATAATCTTCCTATTGTCTCAGATCTGAAGACTTACAAATGAGAAATGAAGAGAGGGAAATACAAGTGAATTAGTCCAAGAAGATGAAATAAAGCAGAGAAACACTGAGTTACCAAGATCATAAAGTAAAATTATTTCAGAGCTACAGGCTGGGCACAGATTACCGTGTGTTCTCATTATTTGGCTGCAAATATGTTGTTCTGATTTCAGTTTTTTAGCCTCATATAATTTTGCATAAAATATAATCTCATGACTATAAGAAAAGCCCTCTCTAATATAATCATTACCTATTAGATTATTTAACTTAAAAATGAAATCCTGTAAATAAATTCTCTTAAATTTAATTAAAAATTCCTGTTACATTTTTGCTAAGTATTGTTTTATATATAAAGATTTCCAACACTACAAAGTCATACTGATTTAACTTCTGCTTAAAATCCACAAATAAGGCTTATTTGAATAACAGATATGTGTTTTAAGTCTCCATAGCCAAAAAGGTGAATGCTGTTGCTACAGACTGGTAAAGACAACTAAGTACAAACCGGGAGCTTAGTGAATAGTAAAGAAGTTATAAGAAAGCTAAAACCAGAAAACCTAGGAATAATCTTCTGGTTGCATTTAAAAATTCTTCAAATTATAGCTGATATGTCTGTCAATTCTTTTCCAAAATTCATAAGCTTATGCATATTTTTAATACATGATGACAGAAAAAATGTAATAAAATGTGCATGGCATGCCATTGATAATTGTCAGTTGAGTTGCAGGGAAAAAGCCACTCTTACTACTGCAGGACCTTGGAGTTATCCAGTGTTTTGATGTCTGCCTTCAGCTTATCTCACAGTTTCCATCACTGTGTGAAGGTTCCTACTTCACCCAAAAAGCTTAAGAGTTCAATCAGAAGAAAACTGTGGAGGCAGACTTCATTGCCAGTAAATAAGTTTCACAGCAAGACCATAAAAATTCATGGCACTGTGGAAGGAATATTGTGGGAATAAAAATTGAGGAGTTTTTTTTGGCAGAGTTTTAAACCTAGGGATAGAAAATAGAAGCCTAATTGAAAAGTCTTTTATAAATTTCTATTGTAATTTCCACAACCACTAGTTTTTTTGGTTATTGGGGTGTTTTTTAGAATTAAAAAGAACATTTGGAGTTGAATTTTTTTGTAAAATAACATTTTTTGTTTGCAAGATGAAAAGGAGTGCTCAGCTTTTGAAATAATGATATTGGAAAAATTTTGTTCCACTATGAGAGAGGAATTCTAAGGCTGGAAAGGATAAAACTACATCAATCACTTCCATTTTATACATCTTGGACACAAGTCATGACCTTTAGTAAAGCATTAAAAAAAATAAAATTACAGGGGTGGAAAAAAAGGATTTTAGTGCAGCCAAGCCCATTGAGAGGTGAGAAGAGACAGAGATGTCAGAGAATCATAGCATAGACCAATATTGCATGGATATTGGAGAGAGAGATACAGGAAGGCAGGAGAAAATACAGAAAATAGAGATGAAGAATGAGAACCAATAAAATTTGTGATCATATGAAAATTTTTCCAAGAACTGTCACTCAAAAAAGCCAACAATTCAGACAAAATTATATTTCCTATTGTTTTTTATGTTTTGGTTTGGTTTGGTTTAGTGCTAGAATAGAAAGTAATGAAGTTAAATTTGGTGATGCCAAATCTCTATGGTATTAATTGCAGATTTTCAGTATGAAGGCTAGGTTCGGAGTTTTGAGTCTTGAAAGGTCTAAAGCTGAATTTTAAGTCAGAAGATATTTTCTATTGAAGCTGGTGTCTTTGGGTGGCATGAGCCTACTACTAATTTTTTATGTAAGAATTCTTATATATCTGTTTCAGATTAGGGTAAAAATTTCAGAGATTTTGGACTCACAATATCTTATATTTACGATGTTTCTTGGTTTAAATTAAAAGTTAAGAAAATTAAAGAGAAAGTAGTGGGAAAAAAAGGTAACATTTTATAATTTTCAAATGAATTTTACTTGATTCTAGTTATATAACTGGGAATAAGATATGGTCAAGGTTATAATTGCTTGCAATTTTTATTTTCAGGAATATTGGTGTTCAGTACCATTTTAGGCATTATTAAGTACTATTTGGTATTGGAGACATCTGAAATCCAGAGTTAATAGGATAAAGGATCTTAGGTAATAAAGAGCTTTCCAAAGTGACAACTTGTGGCCAAATATTTCTCAAAATAAAAATCAGTAATAGAAATCAGTGTTGAAGCAAGTAAAGAGAGAGGTATCTGGTTTAAGGCAATCAGTGTAGGTGCATCTATAGTAGGCACAGAGACAGGAGGTCTCCAGAGGGCAGCTCACTGCATCTAGGTTAAGTTCCAAAGAGAGGTGGGACCTCTCAGGGTCCTCCTGTCACAAGAAGATGACCAGCTTAGACAAGGCTTTCATTGTTAAGCACACTGGTGGGGTGACATGTATCCTATGGCTTTGTCTGTTAGTTCAATTTCCTCCTACACCTCCATCCAAATAGTATCCAGGCTGATAGTTCAAACTGAAGATGGTTGTGTCTATACTTAAAAAAAAAAAAAAAAAAAGAGCTATTCTTACCACCAACTTGTTATACTAATTTCAATTAACAGCAGAAAAACTTCAGGATCAGTTTGAAAGGATTTCCATTCCTCTGTAACATCTTGTGACTGATTTTATTTCCCAGGCACTGATGTTTTGCTGTAATCAAATTTCAATGTGTATATCTTCAAGGAACAGTACACCAACTAATTAATGTTAGAAACATAGAATCATTTAGGTTGAAAAAGATCCTTAAGACCATCCAGTCCAGCCATTAACCCAACACTGCCAAGCACACCACTAAAGCACATTTCTAAATGCTGCACCTACACATCTTAAATACCTGCACAGGTGTTAACTTGACTACTTCCCTGGGAAACTTGTTCAGGGCTTGGCAGCCCTTTAAGAAGAAAATACCTTAAGAAGTATTTCCTATGTTATTGAAGTTAATTTTGTTCATATCATCCTTCCATGGTCTAAAAAAAAAAAAAAATCCAAACAAAAACTTGCAATGTTTTCACAAATTAAACATCAAGTTTAAAACATCTTTTAGCATAATTGAGTTAATTATATTCATCAGTGGTACAACCTATTGGTCAGAGGTTTATGTACTAACTGTGAATATCAAGTTCTTAAATGCATAAAAGCTTAATGACAAGGTGGCTAAAGTATTCTGTGTGAAAAACTGCAGTGTCTAATTCCAGTAATACAAGACTGTTGATGACAGAATCTGACCCTTTCACAGCTCATATACAGATGCCTTGCCCAAACTCTCATTAAGGTTGCCCAGTGATCTTTACAGAGTGTGTTCTGGAGTCTGAAGTGGCTAACAGAGGAGGAAAATATTCACAATTTTGAGCTAAATATTAGCTATTTGGTTTTATACTCTGCTCCCGCCACCCCCACTCCCCCACACAAACACACACTTTGTTTGTTACCTGGAATAAGGGTACCACCTACTGGCCATCAGGATTTCTGTGAAATTTTCTGAAAATATTTTTGTCTTCTGCTCAGTGGCATTTATTCCTACCGAATGATTAACACAACCTAATTTCCCATCATTTTGTACCATTCTGGGCATTTGGATTTGAAAAAATATTCTTTTTGCTTTTATATATATATATCAATAAAGGTAAAAAAATTGAGGCAGATATGAACAGGAGGCAGACTATTCTTGCTTTAATATACAGTTTTATTAATGCAGTCAAAGTCATATACAAAGGAACAGCTTGATTTCCTTAGTATGAGGCAGCAACAGTCTCCAAAATTGCATGCTTTCCTACAAGGAAATGTAAAAGGATATGTTCTTACTTCTCTCTCTCTTTTAAGGACATTGGAGATAAAAAAATCTTCTTATTCATGATTTTCAGCCCAGGGGTCTGATCCTATTAGGCACATTTTCTGCCTCTGAAGACTTCATTTCCTGCCAGCATGTGAAGCAGAAAAGAGAGGAAAAAGAGGTGGAGCTCCATTTAGGAGCCTCAAGGGTCCACATATAGATTATGAAGTCCTGAGCATGTCAAGAGTAGAGTGATCTAGACTGGGTCAGGAGAAGCTCTTCTAACTCAGCACACTCAGACTATGCAGGAAAAACCAAGGATGTTTTCCAGTCTCATGTCTAAGGCCAAATTTCTGAAAATTCCCTTTTATGTACCTTAGTCCTGGCCACTCAGAATTTGGGGCATCATGCTGGTGTTTGTGGGGTTTTATTTTCAATTAAACTCATGGACTGTTAGGTATGTTTACCAATTTTGTGACCTTAAGCAAGAGAAAACTAAACCTTTGCTTTAAAACAAGACAAATGAAATCAGCTTCCTAGCAGTGACAAAGGAGACTGCAGACTAATCCTGCACTCCCTTCAGTTGAAGAACAGAATGAAAGGCGTCATGTCAAGGTGAATAAATTTTAATTTGGTGAAGGCTGTGTATGAAACTGCTTTTGATGCTGTTCGTAATACAGAACTTTTGGGGAGTGTCAGTCATATCCAACACTAATGCCCTGACTAGGACAGAGTTAACTTTCCTCATAACACCTCAATCAGTGCTACAGTTTATATTTGTGATCAAAACAATACTGATGACACACTGATGTCATAGGTGTTGGTGAACAACGTCTGCACAGCACCAAGGCCACCTCTGTTTCTCACTCTACCCTGAGTCTGATTAGGTTGGAGGTGCAAAATAGCTAGAGAGGGAAAAGGCAGACAACCCAAAGTAACCAAAGAGATATTCCATGTCATACAGCATCATCATCGGCCAAAAAATAGGGAAAAGAGGAATTGGTTGGACATTGGTCTACCTGACAGAAGTAGTGAATGATTGCCTTCAGATCACTTGTTTTGTTCTCTTTCTCTCTTCCATTAATCCTTCATTTATGACTTATTTTTCAATTAATAGTTAGACACCCAGATTTATTTTTTTGTTGTTGTTTTATTTTAATGTTCCTCTTCTTTTCCCCCATCCCACTTCAGGGGGGAATAAATGAGGGCTGTTTGGTGCTTACCTGCCTACCAATATTAAACCAAACATATGGAGAGGACTGAAAAAGCCAGGCGATAATTTTAGAAGTATGTGAGCCCCAAGATCTCTTAGAGGAAAAAAAAAACATTTCTCTGGTGAAACAGAACTTAAGGTAATGGAGCAATGTATTACAGCCACATTACAATAGTTTTAGAAAGGAAAGAGAAGGACTCGCTAAAATGTAGAATATTTGTAAAAAAAGCCCCTCACTTAAACAATGATGCTGCTTGTCACTCACTAAAGGTTAACATAGGTTGAAAAAAAATTAAATCTACCCTGCTTAAAAATATCAAGAATGGATTCATGTTACAAGACACAATTAAGTTGTGAAACTCATTGTCAAGTGATTGAAAAAGAATGAACATCTCCTTACAAAACTGGCAATATCAATTAGAATGAAGCCATTCAAAATTACTGCAAGTGTGATAGATCTCATCTTGTGTTCATAAATACCTGAGGCATTAAAATGGTATGGTCTTCTGAGTAATTTTAACTGCACTTCTCTCTGGATCTAAGTTTCCCATTTTTTCTTCAGCAATACTGCTTAAACATGAATTTTTGTTCCCAACAAATTGGACTCCTTGTCCCACATGCTTAATTGCGCTATGAAAGTGATACCTGTTTGATACAGTACAATTAAATTATTCTGGTTGTGTGCTTCAAAATTAAATTGAAATTACAAAAAAATAAATTCTTGATCCCTACTTATAATCTACACAAAATAATGATTTTTACAGAAACACAGTTCCAATGTTTTTTAAGTTATATCTGACTCCATCCAGAACATTTCACATAGGAGAACAGTCATGGATATGGAACCACATGTAACAGGTAACCCCTATTCATGCAAAGGGCAGCAGCCAGGTATCTGCAAGTACTGTGTGCAGCTATGCATTGTGTCATCCTGAACACAACCCCACTGGAAATAGCAGGCAAGACAAAGAGATCATCTCCCACCACGTACGTGTGGCAGCCACTGTGAACAAATGGCACATTCAACATTTTCCTGATACCACTGTTGAGATCTCTGTCCCCCTGTAACACTGGAAGGGCTCAGCAGCTTTGCACCATCCAAGATCTTCCCCTGCTAGCTGCATTCCCTCTGGCTTTCTAGAGATCAGAAATAATCCCTCTATCAAGTATATAAAAGGCAGTTGTTACAATGCCAATGCCACAGTTATGTCCACAGTGCTATCTTTGTGCTATTAGGGCTGGTTAAAATGTGATAGGGAAGCTTTTTTCCATTTAAAAAAATGACAGTTGTCTGGCCTGGAACACTCTTGTGGACTGGCTGATCTTGCCAAAACTCCAGCAGAAACTGGCAGACAGACTGACCCTTGGCTGTGATCATGTCACTGAGCTCAGCAAGACTCTTGATTCTCTGGAAAGATTTGCTGACTTGCTGGTGGCCAAGACTGGATAAGAGACCTATCTGTAAGTCCGTTTAGGTGCTTCTGCTGCAAACTCCCCAATATCTGGTGATAGCATAGCTCAATTCCCCAAATAATTGTCCAGTGAGCATTTGGGATGCCTAAGTACTTAGTTTGTGAGCCTAGCAGGTGGCAAAAAAGTAGGTGAGACATTGAGGAACCTAGTAAAAATCTCCAGAGCAGAATATTTAGCTCTAGTGTAAAACAAATATCAACATAATTGTTTGGCGCTTTTTTTTGGCCTATATTTTTCTAGAAAGTTTTTTGTTTTTTTTTTTTTGTTTTGGATATGTATGTTATTTCCAATCTTCTTGTGCCCACAATATTTAACATTTGTTAGTGACAAGACAGAAAGGACATGGTGACCACAGAGAGAGCATAGATACTATCAGCATATATTGCAAAGTCTGGTAACCTATGAATTTTCAATGCAGTGTAAAATGAAATGTAGCTTCCAAAGTGCATGGGCAATAAGACTAGAACTTTTTCCATAAGATTGTAATCAAAAATTGGTGGGAAAAAGCCCCAAATAGCACAGAGAAGGTAATCTTGTTAATTTTTTGAAAGAGAACAAAATTAAATTCTACCAATACCTAAAATGTACAGCAGTAGTGTATAGTTTATATGATAAATCTTGCTCGATATTTAGAAATATATTTTGAAACATTTTATATAACCGTATGGAAAATTCTGTCTTGTCTTACAGTTCAGATATACTAAGAAATACTGATGTGTATTTAGTTTTAAGAATATCCTTGGGCCCCTTAAAAGTAAATAATTGAAGCAAATAAATTGAATAGGGAAATGTGAAAATTACATGGTTTAAAGTGATTTAGTGCTCTAAATCCTCAAGAGGCAATTGAAGACAATTAGCACAAGGAAACTAAAACGTCTCAATTATCTGGACAGGTAAACCCTCAAAATCTTGGTCTTTCTCTTTGCTTCCACCAGATGGTGATATACTGCAAAAAACCAGCAAATTTTTCCTTTCAAAACCTACAAGCAAGCGAAAAGCATCATCACTTAAAAAGAATACATTGAATCTCTATGAGACAATACAGATTTTGCATAAATTAAGTCCTAATTTTTTTAAGTAATATCTAACCATCCTGATTTTTTGTATGTAGGAAGAGTATGACTTTTCTTCTAGTCTCCTCTTTATTCTTTAAGATGTCAGATAGCTTTATTTTCAATAGATGGAGTAGGAGAGATACATATTCAGAACAATTATATTTTAATAAAATATTTTAATGTTTTTATATTCCACTTCAGCAATGATTCCTGACTCCAGGAATCTATTTTCATCTATTTTTTCTTAGAAGAATTCGCTGGTTGCATTTTGCTCTCTGTCCACCTGCAATACTAGTGCATCTTTCTAGTGGATTAAGTGCAAGGCCCTGGGCACTCCAAAGCAAATACTTAAGCCTTGATCAGATATCATGATACAACTCTTGAATTAATCCTTTGACATCAGGTCAAGGAAGATTTAATTTTGGCTTAAAGATTGTCCTTGGCTTCAATGCAAGAAGATTCCCACTGATTGTGAAACCATTGCTTCAGCTAACAGACAGGATTGTGTGTAAAGAGGCATCAGCATTTTTACTACCTCCTAGAACTGAACAACTCTCTAGAAGCACTGGATTCTTAAGTCCTTACGAGGTATGAATGCTTTTGCAAGTGGCAGGGAGTGATGTGACCTGTGATGTTACAAGATTTATTCTAGGTAATTAACACTCTTACACTTCAGCTCCAAGTATTGTGGTATTGTACTAGAATCTGTACATGTAGACATTTAAGCACTTATAAGCAAAAAATAAAAAAAATTGCTAAAGTCCTCCTCATTAAAAACATTTTGTTTGCATCTGAGAATAGAGAAATGTTTTCTTTTATTGAGAAACTCTTCTTTCAGCATCTGAACTAAATGGAAGCTCTGTGAAAAGGGTTTTAACAAAGGAAAAACTTAAAAGGCAGAATATAATGCTGTTGTCTATGCTTTATTCACTGTGTCTCTCCAGGCAGTGCCTTGATATTCATTCATGAGCAAAAGCGTTCTGTTTGCTAATCCTTAAGTTCCAGAGGCTGAGCTGGGGGCCCCTGGGAATATGATGTTCAACACAAGTCCTGACACTCCACCCTAAGCTGTGTGGATCTGAAAAGCAGGCTTCAAGCCTGGAGCAGGACTGTTTTCTAATTATCCTCTGTTCATGTGAAAGTCAAAGTCTCAGAAGCTAAATGTAATTAAAACAGTTATTCTACCCCTTGGTACCAAACATGAAGCAGCCCAAATTCCCAGCTCTGTCATCCATACTCTGCCAAATTATTCTTTGCTGTGTTGACTGCTGCCTTCTCATCTCTGTGCTCACCAATAAAGCAGATCCTCATAAGACCACTGATTATGAACAGCAGCTATTCATTTGGTCTCCTTACTTTGGATTACAAATTGTCTGCTACAACATAGTATGGCTGAACTCATAGAATTCTCTACAAAATTTCTTATATTGCTACTACTCTCCTCAAGTCCACTGTAGAAAGTAATCTACTCCATCCAAAAAGAAGATTAAGAGAAAATACATGTTTGTGGCTTTTTTTTTTTCTTTTAAAATCAAGTGTTTTTCACAGCTTGGGTCATAGAATTTTTTTTAACTAACTCATAGCCTTATTTACATCTGACAATTGGCCTGAAACCTTGTTAAAGCAGGGAATTTAATAAAAAAACTATGAAAATTTTTCAAGTGGGAATTTAAAGTTTATGCAATGCCTTGATTTGTAACTGGTCCATTTGATATAGTTTGAGTAAATTGCAGCATGCAGAAGGTATGATTTTCTAAAAGGCAGTCTTGACATAGTACAAATCAGACCTGCTGACCTATTAGTAACTACAGAAAAATTGATTCCCTCCTGTACAACAGGTCAAGCAGTGTCTTGTAACAATAAGGTCTAAAACGGTGCTGTTTACTAAGTTGCTTTAAAAGAAGAAAAAAGGAACTACCCTGACAGTCTGTCTCTCTCACGTTCTTTCCTTCTTGTCTTCTTCTCTCCAGGCTATTCACCAACTTACACTCCCCCCTTTTTTTTGTTCAAGATTTAAATGAAGAGTACACATCTGATAAACAGTATATTGCAAAAATTTTAGTTCCCACTTCCAGAATTAAAACAAATTCTGAATTTTATATTGATAGTGTATAAAATTTGATCAAAAAATCAACAGTAGTCACAAACCTTATTGGAAGGAAATTGTGATTGCCAGCCCAAATATTATGTAGGGAAGAGCATGACATCTATCTCTCTGTCCCTATTTTCTTCATTTAGCTTTAATAGTGACCATTCACTCCACTTTTGAGTTCCTTATGCTATTTTACCCAATCCTCATTTCCAGTTTAGAGAAGGCTTCCCTCCTATCATTTTTGCAATATCTGAGGGTTATAAGAAGTCTAATGCTGCCTTAGAAGACTGAAGCTTCTCTATCACCAAATCATTTCCTCTTCCCTCACTTCAAATTGTGTGTTCAATTCAGGACCACTGTAACTGTACAGGACACAGAATATATTTTCTGAATGTTGGAAGGTGACTATCAGGCAGACAGTTGCGCAGCTCACACCCAAACTAGACAAGATGAGCTATGGGTCATTGTTTTGGCCAGATCTGATAACACAAGAAAGAATGATGAAATATTAACTTTTTAATTTATTTTTTTTTTTACACAAAAAAGCATAAATATTCCTTTTCCTGGCCAGGAAAATCAAGTAACATCCCAGCAAAGCTCTTCTCGTGATAAGATGCATCCTAAGACAGATAAGGCAAGAGAACACTATATGCAGTGTCTCCATATACAAATATGTGCTTGTGTGTATTGAATGAATGCACGTGTATCGCGTACCTATATATAAGCAAAATAAATACTGTCCATTTATTTGATTTTCCCCTGCTTCCCCAAAGTAACTGGTTGTACAAAGCTATAATGTTTAAATAATATTCAGTTTTATATATCATCAGACTGAAGGACTGATTATCTGTAACAGTGAATTTGAGCAATCCTTTCTTATTCACACATATTGCCAAAGGTGCAGATGCACTCCTAGCAGGAAAGCACTGAAGTGTTTAAGTGAACAGAAATCAGGTTTTTAAGCATCATGTTACCAATATTTTAACACTATCTAAATAAAGACTTATCACAGTAAATGTCAGTTCCCTTCACATCAAGATATGCCTTGGAAAGTCTTGCAAATAGTACATTATGTTTCTTCACACACTACTGAAAGCTGCTAATAAGGCATCAAAAATCTTTTAGCATAGCATTGCTTCTTATGCCTTCTGCCTTGTTGAATGTTCAGAAAATAATTTATAAATAATCTACATCCACACATTTCACAGAAACCTGGATTTCAGGTCCAGGCAAGCGTACCATGCATTGAAGTAGAGTGTCTGACGTGCCACAACTATACTAGATACATGAAGAAAACCTAATAGCTTTAAAGACCAGTTTCAGATTACTTTCTTTCTGAGAATGTAAATGTCTGGACTTTTTCTCTGAACTTTTATCTGAGAAAATAATCTGAAAAAAAGCTACCTACAAATGTAGGTTTCTGCTTTATGATAAGTGATAAATGATAAATGAGCTTCTGCTTTATGGTAAGGCCTTTGCTTTGGATCTAAGCTTTCCTCTGCTCTTTTTTTCACCTCCCCTAAAAAGGTGGTCCCCTTGTATGCACACTAGGATGTCTTCTAATTCTGAGAGTAGTGAGACAAAATACTGTTAACTTGCTTGAGACATGGATTCAAACAATAAGGTTTCTCAAACCTGGGCAGATTGGCATTGATTATCCCAAGATATGATCAGCAATCTGTATTTCTGTCTTGTACTGACAGTTCAGACTTACTGAATTATTCAACTAACTCTGGTTTGTGTATTTCTTGACCCTTGCCATGCCCTCCTTTCTTTAGTTGATCAGCTTTCTTTAGTTGTTCCAGTTTCTGCTTAAAAACTTTCATCTTGAAACATTTCAATTTGAAACAGTTTGAAACAAATTCACTTTTCTTGATTCAAGGCAAGTGCTGGGAATGCCAGCCAGATGTTGCCTTTCCCATATACTGATGAGAACTCACCTATTTTTTCAGAATATCCTGTATCTTCTAGTTTATACTAACTTACCCACACTTTACCAACACTACAAAAGCAAGACTTAACTTGGTATTATATTCTCTTTCTTATTTTTCCCCTCCCTTATTTCCTCCCTCCAAATACATACAACCCATGCCTCAGCCAGCTCTGACACTCTTTGGTTGGAGCCAGGCAGAAGGATTATCCAGCTAACATCCTTGCACATTTTTTCATGAAGTCCTTTACCTATCTGCATTTTGCTTCCCATTTGTCTGCTCCCTTTCAACACCTTGCAGTTCAACACTGTAACTCAGGAATCTAAAACCACAGAGGTAAAGTGGAGGGGTATGGGATATTTATAAAAAAACCAATTTTTAATATTCATAACTCCCTTGTTCTCTAAAGGTCAGTCTTGCAATACTAAATCTTAATTATAAAAAAAAATCTGAAAAATCTGCCTTCAGTAAATGGACTTTTGAGGAGAATGGAAGTATTTGCCAAGGATTTCATCTTCAAAACCTCTGCCATTTTAGCACTTCAGTGCCTTTGCATATTACAGACAAGAATTTAGAAATTTGTGTTATTGTTATCTCTTTCTGGAGCAATCAGATGCAGAATGCTATAATACCATGGTACTGTAGTATTCTGAAGTTTCATATTCTTCTAAGTTATACTTTACATGCTGTCAAATTCAGAATTTGAATAAACCCTTCATTTGTGGATATATACACATATACATTTGCTCTGTGTGGTGTAATTTTATTGTTACCTTCTTTTAAACAGAACAAAAGGCAAGTTGTCTTTTCCAAACACCTATTTATTTAAAAGATCATTAAATAAGATACCAAAACACAACAACTTCTACTGTATATGATTATACAACTACCTAAAGAACTTGATAGTACACAAAAATAATCAAGATATTTCATTCATGAAGGAGTTGTTGAATAAACTATTCCTAAGGTCTTCTCTATATCTATCAAAAAGTATGAAATATTTAATTATTTTTTTTTAGGAGAAGAATGCTTGAATTTTAATCATAGAGTTTATGAATTAAAATAATTGTCTTTTTGCATCCTAATAAAAGGCTTTAGAATATTAGATTATAGGAAAAGTTTTTTTTAAATACATGTAAACAACAGATTTGAAAAAAAATTGGAGGAACAATGCCAATCATTCCGGATAAAATGATTCCCAATTCATATTACTCTGTAAAAACTTTAAGAAAATAACTCACAATAAAGTACATACTAGTTCTCTTCTTTCTTTCTTTCTTTCTTTCTTTCTTTCTTTCTTTCTTTCTTTCTTTCTTTCTTTCTTTCTTTCTTTCTTTC
>JANRGV010000073.1:41537101-41566661 GCA_024734035.1 Alethe castanea
GCTTCACAGTTGCCTGCCAAACCAAATTTTTTTTTTAATAGCATGCATTTTTTATATTAACCATTTCAACACCACTTAAACCTGCTTTCCCCAGTTAACATGGCTTAATTTTGGTGGGGTGAAAGGATGAAGAGTGAAGAAAAGCTTTTTCTTTAGTGTGCTTAGCAAATTCTATCTGGGACTATGAAAAGGGCAAAGAAAAATTACTGTAGGTTGAGAGTAAAGCTTGAAGGAAGAAGGATTTATCTTAGCTTTTCCTATTTAGTCTGATGTGCAACTGAAAATAAAAAATTTCATTATTATTTGAAGAAAAGATCAAGCCAGGTTGGATGTGCATACGTGTTGTGCTACCCTTCCAGCTCTGCCAAGGCAATAATGTTTGGAGTCCCTTTGCTTCCAAACCACAATGAAAAATTAATTCCTAGCACTGCCTACCCTTCACCTCTCTGGTTCTGAGAAGGGTGGATATCATGCATTTAATTTTATAAAAAATATTCCAGAAAAACCTATTCACTTGTTGGGTGTTGCCATGTGTGGTTTTTAGGTGGTTCCTTCCCACAGCAGAATCAAGTGATCTTTGGGGCTCCTTCCAACACAAACTATTCTAGGATTCCATGATTCTGCCCAGAGGGAAATCCCAGTGATTGAGGCACTTCATGGGGACGTCTCGGGGGAGAATTGAAGCTGGTGAAGCTGCTGAGCAGGGAGTTTGGGTGGAGATAACCAAGGGGCCAGGGCAGACCTGAAATTTGCCCTTCCTTGGATTTTGGCACTATTCAGAGTGAGGCCATCAGGTGGTGTTCAGCACAGCCCATCTTCATCAGGGCTGGGAGGATAATCCTTTACTTCCATGCTGAGCAGAAAGCTTGCTGTCAATGAGAGTTTTAAGGTGGCTGAAAGAATCAAAAGTGTTGGAAAAGGCAGGTTTGGTGCAAAAGCAAAAGCGTGGCAAAGTTCGGAACAGGGCTAGAATGGCGCACACGCAGTATGCCTGCTTCATGCTGATTTTTTTTTTTTCCTACCAGGAGATTTTCTTCCTGCAGCTTTCACAGGTCTGTTGAATTTTGCTCATCTTCCTTCAGTCCTGTTGAGAGTCCCAGGTCTTCCAGGGAACAATCTGGGTTCTGTACCCTGAATTCTGGAGATAAGTCCCTGAACTGAAACAAAAGGGACACCCAGAGGAGATAATTTCAAAATTGTATTTTGTCCTGGTTGAGAGGTTATAATTTCTGTCTCGTTTCCCTGAGTTTATTTCGAGCAGGGGAAACTTGGTTTCCTGGTCCCAAAGGGTGACAGGGAGAGTTCCCCTAAGAATTACTGTCTTGCCTGTGGTGGAAGGTGCTGCAGGAACAAATCGTTTTCCTTCAACTCAGTGTCAGTGGAAATTCAGAAACAGTTTGAAATTAAAATGCTTATGTTGCCCTTTCACTTTGGCCTTATCCCTATCCTGACTCACTTCTGGTTTTTGGGCTGCACATTAAAGTAAATAAGTCTCTCTTGGAATATCTCCGAATTTTCATTCTGCTAAATATCTCAAGATCTGACTTTTATTTTTTCCTTTCAACCTGGAATCACGGGGAAATGGAATCAACAGCCTGGCATCTCTTTTGGAAAGAGAATCCTGTTTTCTGATCTCTTCTTGACACTGCCTTTCTGATGTTGCTGCTGTGTTGAACTGGGATGATGGCTTGGCTGGGCTGGAATGTGTTCCTAGGAAGTCTCTCGCTTCATCCTCTGCCCGATTTGTGCTGAGGCCAAGGCAAACCTCGCTGCAGTTTGAACACTGATCCACACTTTGAGATCGGCAGATGGGAAGTCTCAAGAAATATTTTATCTGGCAGGAGATTTTTGCCTTGGAATAAGAGCTGGGGGTGGAGCAGGGATGTTGATGAGAATTTGCAGGTAGAGAGAGAGAAAATATTTTTGACCTTCGAGCAGCAGAGCCCGGAGCAGTGGGGGTGTGCAGCCTGAATCCCGCGGCACTTCTGCTGCTTGCCCTGCTGATGGCAGCGCTCGGGCTGCCACCCCTGCCGTGCTCCGGGGGCTCAGACACGGCTCGGGGGCTGCGAGGGCAAGAAATGACCTGCCTGCCTTCCCAAATCCCGTGCTTTTCCCAAATTCCATGCTTTTCCCAAATTCCGTGCTTTTCCATGGGAGCTCGAAGAAGGGGTGGCTGGTGTGCTGGCAGGCTGAGCTTTGGAAGTGGCTGCTTGTGCTCAAAAATTCTCCTCTTCCTCAATTTCCACCCAGCCTGAGGTTTGTCCCTGGCTGATGGGTGGCACACAGAAATCTCCTGGCCCTGGAGATTCCTGTTGGTGAGCAGTGTCATCCTTAAAAGCTTCCAGGAGAAACTCCTGGAGAGCAGTTGGTGCTTCAGGAAGGCAGTCTCTGCAGGACATTGTTCCTAGGAGGGTGCCACAGGAGAGAAATTATTTTATTGACCACGCTTTAATCATCTTTAAATGCACTGAGTTTATTCCAGCAAAAATCCAGCACTTGGGTTGGAGAAGTTTCCTCAAGCTGCTCAATTTGTTAAAAACTGAAAGCACAAATAACCTCCGGAGAGATCTTCAATTCCAAGTCTGAAATGTCTCCCTCTTCATACAGTCATTTATCAATAATGTAACATTAAAGCAACACCCATTTCTGGTAATAAACCAAGAAATGGGAGTTTTGCTTGCAAAATAAGATGAAGCTTTGATAATTTAATAATAAAAATAAAAAAGAGGGATTTTTTTTTCCAGTTTGGAAAACCCAGCACTTCCTGTCAAGTGGCAAATAAGCAACTGAAGAAAAGACAGAGCCTGCTCTGAGCTGTGAGGTTTAAATCAAAACATGCACACTTAAAAAAAAAAATATTTCAGGGTTTTAGAGGCCCTGAAAAGGAGGAAGAGCAATTAATCTGCCTCGGGTTCAGGGTGGTGGCTTGGGCTGTTCAAAGAGACAGCACGTGTGTGGGAATACTCCCCTGGAAAACGAAGATATTCCCTCATCAAAGCAGGAACCTGCAAACGTGTGTTGCATAAAGGGGGAAATTCCAGGCATTCCTGGGGAAATTGCAACTTCTCCAGTGCAGGATTGAGCCCGTGAAATGCTTGTAGACCATGCTGGGAGTGTGTGTGCAGGGCTGGAGGGAGATGCAGCGGAGAGCCAGGGGGTCAGAACGCTCCTGTGCGAGGAGGGAAGGAGGAACTGGCTGTTCCTCATGGATTGGCCATTCCTTCCCAGCACAGTGTTGCAGTCATGCTGATAACCACAGCTCCACCTGGCCATCAGTTATGCATAGAGACCCCAGCAGCTCTGGCAGGCTGCAGGGATGAGAAGCAGCAGTGTTTGAGCTGTTAATTGGATGGGTAAGTTCCCCTCTCCTGAGGGCTGAGATGAACTTCCCATTGACCCCCAAAATGGTTTCTGGAGGCTGGAACGGAGCCCAGGGTGCTCAGGGCAGGTGGCTTTGACCAATTTTGCTGCACTTTGCAAATCTGCTGGGCTGGGGCTGCTTCCAGGCTCATCAGGGTCATGCCTTGGGTTTTAGCTTTTATATTTTTCAGATTCTCTGCTGCTTGGTGTGTGGTTCTGAAACTTCATGTTGGGTGCTGGTGAGTTCTCCTCACAGGGGAGTTGGACAGAGCAATCCTTTCCTAGGTAGAGACTCAAGGACACCCAGTGCCCAAAAATCATAAACAATGGTGAGGGAAAGGGGGCAAGCCAGAGGGCTGAGATTTCACAGGCTGGGGCTGTGGTTGGAGAATTGACCCCAAGGTGTGGATGAACTAAAACTCATAAAAGTGTAAAACTCGTGACCAGGATCCACCTTGGGTTTGATCTGGGTGTAGCCCCGGCCGGGCTCTTGCACTGCCCAAGGTGGATCCTTTCAATAAATACCTATTGTATTCCTTCTGCTCTGTCTAGAGCTGTTCCAGGTCAGCCCTTCCAGGCATCAAGGGGAATTGGTTGAGAAAAGGAAGGATGTGATCCCAGCCTGGCAGAAATCAGGGGCATCTCAGTTCCCATGGGATCACCCAGTCTGATGCTTCCAAGAATAATCTTTTGACTCCCCACTTGCGGGAATGGGGAGATTTTTGTCAAAGCAGAATTGGGCTGTTCTTGCCTTCTCTTGGCTCTGCTTCAGGCTGTTACTGACTCCTTGACTTGTCCCTACAGCCACCTCCATCTTCCTGACTCTGCTGGCAGAACTGCAATAAAATTCAAAATTCTCTTATTTCCCCCTCAAACCACTCAGTGGGGCCTGGCTTGATGGAGGTGGACAGGGAGCCCAGGAAGGAGGGAGTTGGATCCATGGCGTGTGGGAATGGGTAGGAAAGGAGACAATCAGGCTCAAACATTTGGAGCAGATGCTCAGTGATGCTGGAGATGGGTTGGTAGGATTGGGAGTGGATCAGGGCTGTATTTTATCTATTATCAGCTATTTTATCTCCCTTTGGGAATGGAGGACAACCTTCCAGGTGTATTGTCTTTGTCTTGGGACATTCTTGGCCTTGTGGTACTAAAAGTTCTTGTTCCTCTGTGCAGTCCCTGCTGTGGGAGCCTTATTCCCACTCATGCTGAATATTCCCCAAAATCCACCAAACCAATGGGATTAAACCAGTGACAGCTGTCAGGCAAGCCTTAATGTAGAGCTGATCCATGTCCTCCACCTCCCCTGTGACCTCCCTGCTCTTTTTAGGGCTCCTTTTCTTACTCCTTGGTGTTTGAAAGTCTCCAAACTCAGTGTCTGAAGCTGGAGAGCAGCATGCTTGGACAGATGAACGATGTCCCTCTTTGTCTGTTCACTGCAGAAATATTCTCCTGCCTTCCTCGCCTCCATCTGTCCAGTAGCTTTAAGTGGCTTTCCAAATGTGTTTATCTGGAATTCTTTACATTTTTACCCTCCATCCCGTGCCTGGGAAGCGACTGGGCCCTTGGATGCTGGAATCAGTGCTTAATGTAGGTCTGGCGTGCAGAGTTATCTAGAGGAGATGATCCTGTTGAAGGAAGAAGAGCACAGAAATCAGTGCCCCCGGTGAAAATGCAGGTGATAAACGTTCCTGTGAGCACATTCCTGCTCCGTGTGTCCCGGCATCGCTCACAAATCCCTCCTAGGAAGAAGGAGAGGGAAGCAGGGAGCTGTAAATTACAGCTTGGCTTAATTGGCTGGCTCAGGTACAGGAGGCTGGGCTGGGAATACACAAAATATCTTTATGTAGGAGAAGTGGTTCTTAGCAGGGGATGCAGTGAAATGGCGGTTTCAGACTGTTGGTGTCTTGTGGTTGGATCCTCTGGTGTCCGAGAAGGTGCAAACTCCAACTGAAGCTTTTCCTGCCGTTGGGGCTTTCTTAATATTCCTCCCTCCCCTGTGGATTCTCTGGTGTCTAATAATATTCCTAATAAGCTGCAACGTGAGCTCAACAATTTCTTTCAGTGTGGGGCATTAATAGGTCTCAGGGCACAGGAGAGGGCCCTATTTTCATAAAACTTGTAGGAACTGTAAGACCTCTGCCCCTTCCACCAAGCTGCACTGGAACTGGCCAACAAATTTGGAAGTTATTGGAGACGGGGGAGATGAGTATGTTTGTTTTATTTATATTTTATATATGTATCCCACGTGCAGACTGACTGCAGAAACCTCATTTCTTAAGAGACCAAGCCTAAACCTTATGTTTTGCCTCTCTATTGTAATAAACTGTGTCTCCTTTTATTTACCCACCTGTAGGATTTGATGATTTCCCCTTTCCCCCCCAGTCCTCAATTTCCCCATATCCTGTTCCCAAAAGGGCGGGGGGCCCTTCCCAAGGGATGGTTTCGTGCTGTTCCCCAGGAGGGCTGCTCTGAAGGATGCAGATTTGTAGGTGCACATATGTTACATTGCATTATTCAGCAGTGAGAGGGGAAAAAGATAAACAGAGGGAGCCTGCTCCAAAACCACTTCAGATTTGTGGGGTTGCTTTTGAATCTGTCAAAGGCACCTATACCCCCACAGGGAAAAAAACCTTTAACAATGCAGAAATAGGAGCAGCAGGAGAATTTTCAATACATTTAGCCCAGGAGGCCACTTCTGCTGAATTGGAAAGGAGCTTTCTTTTGGGGACTGCTGCTTTTGATGACACCTGAAAACCCAGAATTTGAACCCCCCGTGCTCCCTACGCTGCCCCAGCCCGTGTGTGCCCACAAATTATCCCCTCACGCACGCAGCACTGTGTCCATGTTTCCCTCTCCCAGCATTCCAGCCCGCTCGGGTTGACCTTGTCTCTCTCAGTGATTTAGGTTTTAGAGAAGGAATGGGTAAGGATTTGCTTTGACATTTAAAGGCAATCCAGGTAATTGATAGCACTGGCAGCGTCCATCTCTCCCCCCATATATCTGCACAACAGTATCTATTTTTGACGTAGCTGACACGCCATTTCCTTTGGCAGCCCAGGGGCGGCTCATCTTTAAATTAAACTCGTCTCCGACCCCTCGGATCTGCGAGCTGTGCAGAGGCAGACACGGGTGGGGTATTTCATCTGGAGACTGTGCAGGCATATTTGAGCAGGGTGATGTATTATCAAAAGGGCTCTGCATTACTGCTAGCTGGAACCAAAACAAGCTCTAAAGTATTAACTAATGACATGGGAAGTCCCTTAGGTATCTAATCACCTTTAATGTTCAGATTTAGAAGACAACTTTAAAGGAAGAAAAAGAGATTAGCGGGTCAGGTCAGAGCACCCCTTCCCCCCTCCCTCCGCCCCCAAAATACAATTGGCTTTTTAAAGTCAAAACCAGATTCATATTTCACCTCATCAGTAAATACACCATTAAAAGCCCAGCCTTGGAGCTTGCATCTTGGAGCAAAGCTTTGCTCACATTTGGAGGGGTTTGAACCTTTGGCTTGTATCAAAAGCAGTGATGGGCTTGGAGGTCTGGAAAACAAACACAAAACCCACCCTTAGTGAGGTTTGAGGTGAAGTTTGGTGCTATCTGGCTGTAGGAACAGAAAACCCCTGCGATGTTTCAGCTGTACATTCCCAGCTTTTTGTGCCTGTCAAGTGCTTGCTCTCAAAACTGTGTGGCTCTAATCCCTGTTTTCCTCGTGCCAGAGCTCCTTACCTGGACAGAGGTGCTGTAGGACATTCCTGTCTCCTTTAGGAAGTCTGGTTGGGGGGAAGGAAATACTGCTTTGGCCTCCCAAGACTCGGCCAGCATGTGGCTTGCAGAACTGGCTCTGTGGGCTGAAATAAAAAAAAACAAACCAACCCAGAACCTCCTAAGAAAAGGAAAGCTGTTGTCAGTAAATTCACTTTCCTGCATGGATGTGGGCCCAGCTGTGCTCTCTGACTCGGGGTAAAGGATTTCAGCCCCGGGCTGAACCCAGTGGGCCAATTCCTGCCTCCCCACCAGTCTGTCTCTCCAGTTTGAGGCAGAGCAGTGACATTTGTTTTCACCTGGATACGCTGCTGTTTGCTGCTGGAGAAGCTCAGCCTTCCAGAGCTGCTTCTGCAACTTCAAATCAGGATTTCTGAAGAAGATGGAAAAGTTTGGGTATCCCAGGCCCTGCTGAACTTTGCTGCAAAGTGGGTTTTTGTGAGACTTTCTGGCAGAGCTCAGCATTAGCCACATGCCTCAGTGACTTTGGATGCAAATATAAAATTTGCAGGGATTAAAGTGATTTCCAGCCCTGGATTTCACTGATTTTTTTTTTCTTCTAGTTGTGCTTTGGCATCTATGCTAGAGATATCGGGCTTTCTGGAAATTTTTCCTTCATTCCTTATTTTTAAAGGGTGGCTTGCAATCCTGAACCCTTCAGTATTTCCCCCACATTAATGGTGCCTGGAGATGCTCAGCATCCCTTCAAGTCAGGTTCACGAAAATCCTGAATTAACCTAAGATCTGATTTCTTTCCCTTTTCCTCATCCTTTGACACTCTTGAGAAACTTTTAGGTACAAACCAAATAATTTGCTCATATCCTTTTATGGTTTTCATGCAGAAAGAGTTTACTTAATTAGCTAAAATTGTTATTCTTTCTTTAGAGAGTATAATCTTAGGGTAAGACTTGATACTTCTGAAATACAGAGAAGAAACCAAATAAAATTGGGAGCTGACCAATTCCAGGGCAAGTGTGATGGAGAGAAATCAGACCTTGTGCCTTTTATTCTTTATTTAAGATTTTTTAAAAGCCACACAATCACCCTCAGCAAAAGCTGTGGAATTGTATCCAAGGTCCTGCATCCATCCAGGCATTGTGATGACGACAGAAGTCACTGGAGCTCTGCTCTCATCTCATTTGTTAGGATGTCACCTCTCCAGACATATTTATAATTTTGCAGCTTGTGGTTCCCAATCATTTATTCCTGTTAGATAAATACACGGCCGTGGGCTTTGGTGACATCATGGTAAACCAAGGGAGTGAAGGCTGAGGACTTTGGGATTGTGTGGCTTTGTCTGGCAGCTTTCCCCACGCTTGTGTGGTCACTGCTGCAGGATGATTCCGGTGGGAGATTGTCCTGGGGTGAAGTGGGAAGTGTTTGTGTTTCCCTCTCCCTTTGTTCTATTTGACTGGCATTGGTCCTGTGGGGCCAGCTGACGGTCAGTGCACCCAAAGGGACTCTTTGTAAAGAGCTGGAGATGTTTCTTGGGACAGGAATTGAGGATTTGGGCAGTCAGCATCCAAACTCAGAAGAACTGGGAAAATAGTGCTGTTTCAGGGGTTTGGGTTTGTGTTTTGTTTTTCAGTGCTTTGTGCCCGTGTGTATCTGGCACAGAGATGAAAAGGACACTTTGCCAGCTTCATCTACAAATTGACTCCTTAAATCAAATATTTAAATGGATAAAAATAGGTGAGAATCTCTTTGTAGGTACACATCTCCATAGGCCAGATTCTTACAGCTCTGAGAAGAGGCTGGGGGATTATATGTGAGAAATGAGCCCTGCAAGTGGGAATCCAGCCCTGAGCCCATCCAGCAGTGCCTCGTGCTCCCTGTCCTTCCCTTGAGAGGCACAGCTGGAATGAGGCACTGAAAGCTGGCTGGCACAGCTGCTGTGCTGGAGCTCAGCCTGCTCCAGCCTTCACTTTGCATTATTCAAGCCCAAATTGTGCTGGGGGATGATTGGAGTGGCAGGGAGGTGATGGAGCCCACCTATGGGAAAGGCTCCTCCAAAAGAGCCGGGTGGGCAGCGGCTCTGATCCGCTGCCAAGGTGGAAACCCCAGGGAGAGGGGAGGAACAGAGGGATGCCAAGGCAGGAGAGGCTCTGAGGGAAGTGTCCAGGCAGCTTCCCAGCTGCATTTTCCAGGACACACCAGCTGCTGCTTTTCCTTGAGCTTGATGCTGCTTGGAGCCTCAGCTCTGCCCTTGCCTTGCTAAACTGACTCTAAGGGACACAGATTTTTCCAGTGTGAAGGCACCAATCTTCCTGGGTGTCTTCTGCCATTCTGGGTGTGGCTAGCAAGGATTTTTCTCCTGCAGAAATCAGAAAAGCTGGGGAAAACTGGTGGCTCCATCATCCTGTTGTGGAGCTCTTGGAGATCTGATGTTTGCATCTGTGCTGCCTCTGCCCCAGCCCCAGGGATGCTGGTGTTCATCTCCTGAGAGCACTGTGAAAACCACGCTGCTCATGGTACAAATATTCTCAGCATTCGAAGAAGGACAAATATTTTCTGCCTCTCCGTGCCAAAAACAACAGGGGTGGTTGAGGACTGTTTTCCCCTGCCATCTCCTTTCTTCAGAGTGAGGCTCTGGCTTTAAAAAGGGCCTTACTGTTTGTTCTGCCTTGGGAGATCTGCCTCTGGATGCTGAATGGAGGTGTGGAAATCTGTGGGGAAGATTGCACTGGTTGTACCATCCGTGCCACGATGGGAAAAGCCAGCCCTTTGCATTCCTATTTTCCCCCAAAAAAAGATGTCCAGGTGCTGGTTTTCCTGCCAGGATTTGGGTGGGATGGATTGAGAGGAGGCTGTGTCCAGAGGAACCAGTGCCAAATCAGTGCCAAACCAGTGCCAAACCAGCACCAAACCAGTGCTGGCAGTGCACGTGCAGTGGGGAGAGCTGAGCACAAGGCAGTAGTGGAGATGGATGAGACTCTGGGAGAATGCTGTGAGGTTCAGATAAAATCTGCAGTTCTCAGGGCAGGGTCTCAGCATGCTGGTGTCGAGGCTAAATGGAGTTTACCCACTTGGGCTGTGAGTGATGTGTTGTTTATCCATTCCTCATCTACACCAGGCAATGGAAATAATTTCTTTTAATATCCTATCTTGACATTGGGAGGGAGGGGGGATCACCCCACTGGGGGCTCAGGAGCAGGTGCATGGGGGCTTGGGAATGCTGCCATTCCCTGTGGTGTTGGAGAGGGCTCTGGGCTTGCTGGGAAGTCTGGAGGGGGGGCTTTTAACCCCAAATTGCCCCAAGGGTGTGCTGCTAAGGGGATGTCTGAACCCCCTGAGTTATGTTGTGCACTGTGCACAGAGCACCCTCACTTGTGTTCTCTCTCTCCTGGCATCTTCTCTCATAATCATTCATTCTCTCTATAAACAGATTTCCCAGTAATGGTTTTCATTTTCTTTGAAGTGTCCCATTCATTCTGCTGCTCTGCCCATTCATGTGCTCAGGGTTCCTTGAAAGGAAGACAGACACAAACATCCAAAGTGCTTGAAATATGCTGATGGGGGAGGGGGCAGGCAGAGGCATTTCTTTTAAAATATATCTATTTTAGAAGACTTTTTCATACTTATAATTTTTTTCATCCTTTTTTTTCCCACCTGAATAATTATCTTTTTGATTATTATGTTGCTTTCCCCCCATGCTGATCCTGGTGCAGCCTGGTTTTTAAATTCCACCCCCTGCAATGTGTTCCTGCTGCTTTAAACTATTAATAAATTGAAAGCATGTTCTGGAGGCTGTTTTAATCCAGCCCCAAAGTTAAGCAGGTGCTGAAGTGGTTTGCTGATGGGGTGCATTGCTGAATTGGGGCCTCCAGGCTAAGACATGACTGTCAGCAGAGCTTGGTGGCCAGGATTGCGGGTATACAAAGGAATATTTGGCCCTGAAAACCAGGAATTTTATTTCTCTGTGAGGGCAGGGGACTGGCAGGGCTATAAAGAAGGGCTGCTGTTCCTTAGGGCCAGCATAAACCCCAGGTGCTGGTTGTTTGTCACAGCCCAGCACGCTTCACCTGCACCAGGATCCCTCCCCACTGCAGCACCAGCCCAGCTCTGAGGGTGGATCAGTGCAAATGCTGCTCAGTTTTGCCCCAGTGTCCCTTCTCATCCTTCTGTGGTGTCTGAACTTCTTGGGGCTTCCTCAGGGACAGGGATGCTCCTCCTCTGGGTGAAAAGTGACTTTGCTCTTACACCTGGTGTCACCAAACCTATTTCCTTTCCATGGCAGGCATGGCTTGCAGTGGGCTCTAATTCCATCCTCAAAGCCTTGTCCCAGCATAAGAGGAGGAGATCTCAGGGTTCTGATCCCTCCCCAGGGAGGCAGAATTTAGGTTTAGAGCAGAGAAGAGCCCTCCTCCTCTATGAAACATCACTCTTGAGTCACAACCCTGGGAGCCTTTACAAAACTGAGTGCCCCAAGCGAGTTCTCATTTGTGCTTTTTTTCTCTTGACACTTCTGCCCACACAGCCAAGGCTGCACATGGCATTTTTGGGCTGTATTTGTGGCCAGCCTGGGGTTTTTCTTAATTATTTTGTCATGATGGACCAGGGGCTTGGTGTATGTGAGCTAGAATAGGTTTGCTGTTTCTCCACCAGATTTTTGTGTTGGGTTGATTTTTATTAGGACGTGTTTGGCTTTGGGTTCAGATTTATAGGAAGTTCTGTTCTTTGAGGCTCCAATAGGTTTTTTGAATCCCGAGCCTCACAGAAATGGAGAATTATGATTCCAACATCATAGTAATAATAATGATAAAGACCTGGACGGTCATATTTGTGTGAGAGGCAAGCCCAAATCCTTTTTCAAGAGTCTGAACCTCTGCGTGGCTCTGGTGCAGGCAGGACCCTATTTCAGGTGGAAAGTTTGTGCCCACTTGACTCAGGGGGTGGGGTCTGGAGCAGATTTGGGTGAGGAACAGGACTGGGGGAAGGAGGCAGAAGCAAACCAGCCCCGAGCATACCACAAATGTGTTTTATATTGTAATATCAAACATTGGCTTCTTCTGTGTTTTCTGTTAAAACAAGTCATAAAAGGACTACTTAAAGGGGACTCCATTCCTATATTTTATATATACCCACAGAGAACATGTGGAGTGCAGATAATGGTGACCAACCTTCCCCCCCACCTCCTCCTTCATCTCCTCCATCTAATAAGAAAAAGAACAGAGCTGGTGTTAACACAGGAGGGGTTGTTAATCTATTCGGAAACGGATTTTCGGGGCCAGCCATACTATTTTTAATTTTTTTGGTGGGCCTGAGAGGGGAAGGGAAGGGAAGGGAAGGGAAGGGAAGGGAAGGGAAGGGAAGGGAAGGGAAGGGAAGGGAAGGTTAAAGAAGAAATGAACTGAGTTTCTCAATTAATAAGTCTTTATGTACTGTGATAGCTTCCTTTGACTTGAACTTCATCCAGCACTCATTGCTGCTGCAAATATGGCAGCATGGATATTGCAGGCAATGCAGTTATGGATGAGGCAGGTACCCTCAGGTATCTTCAGGATCTCACTGAAAGAATGTGCAAAACAGAGACAAATACCCATAGGTCTATTATTTTTCTTCCATCACCCAAAAATGAAGGTTAAAGAAAGGCTGCAATTCCACAGCAGTGAGGCCATCAGAAGATAGCAACAGCTAGAAGAGAGAAGGGATTCCAAGCAAGGAAGTCTCCCAGACTTTAAAATTTCCTTTAGCAGATCTCATTGCCTGGCTTTATTATATGGTTTGTGTTTTCTAGTATTTTAATACTGCTATGCTTGCTTTTCCTGAATGACCAATAAACTGAAAAGCCAGCACTAGATTTTTTAGCTGAACTGACCATCTTGCAATTACAGTTTTTGTTTCCTCATCTAGTTCAGACTATCACACTGAATGACATTCCTCTGACACCTCCACCAGAGACTTGGGACAACTGACAAGATGTACTTTCCTGCCAGTCTTTAAGGTCTGTCTCCACCAGTGACAGATAGTAGCTGGCTGTGTGTGGTTTCACAGTCTGCTGAAAGGAAATGGGTTATTTAATGCCATTTCCAGCCAGTCTGACTAATCTGTCAGCTCTGCACTGCAAAGAACAAGTACATGGTCACAAGGTAGTGTGGAACACTAGATGAGGATGGAACAGTTAGTATCATCATTTGAGGTCATATGCCATTACCGTGACTGTCTAAATTACCTCCAAAATGAGACATGAAAGGGTGTTTGTTCCTGAAACGTTTACGTTCTCTATCACATGACAACCACATTAACTTGCCCTCCTTTTTTCTTAGCTTTTATACTTTTAACATGAGAGAAAAATATAATGGCAACTTATTTCTTTTTGACTTATTCTTCTGGTTTTTTCCCATGAAAAAATGTTCTGAGGTTTCTTTTTATTTTTCCCTCAGGTACTACATTCAGCAAATTTTGGAACAAACTGTTCTGCTTTGATATTTTAGAGCAAAAAAATATTTTAGAATGCAAAAATCCATAATAGGACTAGGGATCTTACAGATTTGTTGGAAAGAATATGTTTCTTAACCATTTGAGAGCATACTGGGTCTTAAGTCTAATTCAATGTGTTTCATAAAAAAAGGAAGGGATATGAGTTTACTTATTTAAGCAAAGCCCTTAAGCATATTAAGCATTTAAAACATTGAGACTGAATATACTTAATTGCTTTGCTGTATTTGAGTCATAATGATTATTGCAATAATTAGTGTATGCTCAGTTATTTCTTGTCAGTGCATGCATTTAAGGGTTATTGAATTAATAAACTGATTAATAATATTTGCAGTAAGAAAAGGAAATATAATTAGCTTTAATATAATGAAACTACATTTTATTTTAAAAACTCCATCCCTCTCCATGCAGCAAAGTGTAACAAACTAGTGAGAGGATTTGAAAATTCTACATATGTTTGGGTTTTCTGTTGGATTTTTGGTTGTTTGAGGGTGTTTGTGTGTGCAGAAGGTGGGGGGTTCTTTCTTTGTATTGTTTGGTTTTTTGTTTGTCAGAGGGGGAGATGGTGTGGCTATTTGTTGGAGAAGAATTGCTTTGAGGAAATATCTCAAACAGGAAACAGGGAAGCTTTCAAAAGCTGTCTGCCCCATTCTTGCCTTCTGGTCTGAGTATCCAGGATTCATACCCCTCAATTTTGATGGTTGTTGTGGCCCCCAGTCCTTTCAGACTGTTTTCCTCCTAAATGGAACTCAGAATCATTGAGACCTCAAATCTCATGCACACATCACAAACATGGAACTGGAAAATGTATAACTTTCAGGCAGCAGTTGACTCCTCATGGCTTGAGAACAATTTTTCCCCATGCTGTGACCCTCCCTCTATGTTAGCTTCCAAGACTGCTTTCAACTCTGAAATTTCCTGTTTTCTACAAATTTGTGGAGGGAGGAAAAGGAAATGCCTTTTAATAATAATTTTAAGATGTTCTAATTTGAATTAATCTTTCAAACACTTCACCAAGTTTCTTGTGTAACTGGATTACTATTTTGACTTTTAACGGTGACAGCACCAGGACATGATTCTGCTTTATGTTGTTTGGAATTTTCCTGAGCATTAGGAGTCAAAAATTCAAAATTCACTTACAAGCAAGCTATTTAAAAGATTCATTTTGAAATTTTTACTTAATAGTTAATTGATAACATTCCTTTTCTTCCTTAGTCCTACACCCTAATAAATTAAACTTGTCAAAACAGAAAATAATATGGCAGTTCTGACTAATATATTATTCAAGAAATTTGGAAACATTTGCATGTTCGACGTGTTTCATTTTAGGTAGGATTTATGGACAATATCAATTTCCTTGGTGTTATGTTGATGTGCTTTATAAAATTGGAAAAGACTACAAGACTGTTTGAAAGCATGTTGAAATCTCAGTTTTGTACAATACATCATGCTTAAAAACTAGTTTTATTCGCAAATGTATTAGTCCAATTAATCTCAAGTAGGAAAAGTTCACAATCAAGAAACAGCAATTGCAAAAAAGACACAGCTATGTTATCATCTTGATTTTCCAGAGTATATTTTCACACAAGTATGATTTTAGATTTAGATAAGATAACCATAACGCAAAGTTACCTATAAACTAAATATACATTGTTTTCTTCCGCTGCATCAGTAATATGAACTTCTCTTGAGTATGTATGGTCTTCTAGCTTTGTTCACATGTAGCTGCCGTTTCAGAATATAAGGATTTTTTCTCTTTGTGATTTCCTTTTCTTGGCTTGAGTTCTCTAGGTCAAAAGCATCTTGCTGAAGTAACTGTAGGATGCAAGAAGAGACACACTGTTACCTACTTTTTTTATAATGAAGATTATAAACCCCTCAAAATTTTAATAAAATATTATTTAACATCTGCCACCTAGAAAAATCTTTACTATATTAGCTACAGCATTAATAAAAAAAAAAAAAAAGACAAAACTCAAGGCACAAAACTAAAATCAGGTTAATATGAGCTGAGTGCTGCAGAAGTGATATTTAAATTCCACTTCAACAAATTAGATAATCGGTTTTGATTAGAAAGAAAAGCTGGTATATCCCCCTTAGACTAAAACTCAAATTGACTGAAAATTTTTAATGACTATCACTCTGTTATCACACATTTAGGTTAAACACCTACATGCACTGCTTGCTGGATTCATCTTTTGTGAAATATTTTAAACTACAGTTTCTTGCAAAGCAGAGAACTGTGATTAAGACATATGGGTTATAGCATATTTGGTTCTAGGGTAGCTCCTTTCCAGCAATAAATGCACTGATGAAGAGAGTTTTCAGAAATCTCTGGTTCTCAAAGAGGTTGCAGTCCTTTGAATGGACCATCTGAGCTATTATAAGGATTGAGAATATACAGAGTTATATGCAGCAAAGTCAAACAAAACAAAACCCAAACAAACAAACAGCAAGCAAACGAAAAATATCTGGATTCAGCTAGACTGTACATGAACCTGAGATAGATGAAGAAATTTGCTTTACTGGAAAGTGGGTAGTGACATTGAGTTATCTTTTTTCACTACACAAAGCAGCTTTTAGTGTAATATCTAACAATGCAAGAGGATTGCACCTAGTGTGCTTCTGTGTAATCACTGTACTAAAATAAATATCACAAATGGGCTATAAACAACCATTAAGAGCAGTAATCTTCATACAATCACAATGTCAACTTCCAGAGCCCTCTTTGGGTGTAGGGAAACAAAAAGCAGGAGTTACCTTACTGCCAGTTTCCTAGCAATGACTAGAAAACCAGAGCATCTAGTAAAATGGTATGTAAACACGGGCGTGTATCCCTACATTTTGAATCTAGTGTGCCTTAGGGTCTTAAAACAAAACACTGGCTACATTTATTTATGCCTCAATAGATCTAAGCAACTTCATATCTGTTAAGCTGATATTAATTGTTTTCTGGCATAGTGATACCTTTCATATGTTTGGTTACCTAGAATGGCTTCAAAGAGTGGGGAAAGTATGTAGTTAAGAAAAGTTCTCATTTATCCATGGCTCATTGTAAGAAACATGCACTCAGATCATCAGAAACTGCACTAACTCACTACTCTTCTTCACTAATTCACTACTGAAAGAGGCATATTAGAAGTATTAGAGAATATAAAAAAAGGTAGGAAAGCTCAGATAATGTGATGGAGGTCACAAGGATATGGATTTTTACATCACTACAAACAGAGCCTGAGACTTTAGTAGCAGCAGAAGCATGCATTTGTGCCAGTTTATGTTACCTCCAAATGCTGAAAGGCTCTGCTGTGGCAAACTTTCTGGAGTTGATATATTGTCAGCATTGCTTCCAAGCTGAAGCCATCCACAGCAGCAGGGAACTGTCTTCCTGGAACCAGATCCTCCTCATCTACCTCTACTGTTTCCCCCATTTGGTTGTTTATGTTGTTGACAAGATTGCAGACATTTAGCAGGGTCATTTTCCAGTAAGGAAGTTTTGCTCTGTTAATCTGAAAATAAAAACACCCACTATTTAGCGCATTTTGGGGTTTTGGTAGTCTTGTGCTACATCCAAATGTTTTGTTAGAAACAAGTTTATGTTTCTGAAGTGCTTTTCATCTGGTCAGCTTTTAGACAATAATTAGAGTGCTGAACCTAGGACAACTCATTTATTACACACGCCAAGTCTGCTTCCTTGCAGCCTTGCCCCCCAGGTAGATATAAATGATGAAAAAACAAAACTGTTACCAAACCAGAATGGCAGCATTTCATAGTCATTCTGCACAGGTGCAAGCAAAAACACAGATGGAAGTTAATATAATATAAATTCACAGGTGTAAATAAGGATAATGAATCGAACCCACTGGATAAATTCCCAGCTCAGGAATCCAAGCTGGATGCCTGTGGTTAATTAGACACTCCTCCCTAGTTCAGAACAAATACCAGTCATCTCAAAATTCCCTGAGAAATGGAATGAAGTCCCTGCTTCAGGACAAGCTGTCTGCTGCATCTGGATCCAAAGTTACAGAATCTGTAAGCCCCAGGAGTTTTGGACGCTGGAAAGTCAATAGCCTAGGAGTTGTTAATTGAAGGTCTGTGGGCATAGGAAGATGGATGAAAGATAAAACAGAGCTGTGAAAAAAAAGCATTCCTGATTTGGTGACTAGACTGAAAAATTGAAACCAACTGTATTTAGGTGGTCCACAATGAACCTGTCCAGAGATGATACAGAAAGACAGAAAAAAAGGAAATTTCACCATGGTTTGCATCAAATTTTGCTTGTTCCAGTAATGCATCATTGCATTATGCATGAGTTTTTAAACCATTTTAAAGAAATGCTGATAATAATGATTTTTTTACTTTTCTACTGTTATAGTTTTTTCCAATCAGTTGTGGCAGTAGTCTTCTTCCATTTTGATTATCAATAGGAAGAAGTAAGTTTAAAACTTAATTCCTATATAATTTACTGCTTTCCATGATTTTGTCTTTTTTTTTCATTCTCCCACTATTAATTATTTCTTCCACACTGTATTGTTTTTAGTGCTGAGTACAGAATTTAGTTTCCTTAGACTAGAACTGACAAAGCAATCTCCAATCAAAAGCCAAATGGCAAATTCCTATTTCTTCCTGGCAAGGATTTTCTTGATGAGCACATTAGGATTATACCTTACCTATGAACTGAAATGTAGTTGCTTCTTTTTCTGTATGTAGGAAGTTAAATATAGGCATGACACTAACACAGACATTGCCTTTCACACATACTTTACAGCACTAGTGCAGTGCTTACTTGGCTGAACATCAGGTGATTACATAACCTGTTTCTTCAGAGCACCTTCCTAACAAAGGGGTCTTGAATGCAAGATTTATGTATATTCGTTACACTTGACTATTTTTTTGAAGGAAAATAAAGCAAATTTAGAGAAATGAGGAAGAAACAAGAAAAGCTGGCATGACTCAGCATTAGCTACAAAAAGTTTTCTTTTGGCCATGGTCATTACTCCAACATATATCTGATACATGCACACCCTTCAAAATGAGAATGATTTAACCTTTTAATAAAACTGCTGTGCATTCTTAGATTCCTGACAACATTCCAAAAAAGTAAGATTATTTTGTTTTGAGGCTAAGAAAACAAATCTGAAATCTTATTTGGAAGCTTGTAATTGGTTCTGCACTCTTTACTTTGAGCTCATCTGTTGTCCTATTGAAGTACCCTAGTTAGTCTATCAAATTATTTAAAAAGATGTGACAGCTTCAAAATAACATTAATCTCTTTGCAGAATATCTAATTTCATTAACAGAAGTTGAACTAGAAGACCAAATGTTCAATGCAATTTCAAAATGTTCTTTGGTAATTTTAATATATTTTTGAAATATTATAATATGGAGCTTTCCATGACAAACAGGGAGGCTTCTCCAGTTCACTGCTCTCTCCTGGGTATACAAAAGCACTGCAATGGCTAATTGCAGTGGAGCATGGAATCTAGAGGCAGTGCTACATGAGCAAGTGAGATTTCTGAGTTAAGTAGGAACCAAAAATATTCCAGTGGATGGAAACAGAAAAATAAAGGACAGGGTAATTTTTCATGCCTTCTTGCATAATTTATAGAATCTTTTTTATCTAAAGTTACTACTTTATGTAAGTCTGATGCACATCTATGCATAAAGGAACTTTCCTCTGTGTATTACCAAAATAGTTAAATAGCACCTTTCCTTAGGTGAAAATTTTCTTAGCTCTTACTTATGAGGTTAGGAGAAAACAAATTTGCAGTGCTTCTTCTAACTTTTGCAGTGCAAGCTTCTAACTAATATTTCATTTGTTAAGGGAGTGTCATTCCTGATAATGCCATGCATGCACCACCTCAAAGTATTTTTACTTGGGTACACCAGTCACTGAAGAGAGCAGCCACATAATTTTTCTGCTCCACTATTACAGCAAGCATTTAAATCAGACTGCTTTGCTTTTAGGGTTAGGGAAAACATCTGAGGCAGTTATCCTAAAGGTATATATGAAAAAGCAGCTTAAGATGATGATAATCCAAATGTTCAGATTAATTCACAATATGTGATATATTTTATATTACATGTAATATATTTTATACATTTATGCATATTTTCCAAGCAGGTCTAAGCAATATCAACTACAGTAGCTCAACACATGTTTTAGAAAACACCTGCACAATAAAACAAGGAACCCTTATCTGCTAAGCTAGAACTAATTTTTTAAGAGTAACTTGAAAAATACCTGAGAATGATCTGAAGAAACAAAGGAGACTGCAGTATGAACAAGAATTTTAAAGGTATATAAATACTGAAGTGAATATGATGTATTTCCACTGTTAAATATGCTTGTAAAATAAGAATCAGATCTATAACTTTTCACACTTCATGGATCTTGAAAGAGAATTTAAGATCATCTAAGAAACTGAAATAAGCTTATTTTCTTTGCTGACAACAGGCTTGTCCTATGCAAGACAAAAGAGATTCCCAAGTTATAATTTATATGATATTTTATTTCCATTTCTGATTGAATGATACCCCTGACAGTTTGCTTAAGATACTTCTTTTGTTATAATCCATCCATACATCCCAAATGCTATTTCTCATTAGGAAAAATTATATCTGCTTTTTACATTCTTCTCTTTATCTAGTAAAAGCAGATAAAAAGCAAAGTCATAATGAAGTAAAAATCCCAAGCTAGTGTAGGATCTCTGTGGTCCCTTTCCATAAAAGTCGTTGAATTTTGTTCAGATTGTAACCATAGAAATACCTTTAATGAGATAGAGCACTGAGTTCTGTTAAAGAAGGAGTTCTTCCATGGTGTATATTAATGCCTGTAAACCGTATTAATTTTTATGTGATGACTAAGTCAGGAAGTCAGTAGCTCCTAGGTAGCTGTAGGTTCCTCTACTTCTAGTCAGCTTCTCAGACAAGGAAGCTAAACTCTCTGGGCAAATACAGTCATAAATAGGCATCCTACAGCAACAAAAACTCAGTGGGTCCATGATTTCATAAAATTAATGTTGGATGGGTTCCCAAAGGTGGAGTATATTCTAGGGATGATATATTCTCCAAGGAATAGTTTAGTTTTACTTTTTTTCTAAATGACATAGTCTCAATCTTCTTTGAGTTCAAAATATTATTCATGCAACTAGTGTTTTCAAGCAAGCATTTAGGAAGCTGGAAATAGAGTTATCTCTTTGATATGAATAGAGTTTTCTATTTAAAATAAAAGAGAGAGAGAGGAGATAACTGTCCACATATTTTTGACAAGTCAGATTTTGTTGTTTTATCAGATTTTCCAAATGGCTTTTTGCATTTTGCCTTAGAAAAAAAAAGACAGAGCATTTTAAGGGCTTGTTTGATCCTTGTATCTTGGTTCAGATGTAACAGCAGGGGAGGGTGACAAACTGTATTAGGTTGCAATAAGCATGAACTATTTCTTTAAAGAGAGTGATTCAGCATATAGGTGGCTTTGAAGAGCAACTTGAAAAGGGGCAGCAGGCACTGGACAGCAGTCTGAGAAGTTAAAGGCATAAGGCAGTTCTTCCCATAATATTGGATAGTCAACTGAATATTGCAAGAGGTGTGCTTAAACCCTGGCTGTAGTCTTCATACTATAGTCCACAAGTGCCTACTTAGGTAGATTTTTTGTTCTATCAAATACTAAACCCAAAAGTGATAATCCATTTTGCTGCACTTTTAGATCTCAGCTTTCATAAACAGTACCTTTTTTTCCCATCTTAATGCTGTTTAAATTGCTAGGATTTCCTTTGCTGATTACCAAGTCAGCGTCAAATACAGTTAGTGCAATTTAGCAGTAATTGCCCTCAAATGGAACCAGATCTCAGGCACAACACAAGACAGCAATTACACATACTGTCTTCAAATTTGTCTATCACACCAGAACCATAATTTGTTGCAATAAGGGTTAAAATCTAGCAGTAGACAGCAAAAAAAAAAAAAAAAAAAAAAAATCATTAATGAATGGGATAGTGATATTACTCTTGTAGAAGATTTGATACATAGTTTTTAGTGCTTCCACCATGTCTTGCTTTGATGTCAAGAGACAACATATATTCAAATAATGAACTTTACACGGTGGTTTATGGCAGTATAATGCAGAATTAAAGCAATATCTTCAACACGAATCTACTGCTTCTGTCAACTTCAAGTGTCAGTTGACTGAAGTAAATACCCTAAGGAAGCTGAATAGCAAGCTACATGACATCAAAAAACATAAGAGTATTATGGTAAGCATCAGGACATTATTAACTGGTGCAATATATTTGTGTATGTGGAGTTACCTGACCTTGTGCTCTGTGGTGAGAGGGAGAATAAGATGGAAGTTATGTTCACAGATTCACTAAAGTCAGTATCAGAAATACCAATAGCTGCAGGATTATATTCCAGGGCATGCTATGCTTTGCCACACATTAAAAAAAATCTATTTTGTAAGCCTCCTACATTTAAACGTGTCTCAGAAAAGAAGTAGTTATTAAATCTTTCTGTACCTTAGAAAAGCGAGTGGCCAACAGGTTTATTTGTAATCTAAGGTTAACTCTCATGCCAGTAAAGAACACTGAGATCAAAGAACTGCCAGACCAGATAAAGAAAATGCATTTTCTGGCCTCATACTTCTTCTAGTCTATCCAATAGTCCTGTGGAAAAGGTCACATATACTTAAATACAATATATGCAGGAGTTTTCCTGGCAGGTTATGTCTTTAGCTTTCAACTAGCCATTGGCTTATGTAAATTTCTTTTTTGGGGGAGAAATTATTCATTTCTCATTTTGTTTTTCATTACATTTAAGTACCACTTAAACTTTATTCGGATAATGAATTAAAATATCCACCCTTAAACCCATAGCACCTGTTTCAGAGTTTGTTCTTTACATGTCACTGCAGATATATCAGACATACATAGTTCTTAAATCATTTATGGAAGATAATTGTGTTGAGAAAGTGTCTATCATACTATCCAATACATACGTGCAACACTTTCTGCTTCACCTTGTCAATATGAGGTTTTCACTGAATTTTTATATATTCATATTAAATAACATAAACATTATTCACAGTCTGGAAACCTGTCAAGGAAATGCCATTTACAATGTTAGTATTTTCACAATCATGTCCCCATGTTCCTGTACTGACACTATGATTAAAACCTGAAACCAAAATTGGCATATGCATTAAGTATTTTTGCTTTATGATTGTCTTAATTTTATATACATATAGAAAGAGTTCTGCATAAAAATCGCACTAACAGATTTGACTCAAGGTTAATTTAGCTTTCATCGGGCATAATCTTATTGGAAACACATTTCCTCACATAAATTTACATCTCTGTACATAACACAGTTTTGACAGTTTAATGAAAGTACCAGTGTTACAACTGAGGAATACGTTTAGTGTGTCACATCAACACCTTTAAATTTCCTTTGAACTGGAGCAAATCTTGCACCAAAGTAAAACATAACACTGAACTTTTCTGTCTAAATCATAGGTTATTACTTTGTGCAAAGACTTTCGGGTTTGTAATGAGAATTCATTTGCTCCCTCCCTGTCAGGTAAAGGAAGAAAAATAATTACCTTTGATGTGTACATATTGGTTAATAAATCTGCTTCTAATGCTTTCATTTCCTCTTCTGAATCTGGGAATAAACCAGAAACATATGTTTATTATTTGATCATAAATCATGGACATTTCAACTCAGTATGCAGAACTTAGATGCTTAAACAATTTTTAAAAAATAAACAATAAACACGAACACCAGTGACCTAGAGGGACTGTCAGAAGTCTTCAGTTAACAGCAATATGGTGTTAAAATAAATACTCAATACATTTTTAAAGCATGATCAAGCTTACTGAACTGAATGGAAATGTTCATTTATCTCAGTTTCATAGCAGAAAGGCTCATTTAACTTCAATTTCTTCAGTAAAAAAGACTGCTGCAATATTCTTCATTATTTTCATAATAAATATTTGCCACCTTTGCTTACTTTGGAAGAAAAATTTGAATATTTATTCTAAAATAATATTTAAGTAGTAATTATTTAGGTAAATAGCAGTTATGATTACTTGATTAATAATCAACATTCTCAATTATTCTTAATTAAACTAAGGGTATTTTTTCTGATGTGAGAGAACTGAGCCTGACCAGTTTATGATACAGGCTCTTGACAATGTATATACTAAAAGAAAATATTCTGACTGGAAGCCCAGGGATTTTCTTTACTGATGTAATCGACCTTTGATAGCTCAGTATACTTGCAACACCTGTGATTTGGTAAATAAAGTAGAGATTGCTATGGAAAGAGAAAACACACAGACACATTTCTCCACACAGCATCACAAGATGAAGATGAGAATCACAATGAAGATCTGGTGCCTTGGTAGCAGCAATCACAGCTCAAAAAGAAAAAACTTGAAGGAATCAGTTAAGTCTTCAGGTGAAATAGAGTTCCACATAGCTTTTACCTTTCCTGGAATACCAACAGTCCAAAACCAAACAACGCACTAATATTTCAAACCATACTAAACCAAAATATATTTCATATTCATATAGGTCACATCTCACTTCCTTTAAAATAATCAGCGCTGTTGGCATGTAAGACCCTACCACTGAACCTGTGGATAGATTTTGCCTCTGTCTTCATTTCAGGGACCATCACCACTGTGCCACTACCTTTCACAGAGCACGAGACTGTAAGGAGCCACAAGCATGTGCTAATGTGTCACAGGTTTCTGTCAGCACAGAATCCACTCAATACAATGCTCTTAAAAAGCACTCATGTTCAATCTTAATAAGTGTCACCACTACTGGCACTTTGTTTCTTTAGGAAATTCTTCTAAATATCAATTCTTACTCACTTCTGATTTCAAGTCTAATTTATTTTTAATTACAAATGTACCCATGGTTTGCAAATAAATTCCTACACTATATATGATACCTTTCTACTTGTTGTATTTACCCATCATGTATTTATTTAGAGGAATCACTGCTCTTTCCAGCTTAGTGTTTTTGTGTGTCCTTACAAGATTAGCAAACAAGTGCAAGATCACTGTGTCTTTTCATCAAAAACCATTGCCCTAGAAATCCCATAAATGCTTCATTGAAAGGCTATGCACAGATTTATTGGACTCTCATCTATTTCCTTCCTTGCAAAAGCCTTGTATTCCCCAGCTCATCAGAGCAGCCCTCTTCTGTACCTGATGTGTCCTCAAGAGAGAACAGCATAGTACAGTTTGGTTCAGAAGCCTCAGTACTTAACTACCTTAATGCTTACCATTAGATACAGAGGGTACCCATCCTACATATCTTTTGGTTTTGTTTATCTTTTGTGGCTGAAAAACCCCTAAAAACATGTTAGATATCAAGACGTCTTTTATTCCTCAGATTTCCAACAGTTGTGCTTTGGTTAAAAAGGAGGATATTAACAGGAATTTCTCCTAAGCCACTGCACTTCGTATTGTTGCGCTGCTTCTTATTCCTATTATTTAGGCCATCAAAAACTTCTGTGTGTCATGCATATCCCCTTCCTCTGTAGAGATGCTCCTGTTCACCTTTGTATTACCAACATAATAGATTCATTCAATTTTTTTAACATCGAAGCTGTTGCATTTAGGTGGCTTGCTGTAATGTTGATCTACAACCAGCCTTATTTAATGTTTTAAATTTTCATATTAAATAGGACTAGTTGTAGACCAATCAGCAAGTCACTAGCAATTAATCTCCAAGCTAAAGCCTTACAGCCCTTTCAGTAGGAATGGCAGTCAGTTTTACCAGCTACACCATCAGCCAAAGTTCTGCTGGCAGCACAAGATCACCTCAGCTGAATTTCAAAGACAGCATCTCCTGTGAGCAGGTGAGCACACACACAATGACAGCATCGTGATTTTTGGTGTCCTGTGTAACACCAATTGAGAACAATAAAAGGACTCGTGCCTGGTTAGCAGCTGGTTTTTGTTTCTATAAAGGATGGAAGATAGCTTCCACACATCAAGGCTGGAATCTTCTATCTAGCTGCAGGCATGAAAGATGGGAAATAAGGTATTAAGAAGCATTTGGATTGAAAAAAAGAAGTCTAGAGGACATTATTTAGGAATCACGATTCCTTTAGTGAAGAATAAAGCAAGGCTTGGAGGGAGAGAAGGAAGTATGTTCAGATAATTCAGGAGTGAAAAGAGATAGGTGATGAGCAAAAGCATAAAAAGTAAAGAGCAGTGCATAAAAAGTCTGGTTACACATTATTGCCTTGGTAGCAGCAATCACAGCTCAAAAAGAAAAAACTTGAAGGGGAGAAATTCACACAGTTTGATGGATTCTTGATTCTACTGAAAAGAAAAATAGTTTCTATTCATATAGTCACATTTTAAAGGAACAAGTACATTCTACAGGTACATATTTTCACCCGAGGGCAAACATTTTCAAAAGAAAATTTAACAATCATTTACTTTATGGTATAACTGTCCGTATTAGTCACAAATTATTTGTGCCCCTTCACACAAGCTTCTCTGGGGCATTTCTCATTTACAAATAAATTTCAAATTTTCAATTAAATAAACCATTGTGTTAGTTCCCCATACAATTTGGCTTCTGGGGTATTTTTTATGAACCTATTTTAATCTCCACTCAAATATTTTTCTTTAGTAGTATTTCATTCAGGCTCTATAAGGAGTTGAATTTGAAACTGCTTCATGGAAAATAGTAGTGAGGAATTTGTTTAAAAAGCTTAGAAATATAAGGGGAGAAAAAAATTGTTAAGATTTGTCACCAAGATCATGCATTCTCTAAAATATACAGGAAAATTATATTTAAACTATACTAAAATGCAGGTATTATGCAGTTTACATTTTTCTTCCGCAGGCAAATACAAACTGGAAACTTCCATCTAAAATGAGAATTAGGAATTCTGAGTCCCTCTGAATGCTAAAGTTGAAAAATTAAGTTGCCTGTAAATTTACCCAGTAATTTAGTGGAGTGAAAAATTAATTTACAAGTTAGTAAAGATTGGATTTTGCAATCTGCTTCATATATGTGTGCATACACCTGTTTATCTATCACCATAGCTATTTGGTCATAAACTTTAGACATAAATGGCAGATGCTTAAAATGTGCAATTTTTCAAAGAAGCCAGGAAATGCATTTTAATATATAATCCTCCTTTTGAGCTTTTAAAGACAGGTGCTCTTGGGAAAGAAGTACATTTACATCAATCTTCTTACTGTATGATCTGCCTGTGTTTCAGTGGGGTTTTTTGGGTCATAATTTCAGATTAGTCACTAGCAACTTTTTCTCAAGATTATAAAATTATATTTCTCTCTAAAACGTGACTGAAGGGCATACATATTCATGTTGATTTGGATATGAGTTGCAGAAATTACAATTTGTATCTCAATTTGGAAATACATGATATTCAATGAACCAGAGCACAACCAAGCAGATGGTCTACACTGATTTCTATTTCCAGTGACTAGTCTGCACTAATTGCCGTGATATGGATGCTATGAGGAGGAATGGGTTATACGAAGGGAGAAAGTTAGAGGAGTGGTTAAAAAAAAAAAGATGCTGGCCAGAACCCGTTATCAGAGCCGGCTCCCGGGCGCCTAGTGGGGAGCCGGCGGAGCCTGAAGCGACTTCACTTTGGGGGAACCTTGCTTCCTTTGGGTCCCCTCTCGGCTCCGGGAGGGCTCAGCGCGGAGCGGTCCGAGGAGCGCGGGGCCGGGCGGTGCGGGGCACTTACCGGAGCAGAGGCTGCAGGAGGCCAGGGCCAGCAGCACCACGCACACCAGCTGGGCTCTCATCCTTGCCGCGCCGCCCTCTAGAAAGTAAAGTCCATAAATCCTGGGGAGAGACGGAGAGAGAGAAAGACAGACAGAGACAGACAGACAGAGTCCCGCCGCTCCTCGCCCTCCGCACGCGTGCTGACGGGCGGCTGCAGGCACCAGACGGGGGACCCAGACCCTTCCCCAACTATATAAGCCGCGGGGTGATGTCACGGCGGTGCCGGCATCGCCCCCTGACGAAGCTCCCTCCCTCTGCCCCCTCCCGCCGCCGCTGCCCGCTCGGCGCTCCGCGCCCGCTGACGCCACTCGCCGCCTGACGCACGCCGAGCCCCGCGGGGCGCGCAGAGAGCCCCCGCACCCGCGGCCGCGCCCCCCGCCGCTCTGCCCGACAGCCAGCTGCCCGGGGGTCTTACTGCTATTAGCATTATCCCTGGAAAAAAGTTTCCGCAGGTGCTCGGTTCCCCGTGGGGAGCGACCGCGCCGCCGTCCTCGTGCGGTTGACGCCCTTTGTCTTTCATCTGTGGAACCCTACCCTACAGCCAGGGAAAGAACCGCGCACTGGTGACGGCTGGGATGCTAAACCGGGGCTGGGCAGGGAATGCCTGACATGGGGCACGGCGGGGATGTAACCCTGGCCATGGGCAGGAGCGCTGCATCGGGCACAGGTAGCAGGAAAAAGAGGGGGAGAAACAAAAAGGGAAGCTTGCATGAGTGAGAGACGGTGGAAGATAGCGGGAAAAGCCACTTGATACAGTGTTTCATAAATGCGCAAAAAATTAAGAGCCGACCAGGCGAGACTCCCTACTACTTCTTAAAAGCGCTTGCCACAGCCACCCGCTGCGGTTTCAAGGGAGCGAGCGTTCCTCGGAGACATCTCTCTCAGGATGCACTTTTCCCTGTTGCTCTTCCCGCTAGGCATCCTTCCTCAAGGACTGGCGGTGCCCAGGCTCCGTGGCAGCGGCAGACGTGGGAGGGGAGCGGGACTGGCCGGGACCCCCGGCGGAGGCAGGCGGCGGGACGGGCGCGCTCTGCCCCGGGCGGGGCGCGGAGGGGCGGGGGCGCGGGGTCCCCGTCTCTGCATCCCGTGTCCTGCCCTCCCCGGCTGCCCAAACCTGCCCCGGGCTCCCTTTCTGCCTCCCAGCTCTCAGCTCCTGAGCCGTAAAGCCCCGCAAAATGACCCGAAGGTGAGGGCAGGGTAACCTCCAACGTGTGAGCATAAAAACGTAAAGCTGAAGACTGGCGTCAGCCTCCATCACGCTACTGCTTTTGCTGTAAGGGTTTTTTGTTGTTGTTGTTTTTTTTGTTCTCAGATACAGACGAATGCTCCATATGTTGAATACAGATTCAGATACAATGCAGAACATTTCTGTCTCTCTGAATACATTTAAGGACAGATACACGTGTCACACGTAGCAGGAACACAGGCTGCGAGCAGATTCTTCTGTCGTGGATGTTCCCTTCACTGCAGAAATGTTCCTTTAAAATGCAAAGAGATGGTTGTTGTTTTCCTCCCATATTTCTGCGACTGAATAGGTGTCTCAGAAATGCACAGAATTTTCGAAATCCTGCCACAAGGAACACCTGGTGAGAAAAAGTTTAATTAACTGAATTCTTTCTTCCCCGAAACAACTTTTGCAGCACAACAGAATTTAAATTCAAATGTTACTTTGGTTTATGGTGAAATAAATACACACTGAAATGGAGTGCACTGTGGTGGTATTAGATGTTTTAAGAACACGGATTTTTGCATACAGGTGGGAACACATCTTCCTGTGCTACTGATAGAGAAAATAAAAACTAACAAAACGCCCAAATCCCTGAATCACGTTTATCCCATTTTATGGGCTGTGCTAGACTGCCAGAAAGTTGAAGCTATCATTCAACTGCCTGAGAACCGAGGCTAGATGAGGTAGACACTCGCACTTCCCTCTAGTCCTATTTTCTATTATTTCCGTGATACAGAAAGACCAATCTGCAGCTAATTTTGCTCTGTGGGTGTTCAATAGTTCAGAAAGCTCTATGAATGAGAATAATATTTCATAGATATTTTCTAGTGCCCACTTTCTGTCACGGAGTTCTTCAATAGTCTAATTACCCATATTCTTATGTAACTGGAATTTAAAGGAATGACTTTTTTTCTTTTTTTTTTCCTCAGGAGGAAATTTTTTCTGCCATTAAAATCTCTGTGAGCCTTTTTTTTTTTTTTGGTG
>JANRGV010000073.1:41566761-41598124 GCA_024734035.1 Alethe castanea
CTGGGAGCCTTTTTTTTTTTTTTGGTGTTTTTTTCTGGGTTTTTTTCTGTTTCTTTTTTTTTTGTTTGTATTTGGTTTTTTTTGGTTTTTTGTTTTTTTGTTTCCCTGAGGGAATATTTGCTAGTGATTTGAAAGGCACAAGTATATGATATGTTTTGAACCATAATTTTTGTTTGCCATTGGTCTGTTTCCATTTTCTTTTTCTTGGAAATTGATAAGGTAAAAATTTCAGTGTTGGAAATCTTCTTTGCTTTCTTACCATGTTATATGTTCCTGACATATCTTTAAGTTCCCTGGATGAGGCTGAACTGAGCTTGGACAATTATATTTTCTTTTCAGTAGAACTAAGCTGTTTCTCAGATACTCCTTTACTTGCTTTTTCTACCTCTTCCCTACATCTGCACCTTATACTGCTTCACAAAGAATTGTATAATAGGAATTTTAACCCTTTCAACAATTAATTTCCTAAATCACCTCAACTTCAAGTAATTTTCATATCACATTTGTCCCAATGAAGAAGAGAAGCTGATATAAGGGAAAAAAGCAAACCACTTTGCAGAGCTGTCTCTCTCTCTCCCTTTTTTAAAAAAAATATTCTTAGCTAAAGAAAATATTTATAACTAGTCATTAGTGTCAGTCAGTTTTGGAAGCTCAGTTTATCTTTACTTGCTCCCAGCATGTGATTTAGACAGCCTGTCCAGGCCTATAAATCAGGTCAATTCACAACTGTGAGGCACCAGAGATTACGAAACAATCAGGTAAATGGCAGATTCATGGAAGAACAGATACATAAACCTCTATTTACTTTGTCATAAAACTACCATCATAACATATGGATAGCACCGAACACAAGAGCTGTAATCACCAAACAGGAGAATACCATTCTGTTAATGTTCCTGCAGTAGAAGGTATTGGGGACTACAATAAGGAACTCAGTATTCCAGTTATCAGTCTTATGCCTTTGGCATAGAAATAAACACAGAATGAACAGAAGAAAATTCAAGATGTTCAATCTTGCCATTAAATATACTTACGTCTCAGAATTTTTTAATGAATTCTTTATATTTTTTTTAGCTAAACCTAGCAGTAGTCATACAAGTATGAAAACTCCAAGGGGAATCACTCTAGGGGTGATCATCCAGAAAACGTTTCATGCAGCAAACTGGCTAAAGATACTCAAAATCTTGAAGATGATTTTAGTTGTGGTTATTAACCTGCTTTGCCCCTACAACAGTTTGGCCATCAGCAGTTTAGGTTAACATGCTGGGCAGAAGAGTGATGACTCAAATTAATTTCTATTATGTCAGGTCAAGGGACAAGCTCAAGCAAAGCAACAGGATAGACAGGCAACTGTATTCAAAGCACATTTAAATAATGAATGTAGTCAGACACTGCAGCAGAATTTCGCAGGAACTGTGAATTCTCAGCATCTCTTTCCTGAGCTTAAAAATAAGCAAGTGGGTTTATTGTGCTTGGTCAGCACAGTGATGCTCAAAATTGATGGTATATTCAACTGCTGAAAGTCCTGGAGAGTATTTCTGCTGAAAAGAATATCAGAAAAGAATGCAAAAGTAAAAGACAGACTGTGATTTACACATTAGATCACTTTTAGTAAGTAAAACATTAAGCATCCTCTCTACTTCAAAGCCAATCTCCTTTAGTCATTCTACGACTCAATTTTTAGGTTTGTGAGGTTGTGCACTTTAAGAAATCCTTGAGAAGTTGACAGATATAGAAAAAACCCAAACACATAAGCAACCACATCATTGTCTGAATCAGAATTTCTTCATATGCAACAAATTTCTGCCACATTTTTAAGGAGCCACAAATCTGTAGAAACAGTCTGGGTGTCCAATGAGCTCACCCTTTGTGTTTTAAAGTCTAAAACTGTGAAAGTGGCATTCTGTGTAGCTTCTCCATATGAGGTATACATGCATGGCAGAGTGCTTTTTTTTGATGCTTTGGAGTTTCAAAAAGCAACACCATCTCTGTAGCCCATGGAATCACGATCCTCAAATCACACTAAAAGTATCTATTCAACAGAATAACCTGAAGTATCATTTCTCCTTTTTTTTTTCCCCCAATTAAAGCACAGCCATTACATTTCCCGATCTTCGAGATTCTCTAACCCTCCTCATGAAAAAAATAGATTCTATATTTACATTACTATAAAGTACACACACTATGCATCTGCATACCAATAGTTAAAACAACTGAAAATCTAAAATTTTAGAGGACACATACGTGCACACACACACACACACATATAACTATTTGGAAATTGTTTAATAAAAGTTAGTTTGGATAAAAAAGGCCATAAGAAAACAATCTTCACTCCTACTCCTAATTTTCATTTCCTTTTTTTTTTTTTTTCCCTTTTACTAAAATCCTTCTATATGAGAAAGCAAACAGTGCAGTTAGAAGTGCCACCACAGTGTGTCATGGGAGTTATGCTTCGGGCACCTTCTCCTTACTCTCACTTCTCAGCAAGTCATTTGCAGGCCAGAGTGCATCTTTCTCATTTCTGTGATTACACATTTTCCCTAAATACCTGAGTTAATCACTTTTTCATTTCTCTCCAGTAAGCTATGAATATTTTAATTTAGGTTCCAGGGTGTAATATATACAAGAGACATGGTGAAAGGCCTGATATGACTTTGTTGAGTATTGCATATTCATGTAATCCACATCAGACTGATCATGCTTTGAAATTTTGTGTTAAATTGATGAAATAATAAGAAAGTGCAAATTTCCTGTTTTAATACTGCTACTCTTGCACTGATAACAATGACTATTGACAATTCCTGAAAAAGCAAAAATAAATTGATGTGAATTCAGAGGGTTGACTCTTTTTCTCCCACGATATTCAGTTTTTGCCAGCAATTATTCTTCAGCATTCTGTGGAATATGGTAACAGAAGACATGCACTGTTATATTACACTGATTCAATTATGCCATATAAATAGGAATTGGACTCCACACTCTGGAACTTTTGAAATCATCTCTCCTGCCTCCTTCACAAATTTCCCAAAGAATTGTGCTTTTTCCTTGTACCCAAAAGAGAATTTACTTTCACTAGTTGTTTAAAATCACATAGCCATGAAGAGAAATTGAATTAAAAATGCTGAGGAATATTTCCTCTGTGCACAGTAAAGAGGCAATATGTTATTAGTACTGTAAATCACTGAGATTATGCTGAAACCTTCAACTTTATCAGATGCGAGTTTTTCCCCAGGAGTCCTTGAGAGATTTCCAAACAACCAGTAGTCTTTCATTTTTATTCTCTTTTTAAATTCTTTTTCTTTTCTTTTTATTTTTTTTTATAAAGGTAGCCTCAAAGAGTCATAGATATAATTCCACAGTTCTTCCACTCCAACAAAAGGAATGACTAAGAATGACTTAGAAGTGCTTTCCTTTTTCAGTTTGTTAGTTAATTTTCTTCAGAGAATTTCATTAAGCAGGGCCAAAGCAACAGTTTTGAATTAATTCTTATTATACAAGGTTTTTTGCTTGACTATTTATGAGTAAATGATTTAGAAATCGTCAAATCTAATTGTTCTGGATTTAGGAGTGATACTCAGAAACAAAATATGGATTCAAAGAGCTGTGGTTTCAGTACTGTGCCAGCACACACATACCAAGTATATACCGCTTCTGCAACTTCTAGCTTTTTTACCTAAGAGGGATGGAAAGTGTTTATGTAATTTGCACATCTGTGAACTGAAATTTGCATGCATAGTATTTAAGAAATTCTTTGGAGATTGAAAAGCAGACATCCCAAAAAAGACAAACAAAGTGGTAATAGGAATACATGTTACAACAGCAAACATAGGCAACCAATCATTTACAACATAAGCAAAAACATCACTGAGAAATAAAGAAAGCACCCTTTTTGAAAAATAAAAAGAAGCTTTGCATCTGAAGAATATTTTGCATTTGCATAATACCTTTCAATTTCAGTGCTTTATAAACATGAATTAAGTATAGCCATGTCTAAACTAGAATGCAGCTTATAAATATGCACTGCTCTAGAAAGAAAAGTTTGTCATCTGCGGCAGCCTACAGCAGCCTAGATTTTAAGGCTTATCACAGGCAATGTTGAAGAGCTGCAGTGTTTATCCCTGATCAAAGACATCCAGAGCAGTGCATCCTCCTGGGTATATGTCCTGACAGTAGTTCCACATCTATGATCACCATTCATATCATAATGGCATCAAGCCTTGGTGCGCTCACTCCTCTCTCCCTCTCTCCCCCTGCCCCCCTCCCAGCAGAAATATGTTACACTGGCAAGAGAACAGTTGCACTGTTATAACTGCAGGTAAACGAAGGGATTCAGCAGGCACAGAGCGCTCACACCCCAGATTAGCACACTGATGTCAGCCATGCCTTGTGCTGTAGACATGATCTCAGCTTCAAATCACTATCCCAGTACATTGATTTGTGCTGCTGGAGCCATGTTTAATTGAGACCCAGAGGGGACTGTTTTCTAATCGCTCAATGATGTAGCCCGGTCCTGAAAACACCTCCATACATGCCTAATTTTAAGCAGATGAGCAGCATGACTCAAATGCTAAAACTTAAGCTTGTCTGTATCTGTAAATTTCATGTACCCACACTGAGAAGAGCATGGATTGTTGATTTAAACAGTGAGGCCTGAATTCCAACTCTTGATTTTAGTTGAGATACCTATGGAATACTTTGAACTTCAACTGAAAATATTTAGCAGTCAAAGATTACAAGAAGGTTTGAAGAGATTATAGTGACCTGAAGGTACCCTGTGGCATTTCATATTGTTGATTTAGGTAAAATTAAATTTTCAAAATCAGGTATAAATACTTAGCACAGATACAAACTTCAGTTTCTTCCTGCTTTTTTTCCTAATTGTCACCAATCCTGTGGATGAACAAGTGGTCCAGCTGTATTCATGATAACTGATGAGACAGCTTGACATAAACTGTAAAGGCTGACAAGTAAATGTATTCATGTAGCTACAATGACCTCTCTCCATAGAGCCATATCTTTAAGAGTGAGGTAAAACAGGGGAAGTGAACATCTCTGACCCTATTTCAGTGAATATCACGAAAAGGAATAGGTTTATTTACACAGATGAGACCCTTTGCTGTGTGAATAGCCAGCTGAGGTCCTGATGCAGAAAGAATAATGTTAGATACCACCCCTATAAACCTAAAGGGATTTAGAAGGTGTGAAGGAGTCAAAAAAATAAGCAGATATGGTGTGTTGCCTCTGTCAGGCTTACACAGGTCCATCAGATAGCAGTAACTCCCTACAGTGTAAAGCTGCAGAAAGGGGCTACACAGGACAGAGCAATGCTTCACTTCAGAGATTCAACTCCTATTAGAATCCTGGAATCTCTTAGTTAGAAAAGTCTTCAAGACATCAAGTCAAAACACCATCAAGTCCAACCATCAGCTCAGCACTGCTATGTCAGCCACTAAGCCATGTCTTATATTCACACATCTTTTAGATAGCCCCAGGGATGGTGACTCCATCACTTCCCTGGGCAACATGTTTCAACGCCTGACAACCCATTCCATGAAGAAATTTTTCTTAATATCTGGTCTAAACTTTCCCTGGGACAACTTGAGGCCTTTTCCTCTCATCGTGATACTTGTTACCTGAGAGAAGAGGCTGACACTCACCTGGCTACAACCTCCTTTCAGGTGGTCTAAGAGAGCAATGAGTTCTTATCTTCTCAAGGCTATTCAGCTGCTTCTCATAAGACTTGCACTCCAGACCCTGCATCTGCTTTGCTGCCCTTCTCTCAACATGCTCCAGCACCTCAATGTCTTTTGGTAGTGAGGGCCCGAAAACTAAACACAGCGCTTAAAGCAACAAAATTTACTCAACAAAATTTCTCAGGAACCTGGTGTCATGGTTTAAACCCAGTCAGCAGCCAAGCCCCATCCAGTCCCTCACTCACTCCCTTAACACTGGGACTGGGGAAAGAATCAGAAGGGAAAATGCTAGGAAACTCATGGATTGAGATAAAGACAGCTTAATAGGGAAAGCAAAAGCCACAGATGCAAGCAAAGTAAAACAAGTAAGTAATTCACTGTTTTCCATGGGCAGTGTTCAGCCATTCCCAGGAGAGCACCATCATACATAACAGTGACTTGAGGAGACAAAGGCCATCACTCCAAATTCCCCCTCTTCTTTCCCTCACTTTATATACCTTAATATATGATCTGGAATAACCCTTTAGTTAATTTGGGTCACCTGTCTTGGCTGTGTTTCCTCCCAACCTCCCATGCACCCCCAAAATCTTCGCCAGCATAGCAGTACAGAAAGCAGAAGAGGCCTTGGTTCTATGTAAGCCCTGTTCAGCAGTAACAACATGTCTATACCATCAACCCTGTGTTCAACACAAATCCAAAACATAGTCCCATAACTGCCTTTGAAGAAAATTCTTCTTTCTGCGAAGAAAATTAACCCTATCTGAGCCAACACCAGCACACCTAGAGATAAGGAACTGGCTATTCCACACGTTTAAACACATTTGTTTAAAACATCAAGACTTGATAGAATGTTGATTTCATCAGATAGCTTGTGGTGGGTGATCCTGCTCACTATCTTTTCGTACAATAGGTCAGTTTGTGTTTTGAAATTCTTACAGTGTGCAGACACCAGCACCATCACAAATAGCCTACTGCCGTGATACCAGGGTGGGACTCAGTGTGTTTCTAACAGTAATTGAAGCAAGAAGAGAACAGTACATTCCTCTGCCATGCATAGCAACAATTCCACTTCCACCATCAGCAACACATGACTGCTTGCTATCATCCATATTTGCAATGCAGAATATGTCCTTTTGCATATAAAATTCAATAGCACCAGTTTCTTGCCAGACCATACTCGTTGTGATTATTTAGCTGATATTATAGCAGGTTTACACTCCCAACCAACTAGGTCCATGTGGAGTACAGCCTTGAAGCCATCACAAAAGCCTGCACAGTAAGCCACAGTCAGGGTCTGCCTAGCTTCCATCTAGTGCTACATCTTTTAGCACAGGGGAGCTAGGCATAAATAGTAAAAGTATCCATACATATTAATATCAGCAGGAAATAATTATCCAAACAACTTTGTGGATTTGGACTGAGTCAATACAAAGTGAAAAGTCTTTATACCTTCTACTAAATAACTCTGTTTCCTTTATACTGCTTCAGAAATTAGGATACCATCCGCTAGCAGAACACAGAAGAAATGGTGAAATACATTCCTTTTATTCTCTAGAGTTTAGGTGACTGGGCCTAAGGGAATAATCTTGCTGAAGTAATAATTAACAACTTAACGGTGAAAAAATATGTACTTGACCAAGAGGCACAAAAGAGTTTCATGGGAGCAACAGTGTAAAAGGAGTGAAGTATCCTCCACTGTGAGACATTATACCCCAGTTCAATACATGAGAATATCTTCAGGAGAAAACATATGTCTTGGCATGTGTACCTCTGCTGTGTAAACTGTCTCATTCTGTTGCTTTGTGTTCGTCTATCAGACGCAAACATGCAGCCCATGTGGTCTTCTGCCCTTTGAAAATATTTCTGATGATAATTGGTCTGAAATACCATCTCGGGCATCTGTGCCAGAAACATTCAGGCAGGTGAAATCTGCCTAAAACATTCATTACAGACTTATGTTCTTTACTGGAACTAGTAAAAGAGCATATTTCTGAAGGACTCAGATAATTTTGTTTTTATCATTGCACTTGAAATAGACAAAGATACTAGAAAATGCTATACAAAATATTTTGCTCCATTTGGAGAGTAAGCTCAATATAGTTTTAGGTCAGTTTTTTTGTTTTTGTTGGGGCTTTTTTATTTTTTGGTTTTTCTTTCATTTCTGTGTATTAAATGGGTTTTATTTTAATTGCTTCATTCTGAAGTTAATACCAAGTTTATTCTTAAGTTAATGTTCTGTGCAGTAAATTTGCTTTCCAATTAGTACAAAAGTAAGAATTCTTTTGGATAGGAATTAACGAACTGCCTCAAGAAATTTTGGCTGGTTTTTCTATTATTTACTTCTAAAGGAGACGAACAACTTGTGATTCACTGCCCCAGATATCAGTTTTTCCTAACACATTTGCAGTTGTTCATTTGTGCAAGAAAACCTTGATCAGGCAAAACTCCCACTGGTTTCAATGAAAAAGCTTCAACTAAAGCACATAGAAATGTGAATTTAATTGTCTGCAGGTATTACATCTTATGCAGATTCCTACACTGCTGGCTTTAGGATTTTATTATTAGAAATTGAGTGAGAGATAGATTTAAAAGCTGCTTCAGCCTAGAATTTATCATATGTTGTGTATTAGAAGATTCCTTATTCTTCATGATGCCCTTATCACCTTTAAAAGCAATTCATGAACTGTTATAGTACCAGTATGAGATTAGGAAGCAGCATTTTGCCACTGTGGAAATTTTCAGTGATGTTTCCATGCTTTCCTAGATGAGAAAAGATGAGTGGAGTGCAAAAATTTGTTTCTGTTTTTCTGAAAAACAGGCTGGAGGGATGGATTTATTCCACCATTTAAGTAGTGCTTGAGTATTTTCCGTGCATGGCTGGAATCTAGCAAAGGAAGAGGGCTGGTGTTTTAATGTGTGTCTGGCCCTTTTGAGAGACGACATGTGGAGATCTCTGTCTCTCTGTGCAGGAAGACGAGAGCAGGCATGCTGGAAGCCTACACAGGAAAACAGTATCAAGGATTTTGGTGTAAAGTTGCAAAGTGATAGGCTTAATGGGTGCAGGTACTGACAGGATCCCAGGGACTGGCATTTAATAAGAACATGAGTACTCCCTCTGTAATGACTGGAATAGTGTACACCTCCAGGGGACATTTGTTTCAGATGTTTGTCTCTAAAAGATGTTCTCATTTAAGAGATGAGCACACTCAGAGGCCTGTTTCTGAAAATCATTTTCAATTGAAAAAGTCAGTTCCTCTAAATACTGTAAAATCTACTTAAATTACCTAAAAATGAGTTCCTCTTGTGAAAGATTAAATAATGACCCAAACTTAAACAATAAATCAATGGATCCAGCTCAATTGAGCGAAAGCTTCTGCAATGCAGCCAAAAGAAAAATGTTTCATCTATATATGTGTGTATTTGAGGAATCTTATCTGACCATGAGTGTGTCAACAGTTTATCTTTAATTCCAGTGACAATGATAAGAAGCAATTTAAAAATATACCTTTCAAGAAGAGTAGTAAACTCTATACACAGGGTGTGAAGGCTCCTTATCTTGGAGGCTGTCTGGTGGATAGCAGGTCCTAGTCCTTCTTAAAGCTTGCTTATCTCTGTGATCATATTTCCTCTAGTGCTGCAAGAACTCACACTGATTATCTTTGGATGCAGGCAGCATAAGTGAACTTTTTCAGTAGCTTATAGCATGTTATGCAAATTTAGCATATGTCTTTTGAATGAAAAATACTTTTATACAGAAAAAGCTTTATTAAAGATATTCAGAACCCTATGTTATATTTGTATCAGGAAAGTATTTTTGCCATAATTTTGAAAAAAGGAAAAATATTTGTGTCTCTTCAACTTCTAAAACCTTCCAGCCGTAGAAAGTTTCTTTGATGTACCTGGTATGTTTTCAATGTGTCTTTCTCCATGGATGCAGACTGAGCTAGGGCTGCTGGAAGTGTCCTCAGATCAGTTTTAAGTTTGGTGATAAATCATCTACACCAAGCATTGCTGACCCAGTATGGCAGTCTGGGACACAGCAGTTCATCTAAACTGCTCTCTTTGAATTAGATGCTGCAAGTCAGGCACTTAACACCAAAGAATATAGCCACAAAATACTATTGGAACATGCTACAAAAACTATTATGACAACTAATAGTATAATTTATTTTACAGGAGGAGTAAAAAAAAAATATGATATTAGTTAAATCATTTAACCTTAACCTCTGCTTCCAAGATGAACATGAAAATCTGTAGGAGCTGAGAATTTAATTGATGTCTCTTAACAGTTTACAGTCAGGAAAAAGGATCTGCTGCAGAGTTGGAGACAGGACAAAAAGAGAATTAATTTTCATGTTAATTTTCACATTACATCCAATCATTAACAGAAAAGCTTTTATAGGAGATCATCTCAAGTGCTTTGCTGGCATCGTGTCCTGTCTTGGATAGGTGGGCACTAGCACACGTTTAGAGAACAGTGTAAAAGCAAGGCAAATATCAGGTAGGCTTTTTTACTCCTAGCATCAGGTAATCAGCAATTCAAAGATTTTGAGAGCTGAAAGCTCATTTAGATTAATATATTTAACAAACTCCACTACAGACAGAAGGATGTTCTGCTCACCTAATGTCCTTCAGCCTTTTATTGCAGACTCTTCAAGTACCTAACTGACAAAAATTTACACCTTTATAGAAAGAGTAGGAATATATAAGGGAGGAGAGGTTTGGAAATGGAAAAATGGTAAATCTGGTCACAGGACATTGTCCTACCACCTAATGAAAACAAGGAGACAATGAGATTTGGGGCGTGGCAAAGAATGGACTGACTGTGATTGTGCAAAGAACTTGACTGTATCTGGAGGTGCTCTCCTTGCCTATGATTAGGAGTACTTGGGTCTTGAAGAATATAAGAAACTAGTTCTGTATCTGCAACATTGCAAAAAAACCCTGCTTACAGGGGATCAAGCTGACTGTTTAGTTCATTGTTGTATTAAAGCACAGGAAAACCCTTAAATGGAAGTCTTCTACAAGAGGGCACAGCAGCCAAGGTGATTCTTCATGTGGACCCAATCTGCAAGCCAAAAGTAACCTGTAAGGTTTGCTGTACTATAGGCTATGCCAATAGCTAGTGAGCTGTAGGAAAAGGAAGGGAAAAGAAAGAAAGGTTTGAGATATAGCTAGATTGGGGTGATAAAAACACAGAATACAGTGATTTTTCTAATTCCACTTGGTCATAAGATCTATGGTTTTGCCTGATCTCTCTTTTTAACTATTCCTGCCTTTTTCCTTCCCAAAATTTGCAGTCAGATGGCAGTTCTGTCATTATTTGCAGTCAGATAGCACTTCCATCTTTAAGTAAAAGTAATTTACTTACAAATGCAATCTTTTTATGTGTATTTTTTTAACTTTGCTTTATGATTGTTTCTTTCAGCAAGTCCTTATATTTACACTGTGAGAAATAATTGTTTCATGTTTATTTTATGCATGATGTAGATTATCATAGAGCTCTTAAATTAATCAGATATTCACCTTTCTTCAGAGCCAAGAGTCTTACCTCACTACTTAAGTTTCCCCTCACATATGAAACTATTCTGTATATTAAAACGGTCTTTCTGCCATGTACTCCATATCCTCTTTCAGACAGGCTGCCTGTGTTATTCAAAATGTAGACTCAGAGTGAGAGTTTACAGTGGCAACCTTTTCCAATTCATTCTACATTCCTTTCTCATTAATTGTTAACTCTCTCTTTTTGTTTGTTTTGGTTTAGTTTTGCTTTTAACAGCATAGAATATTAACCTAAGGCTTTTCATAAACTGTTTCAAATGAATCACATTTCCAAGATGTGACAGTAATTTAAAGGTTTGTTTAGATTTTCTTCTGAGTATATTGCTTCACACTCATCAGCATGACCCTCATCTGCCTTTTTTTTATCAGCCACTAGTCCTCTTCAGATCCTTATGCGAATCTTTTCAAGTAAGGACAAATCCCCAACCTCTCTGAATACTGACCACCAACTTTTCTGACTTTCAGTGGGTTATAATTCCAATACCGACCTTTCCCTCTTACACTACTGGACCATCTGGTCTAGTGTCTTTCATTCATATATTTGGCTGACTCAAGCAGACACAATATTTATGAGGCTTAAAAAAAGGAAGCCAAGGTACCTGAATCAGCCTATGCACAGAGCAAGGAATGGGCAATTGTCCTGTTCCTAAGGTGCCTTTTGCTGTCTCCATTGCTCACTGCTGCAGCCAGAGTGAAGTTATACAATGTGGCTGAGCCAATCCAGCTGCTCAGGGCAGCTCAGACATCTTCCTCCCACATCTCTCTTCCCACATTCTTGGCCTCATCGTCCTGTTTCGCTCCTCACATACCAGGCCTGCCAATTGTCTGATACCTCAATAAGCCAATTTAACTACCTAGCCCACAAAAAGCTGTTTATTCACTTTACTGTGTTAAGTCTGTTTTCCATCCATTTAAAAAGTTGAATTGTGTGAGCATAAAGCCTGTTGAAAACCAGATTTGGTACAAGGAAAGGGTCAGGAGTCTCTGGCTGGAGAAATAGTAAGACCTCCCAACTTTTAAAGACAGTGAGCCATTAGATGAGATGCGGTCCTTTCTTGTAAACCCCTCTTAGAATAGGTTAAGCTGCCAAGCTACCCTACCACTCAGCCAAAGGAGGTCTTGCTCCCTCCCCCTATTTCCAAGTTCTCCTTAGATTCCTCTCTTTTTTCTCTTAGTATTCCTTCCTTGCATCAGCTCTGGAAATCACACTGCCTGACTGAACTTTTCTGATCTGGAGGTAAGTCAACTCATCTCAGCAATCAGCCAAAGTAGAATAAACAAACTTTTTTGCAGGGTTTGAATTTGCATAGATTACATCAGCTTACAAGGAGATCAGATGAGATCCTGGAGACTGTTTAAAATAATCATGGCAGCTTAGTTGTGGGTAAGAGAAGTGAGAAAGGGCAAGAAAGAGCACTAGAACACCCATTCCTTGTTGCATTGAAGAAGTTAATTTGAAACTATACCAATAGACTGATATGGTTAAAGCTGGGCTCTAAATCTAAATTAAAGGTGGGGCTTAAAGCATTTCTGTGCTGCAGTATTTTTGCAAAGAATAAAACACTCTGAATGACCTGCTTTGGAAGACGGCAGGTAACACTCTAGTGCTTATAATTCCCTTTTCCTCTCCTTTAAATACAAGAATGAATTGTTGATATGTCTTTCTGAAGATCTCAAGATCCATACATACGTATTTTTTTTTCAAAAAATGAGTCCTGCAAAATAGACTGCCTGTAATTCATTTATTACTTCTCCTAGAGGGAAGATACTGTGACAGAGAATAACTTGGTGAGCTTGTGGATGAAAAATGTAATGTTGCCAGCTAGTCACCTTTTAGATTTTTGCATGGAGAAAGTATGATTAGAAGGTGATCATACTCAAAACTTGAGTGGTTGTTGCTTTTTATGTCAATGTGGCATGCTAGGAAGTGCCAGGGCCCTGGTCTGGAATGTTAGTACAATATTCCTGGAAGATCAGAGCTGCAGTTTAAAGAAAACGAAGGACATGTACATACAGATACAGATAATTTGAGGCACTTGGGAAGTTTAAGGACAAGCTAACTGAACTGTTGTGTCAACACTGCCTACAAAATTAACCCGTCTCTCTGCAAAGTTTTGCACTATTTCTACCCTATCCAGAAGCTAGCTTATGTGCTGAGGAATGGAAATTCAAGTCCCTTCTTTTGATAAGAGCAATATCCATGCATTTTTTTGTGGTTTTGTATGTTTTTCTATAAACTAAGTAGGTCTTTTTACCCCCTATGTTATTTTTCTTTGGGTTCTACAGATAAATTGTATATTGGAAGAAACTGCATGTAGTCACTCCTTTATGGTATAATAAACATCCTTTTCTCTTGTTCTTAGGAAAGAGCTATGTTCCTCATTCTTAAGATTCTCCCCTTTATTACTTAGTAAGACTTTATCATACACTCACATACTTTCTTCCTGGTTTTGGCTAGCCTAATTGCAAAAGTGCATAGACTGAAAGGCCTCTCTTTTCCCTCAGTTGTGGGGAAAATGTCTGCTTATTATGCTGGAGTCTTTTCTACATCCTTTTGCATAGTTACATGAATGTTACAAACATTTTGATCTACTTTTGTAGAGGGATCCACATGGAATATATTTGGCTGAAATTTATTTTGCATTTGCTAGAGGAAGAGGAACAATTTACATGGTATTTTAATTTTCAAATAAATTTGAATTGTGAGATGACTATTCAGAAGTAATAAAAACAGCTACAAATATCTTTGAATTTCCATTTATTTTCATAATTAAAAGTGAATATTATTTTGTAGATAAAGCTATTTCATTTTAACTTCCCAATATAAATAGTTATTTGAATATTAATTATTCTCTAGGAAGTTCTACATGGATTTGATTTTTATGCCAAATATGCCTTGAATATCTCTTAGGGATTGAAAAATTTTCTCAGCCCTTTAGATATAAGAAAATCCCCTCTTTGTGCCATATATAACCTGATTCAAAACAAAAAGAAAGACTTCTATGGACTTAATGTGTTCTCATGTTCATAATACTGAAATCAGACTATTTCAAACCTACCCTGGCAGCAGGATAAGAAATCTGAAAGTTACTTCATTTCAGGTTCTCTATTTTTTGTGTTACTTGAATGAATACACAAACAAGGCTTTTAAGAGGCTCCGGTCCCTCTCTTTGTAGTTACAGTTCAGAGAATTCAGAGGCGTGGGACTGAACTGAAAATATGTGGGGTATTCCTAGAGCTGCCAGTAATAGGTAAACCATGAAATGGGCCTTTACTTTGTTTTCTTCAGGAAAATTGAATTCTTGAACAAGGGAGGAAAGGGGAAATTTAGAAAAAGCTTTTTTTTCAGATAAGCTCTTACTCTGGTAGGCTACTATTTAGTCATTGCCTCTGGTTGATAAAACAATTCCCTATTGTTCTGTAACTTTGGGCAGCCACATAAAGAATCTGCCCTGTGAGGGGAAAAAAAAAAAAAAAAAAAAGAAGGAATTACTAGGCATTACTTACATCTAATATGTACCTGTTAAATTACTGCAGAAAGGAGAGGTCCACAGTGTGCTAGGGCTGTGCACAGGACTTCCCACCTGGCCTGGGACCTTCACCTGCTGGCATCCGCCTCTTGGGCACAGAGTCCTCTTTCCCTTGCTCGGCTCCAAACTGGAGGAGGGGGAAAAAAATTTTCCTTCTGAAGCTCCACTCCAAATCTCTCATTCCCAGAGGGTTGCAGTGAACAGGAACCATGGTGTGTGTTCACTTCCCGTCTGGCAAAGCCAGTTTAAAATAATAACAAAAAAGGTCGTGGAACAGCTTAGTACGAATCCTGTCTTTCGTGTTGCTGCCTCACTTGTTCTCTGCTAGGCCACATTTCCGAAGGTGCATTTAGTCTGTAAAGGCTCCCATGCAAATAGCTCGTTTACTTAAAAGTCCAGGGAAAGCAGAGGGGCCACAGCGCTCTCTTTCCCTTCATCTTCCCCTTGCTCGTTCAACACCTTGCAAAGAAGTACTGAGGTACAGAAAAGGCAGGTTATTATGCATTGAGAACTGGTGTGGCAACTGTAGCTTGCCCTTCATTAACGTGCGCTTAAGCTGAGCGACTTGACCTGAAGTGGCTGGAGCCTCCCGGGGAAAGTTTTCAGAGCTTTTGTGTGTGTGTGCGCCTTCAGAGTTCCACTCGGGAGCAAAATCCCCTCTTTCCCATTCGCTGCCTGCTGCCCTGAGGGTGACAAGGCTGAGAGTTTAGCAAGTTCTGTGCATAACTTCGCATCACAGGAGCAAGTGCGTATTCCCCCCCTCCCCTTTCTTTTTCCTGCTTCGAAACACCTCCTTCAAGTTCGCAGCTGGGCAGGACTCCAAAGGTGCAGCAGCAGCAACAAACTGGAGTTCAAAGTTAGCAGTAAATTGCACAACTTCCAGCTCATCGCTACGCTCGGTGACTATTAACAAGCTGGAAGGCGCTCAGGCAAAAAAAAAATAGGGGAGAAGGGAACACCCTCGAATTGTTTGGGGATCGCTGATGTTATGCCGCTGGGATCATGGCTCCTTTTGGAAGGAATTTATTAAAAACGCGGCATAAAAACAGGTAAAGTGCGTGGGAATGTGGAGGAAAAGGTAGGGCGCTATCGGATGAATTATTTTTTATACTTTTTGCTCGGTTCTGAGGGCAGGATGTGTTATCAGGACGGTGCCGTTCCCCGCAGCTGCACTCCGGGGCTCACCTGCGAGCGGGAGCCGGGCCGGGGGAGCGGGAGGTGTGCCGAGGGAATGGGCTTTTCCCTTGCCCCCTTCCCCCGGACCTGCCGTGCCCCTCTTTGCTCAGGCTCTCTCGACTCCTGGGCAGCATTTTCCGTGAGCGGGAGGCAGCTCTTCCGGAGCTGGAACTTTCCCCGGCAGTGCCCCGCGCCGGGCTCGCCTCGGCCGGGAGGACCGGCTGCGGCCCCGACGGTCGCGTCCCGGCGGCGGCCGGGGGGAGCCGAGCTCTGCCCCCGCCCCGGGACAAAACTCCCCGGGTTTCTCACGGCAGGCCGGGCTCCGGGCCCCGCGCCTTAGTCCCGCTGCCCTGGGAGGTGACCGGCAGCCTGCGATCCCGCGGATCGAACCCGTCCCGTATCTTGCCCGCTGGCTGCCAGCCTGGGAGGTAGGAGAGCATCGAGCTCCCAGCGCGGGGAGGCGGGGGTGGGGACATTCTTTTTTTCTGTTTAGCCTTTAGACTTTTACAAGTCCGGGATGGACTTGTACTGTACATCGTTGGGGTTTTTTTGCTTAGAAAATTCTTCAGAGGGACTGCAGTGGTCCTTGGGTGTGCTACTGCCAAGTTTCTTTATGGGGACTTTGCCCCTTACGCGGTACATGCTTCCACACGCCCTGCATACGGGCTGCAAAAAGGAGAAGGAGGGTTATGTAACAATGTTGGGTTCTAGGGTGGTACTAGATTTTTTAAGAATATATTTGTTGAGACCCCATGCAATGTACAGTGGCTAAGCCCATCTAGCTAAAGCTGAGCAGAAACAGGTCAAACAGAAGTTTTGCCTCAGTGAGAAACTAAAATCATTTGTAATCTCATCCCCATTTCGCCTAGTGCTCTTCACTGAAATTTAGTTTGTATTTAAAAGAATGCAAAGGATGATCTTTTCTGTAAGGAATATAATTGAACTCTAAATAGACTTGTAAAAATATCCCATTTCTTTTCCATGTTTGGCTTTTGGTTTTCACACTCGATATACTGAAAATAATTTGGGGGGGGCTTGTATTTGTTGAGGTTGTGTAAAAATATTAAGTTAGCATATTATATGGAATATAAATTAGAAAGATTTTAACAGTCAATGTTTAAAAATAGGATACTATTTTAGAATTATTAATATTGTAGTTTACTGATTAAACAGCATGTTTTGCTAGTGTGTCTGAAAACAGTAAAACTTTTATATAATTCTCATGTGGCCATTTTTTCTTTAGAAGACCTAGAAAGGTGGGCACGAACTTTTCTAGGAAACTGCTTTCACATAGAGCTGGAAATTTATTACTCTTAAAGTAGAAGTTTTGTTCCTGCTATCACTTACCTGAACAAGGATTAAATCACAAAGCACAGTTCCACTGTGTTCAATAGTGAAATTGTTTCTCTTTTGGGTGTTTACAATATCTTAACACTAATTACATCAATCTCACTATGTTTGCTGATGTGACTTTATAATCCTCAGGAAAATAAAGTCATAATTCAAAGCTTTAAATAGGCAATAAAAATTGAAATACCAAAGGTACCATTACAGTGAACATCTAGGACTTTCTATTCATTTTATCCTCACATCCCCAAAAATGAATTAATGCCTCTAATGGCTGAGAGCTTTGTGGCAATAAGAAGGGACTGTGTGACCACAGAAATGTAGGGGGAGAGGGCCAAGAACAAAGCAAATTACATACTTCTTAAGATGTGTTATTATCTATTCAGATATTTAAATTTCTGCATATTTCAATGTAAGCTTTGATACTGAATTTTGAGAATTGAACTTAGCTTATGCAGTTAGTAAAATGGTTTTGCAGTATGATTGCAGAGCTACATAAAAATTATTTCTCATTTTAATTGTATCTTGGCGAGCTCGTTTGAAACCTTGAGGAGTGAGCTTGAAATCCTTCACTGGGTTTAGCCCAGTAGTTGTAGAATCAGAACTTGTGGCTTACTATGTCTAACTACCTGTAAAAATGGACCAAAAAGGGACATACACAAATGTGTGTCTTCAACCCTGCTGCTGGTTTTTGAAATAGGTCTAGCGCTCATTTATATTTCTGGGAAACTCAGCTTTTTCCTTTTTCTCTGGAAGTTCTTCATGACCAGTTGCTACATGCAAATGTAACTCATGAAAGTAGTAAGATAAGCAAATGAGGAATAAAATCTATGTTTACATGAGGACATAAAGCTAAGTTGAGGCAACAAAGGTAGGTGGAAGAAGGGCCAGAAGGAAAATGAAGGCGTTACAGTCATTTGCTCAGATAACAAGATGACACCACTGTAATTAGTGCTTGTCTTGCAGCGTTGCCCAGAGGTTCCAGATCAGGGCCCTGTTTAATAGTAGGCTCTTCACATCCAGATTGGAAATTGTCAGTCTCTGCCCCTAAGACCTCAGAGTTTAAACAAAGAGGTTACTCTGGCTCTGTGTCTGAGCAAGAGGGGAGGGATGTTGACCATTATGTCACGAGTCTTTAGAGAAAGAAACTGAGATTAAACCTCAGGAAGACAAAACCTGTGCTGAACTACTATTAGTGTTTGAATGATCTTCATTCAGTAGTGCTCTCTTGGGCTGCTGAAATGTCACTCATACAGAGACAGTACCAAGCCCATGTAGCCCATAGATCATTTAAGCCCTGGTTTGATTTCACGGGAGTGGCCTCCAGGATTATGACTCCAACATATGTTTCTTGGCAAGAAAGACAAAAGTTGATATCTTTTTTCAAGAGCTAGAAGTAGTTTTTACACTATTCTTTGTACTTCTGTGACAACCATAAGTAATCACAGTTGCCAGAATGCATATGTGCTTATCACTATGTCACCAGGAGAACAATGCTTCCAAGATGCCCCACCCACTTACAAACCCAAATGTGCACAGCAGGGACAGGTTGTACCCTCTAAGGCAACAAAGGAAAAACGAAAGTTTCCTGCAGGACTAGGACTCTGCAACATGAATAAACTCAAGGGGATTTATTTTTATGCAAATCTCTTAAAGATTTAAAGACTTTGAGAGTGAGAGGAATGCTCAGCTCACATCACACTTCAAAAGTGGAGTGAAGGCAGGAAATGCTTAGCTGAAGGTGGAGGAAGAGAAAATATGCTGAGTTCTTTGCTCATAAAGTCTAGTATTGATCTTACACATTGCTCTGCACAGAGACAAAACAGCTCCCTATCCAAATATGAGAAATACAGAACATACATGCTTGCAGTGTTTAGGTACCAGGGTTTCACCTTGTGTTTAATTTCCTGGTTGATAAGCAGAACAGAAATTTATACTGCACTGATTTTTGGTAGGATTAAGACTTCTCTGCTCTTGGGTGCTAGATTTGATCATTTTTGAAAATGAGTCTAGATTTATTTAAATACTTCAAGGAATTCCGGATCTATGTTATAGAGAGAAAATTTACCTCATTGATAGTTCTTTGATCGAGGCCACTTCCATGGGTTTTGCACATAAGCCTTAGACAGAATTGTTGAATCTCTACTGCTTTGTTTGTGTTGTAGCTGGGATACTGAAAGGAAGAGGGTACAGATAATCCTGTATAATGATGTAGAACTGTCCTTTGTGCTCAACGCACCTTGAGAAATACATTTTGCCAGTGTACTTCATGCTGATCCTATGTTTACTACAAATGTTTGTATGCTCTGTTGGCATGCAACAATTCTGAACCCAGAGTAGTGTTTCATGATTAAACAACTATGTTACAAATCTGGTAATGTTTATTGGATTTGCTTTTCCTTCCTGTATTTTTTCTACCTTTTACTGTTTACTATTTTCCACTGTTTTCACTTTTACTCACTGCCACATGAGTTAGAGTAGTGTTTCTCTGTAGGAGGGAAAGACTTACTTTGCCTACTCTTTAATTCTGCCTTTCTTTAATCAGTTTATAGCTGGTTCAGACGTAAAAGAAAGAAAGACCATGTATATCCATTCAATGTTACAGATATAAAAGGGAGTTCTTCCTGTCCTGACAGTCAGAGGCCCCTCCCCAGTGAGAGACATTCAATTATTCTCTCAGTTTATATATTACAGTGTGGGGTAGTGAATTAGATTAGAGACTTCATCTGTCTGATACTGCCCTAGCATTTCCATGATCCCTCCCTTTCTCCCTCCCTCCAGTAGTTTCTCATTGCAGAGAGTTAGCACAGTGATTTGTGTATTACTCTGAACATCTCTTCTGCTCTACCTATGGTTGAGTACACCGCTGTACATTTAAACCTTGATGAAGTAAAACTGAAAATGCTCAGCATTGAGGTTTGAACTGGTAAAGCTCTTGGAGATCAGCTGCTTGTCTGAATGAACTGTGTGTGACCCACATTGTAAGTCTCATGGGACCATGTGAGATGTCTAATACTTCTCTTGGATGAGCACACTCGGATAAAAGTGTATATGAAGCTATAAAGGTGCTTTTTGATACAAGACTACGAGATATTTGGTATGTATGTTGGAGGGGGCCAATAAAAGCTTTGGAATCAGTGGTGCTACCTATGCTAAATATTTAAATTGAAAAGATGGTGCTTGTTTGGTAATGGTAGGATGAATTCTTTTTTACATATGTTTTTAACTTTTGCCTGAGTGTGAGATGTATTAGTGAACTATCAAAGAACTTGTTCCTTTTTGAGCCAGACTTCATACACTGTAATTTATTTTCTGGTCTGGCTTGGAAGCTTTGTCTCAGGGGTCAAAATGGTTGCATACATTTTCTAATAATCTTTGTACATATTTGTTCACTTCACTTTCAGGAAAAGCTTTTAGTCTAACAAAACACTAACCTTATTTCTAAAGAGTTAATTATCTACTATTCCAGGAGGGCAGGCAGCAATTTCATCTTGAAGGAGTAAATAAAATGAGTAATAGAAGTGTAATACTACACCATCTAAGGAGCACGACTTGGGTTAAGTTGAAGCTAATCTGAAACACTAATACAATGTAGAGTCAGACTGAGAGTTACATTTCAGACAAAACTCCCCTTCTTTTAGTGAAAGATTAAAAGAGGAAAAACCTTGCTGGTCAGTGGTCATTTCCTACCTTACTGTTGAAAAACTAGTATTGTGCATGAAGAAAGGCACATTGCTAAATATGTAATTAATTCAGTAGACAGAAGTAAGTTTTCAGAGTTGGACATTTTTTAAAATACTGTGAACTTTAATAAAAGTCAGCGATAATCACAGAGTAGTATGTCTTGATTTACCTATGCTAAGAAAAAAAGATTTTTGTTTGTTTTATATGATTAATAATAATTTAAAACTCCTGTATGAAACACTATTATTTGAAAACATTAACATCTCATATGGTGTACAAGCCTTAATTAGTTCATCCAGCTTCTATATTTAGTATGTTAGTAAATCCTTATTAATAGTGACAGAAAGGATGATGCAATATAAAAATGTTAAGACCACGCATTAAGTGAAGCCTAGAACTGAGTGTTGAACAAGTTGGTACCCAGTTGTGTGCATAACTGGGCTATTATTCTCACTTCTATCATTTCTCTTACATGGTATGATACGCTCGAGATGATGATTTTCTGTCTTCTGTAAAGTGTTTCCATACTAGTTCCTCAGGTATCACATAGGACAAAACAGACGAGAGTTTCAGGAAGCTTTGTCCAAAATAATACTTTTTTGAGCACGTTTCTGGAACTTGACACAAATAGGCTCCAGAAGTAACCACATTGCCTTTTCCTGGTTTGACCTAGCCAGAAATACACTTAGAGTGCAGGTGTTGCAATAGTGATAATGATACCAACTTGTTTGTGACCTCAAACAACCGATAAGCTTACTTAGTTTTCCTTAGCAGCAATTTGGGTGTTAATATTTACATGCCTCAGGAAAATAAGTAGGATATAACCAGACAGTGTAAAATGTGTAGAAGTGTAGAGTGTGAAAGCCAGTTAGTGGGAGAGGTATGAATCAAATCTCTGAGTTCTTTCTTCCTAGCCTTTATAAGTCCACTAAACCTAGTTGCCATGCAGGAAAGTGAGAATACACTGTGGATTGTTTAGGTTTGATTTTATGTTATTTTTCTGAGGAATTTTTCAATGGCCTAAAATCTTTCATAATGTTAAAAATGTCTTGTAAGGAGGGTTTTAGTGTCCCAGAAAGATAAATAAATAAAGAAACTTCATGAGCATCTTAATATACTTTGAGGTGGTTTTGTGAAGTGAACAAAAGAAAAGAAAATTACCTGCAGAAACTAAAAAACACAGAAAGGAAGCTTCTCAATGGTAATGATAATAAAGTTGTCGTGTAATGTATTTATAATGCTATGAAACCCAAGTCCTGATGCCATGCGGAAATGAACAAAAGACATCAAAATTGAAAGAAAAAAATTCTAGTGTATATTTGGGACATTTCTCAGAACTTTATTTATACCCTTTATTTGAAGACATTTCTCTTGCACAACTTTCTTGTTACATCATCACTCCTGTCTGCTTGAGTGCATTTTTGCCTCTGTCAGTTTGAGACATTTAAATTGTAGTTTAGATGGTTACTAGACATGTATTTTTGAGCATCAGCATTAGAGAAAGCCAGGCTTGTTTAGTCTTGGAGGTGATGTAAACCTCTGTTTTTCTGGGCTGTGGTTGTTTTATTTGTGATTTTTTTTTCCACATTAATTAGTAAGTTGCAGAATAATCATAGAAGAAAAGCATGTTTATAGAGATGGGATGTGTTTTTTGTAAATATAATATATGATTTGTTTATATCAAGGGTCAAAATCATGAATCTGATGAGGTTGCTTTCTTTATTCTCCACCCCTATTTGCTCTCTTTCATTGATGTAAAGAGTTCTGAGTTACGAATTTCCCATCATAATGGTAAATATAATCATCTCTATTGGAAAGCAGAAGGATTTATTTTTTCCTCCTTTTAATAACACAAAAATATTGAAGCTTAAAATAAATATGCAAAAGCATAATATTCTCAAGTTCAAGGACAAAATCAGGTTTATGAAAATTTAATAATCTATCAGACCTTTGTTTTGGTCAGGTATAAGTATGTTTACCTTAGTTTAGCTTGTAAGTGTGTATGACCTCACTGCAATAATGCAGCTGAGTGAAGACTACTAATTTTTAAGAGTCTGCCCCTGGGTCTTGAACATGCAATTTGCTTTGTGTTAATAGATTCCATCATCCATGTAGAACATCTTACTTTTCTTTCCCCAGCCTCCTTAAAAATTCAAAGGAGTTATTTCTACAGAGGGTATTTTCCACTGTGAAAGCACTTTAAAGCTGCAACATTTTTCAGAGCAACAGTTGGGACACTGTTTTGATGACCTACAGTATACCTCATTTGCCATAGGAAGTTATCAGATTTTGCTCACTGATCAAAGAGTGGTTTAGTGATATTTATAAATGTGGGATCTTGTGCTGATCTTGTTCAGCTCCTGGTGTTTTGGTTAATGTTCTGAACTGCTGTTTCCTTTGGACATTAGCTGTTGACAGACTTCCTCTGGAGTGATTGCAAAGGCACTGGGTATACTTTTTTAAACTTGATTATTGCCTGTATCTCTCAGGGCCTCTTTGTTGCTAATATCCTGCTTTACTGAAAAGCCCTGCACAAATTCAGTTTTCTAACAACAATTTAGGATTGGTATTGACTTTACTCCACTTTCCCAGATTCCAAGTACTTTAAGGATAAAGTAGATAACTAATAATGTTTGTTTACCCATGGAAGTCCCTACAGGTGTCAGACAAAGATCTAAGTTATTTTTGGAACTGCAGTTGTGGATGATCATAGTACTTTTGCTGACACTCATATTGCTCCTGAGATTCAAGTACAGAGTAAAACACAGATGTCAAGCTCCATCTTACTCTACTTGAGCCACTGAAAATTTAGGTATCTAGTAATCTAGGTACTCTTTGTAGTTAATGGATACATCTAAACACTTCCAGAGGGCAATTCATTCAATCTTAGACAGGCTGTCAGTGTGGGATTAGTCACCCTTTTGGAGGTGCCTATTTTATGCCGCTGATTACAGAGGAAGGTCAGAAAATTATCTTTGACTGCACATCTACATTTTTAAATAGCTTAAGGTAGCTGATATGAGCTCCACCCAATCACTTTTCATGGGGCATGCTCAGATAGAGCAGGTTATTAGGCATCTTTTGCACCACTCATTTTAGAAATTAAAAAGGGAAACATGAACGGAGAGGTGAATTACAGGTAGATAATGTATTATTAAGGGAGAACCATCCTAATAGCATGGATGTCTTTCCTGACCCTGCCACAAAATTCCTACCTAGTTTTGGGCAAGACACATAAACCACAGTTTACAGAACTGGTTATTCACTGTGTGTTCCTCATTTGCTAATTTGGTGTCCTGTAAACTCTTTTACATAAGGGCTGAGCAAAGGAAGTTTATGGATGTCTTACTTTGCATATGTCTATGGATATCAATTCAGTTAGACAGAGTGGGAATTTAAATGAGTGGATAGATTTGGTTTGTAAAAGGGAGCTCTTTCCCTACAAGAGTATGTGGAGATAAATTTAGTAATGTCAGCCTGAAAAGCGATATAATATTCTGATGGTAAAGGACATGTATCAAAAGTGTAAATTTTGAAAAGTGTCCTCTAAAGGGGTTGTACTATTCTTAGGAGAAAAAATACAAATAAAAATGCACATATATTGAACAAATGTAAGTAATAAGGGTTAGTTTTGTGAAGGTGCCTAAATGTAATTCTAGTCAGCTAAGACCATTTTTACGAACTTGGGATGTTTAAATTCTGACTGGTAGCACTCCCCAGCCACCTGTCATGTCTTATACTGGTCCTGAACACTGTCCAATTTGTGCTCCCCTCATTATGCATTTTTCAGAAAAGTCTTGTGAAGTTATTCTAAATGGAAATTCTCTCAGTAGTTCATGTGAAAGCTGCTTCATTTTGTGCTGGCTTAAGTTACGGTAAGGCAGACAAGGACAAGGATGTTGAAAGTTTCAGCTTCAGAGAGAAAGGAATCAGGGTTTGGATTGCTGTTCTAATTAATATTTCTCCTTTTTTTATGCAATGTACATTTGGACATGATCTAACAGCATCTAAGTCCTGTCCTTCTGTTCATGTTTCTGACTGCTTTAGGTCAGGTCCTGCTGAATTTGCTGGTGTCAGCAAACCCCCTTGTTAGGAGTTCAACCCTTCTGGTGTATTTTCTGTGGAAGTTGAGGTGTCCAAGTGAGCATTATGAATTTCAGCAGCAAGGAAGACACTTGAAAGTTATAACATTCAATGTCTGCAATGCTTCAGTACCTTCTGTATCTCTGACAAAACTGAGTACCATTTCTTGTACGCATTTAAGTGAGGCAGATGACCAGTGTAGCAAAGAATTAATCTTTCTATGAATACACTGAATCAAATTAATTTTTGTTGAATTCAGTAGCATGGAAATCTTTAACAACAATGTCTGAAATTTTTCAGTACTTGGCTACATGTTAAACATATTTATTTGTGCTAAAGCATTTGTGCCTGGTAGGCATATATTCAGTATAAAATACATTTATGACAGCTTTTGTTGGATGTGATCACAGAATGCATATGTATAGCTCATAAGATATACTGTCACATATGTACAATAAAATATATTACAGCCCCCAAATCATTGTATATATAAACAATACATGCAGAAATAGCCACTTCTGCAGATTGCATATTTATGCACCTACATATTACAAACCTGAGTACACACCAGGCAGTCAGAAGTGACAAACAGAATGTGCATATGTCCCGGAAGAAAGCTAAATATGTGTATTTCTCCCAACATGACAGAGCTGTTCACATGGCGGAGGGAAGCATGCCTTCACCCAGCTGTCACTGTGGTAACCACTCAGCTTATGAAGTACCTTGTTAAAATGCCTTTTTATCCTCCCTGAGCTATGAAGCCATCTGAATTGCTCATATGTTGAAAGCATCCCCACCTACAAAGACATTTGGATATGTGAAATAAAGAAACATAGGATTAATTTGAATGTTGACTCAGTCTGACTTTCTGTGAACTGACAACAAGTAGTTTGCAGTGTCTTTCTGGTGTCACAGCCTGCTTGGTATAATCACTATCATGCCATAGGTACATCTCACAAAACTAGAATCATTATTTCTCAGGCCTGCCTTGGTCTTTGGTCACAGTCGTGTAGCCATGCTTAGCTTCAGCTGTGCAGATTTTTGGCCTATACCTGCTCTCCCCGCTCATCACAATTCTTTTGCCAGGAGTTACCACCTTTTCAGATGTATTAAATTTTTGAAGTTTCTTCCTAAACTGTTCAGTCACATTTGGGTGGCCATCTTAGATGGTTTAACAAGGCTTTAATGTTTATGGCTTGATTCATCATACTCATTGGAGGTCAGACAAGAAGCTCAGCTCCAGTGGTATGGTTGTGGTGGACAACTGACATGGTTTTGAGCCTCTTCATATGGAGCCAGCTGGAAACACATTATCTGAACCCATTATGTCTGTCATAGAAGAGGTTTTGGTCTTAAGTCACTGTTGTTCACATATTTTAGGATTCACATGGCTTTTTATCTGAATCACATGGAATGTCTTTCCTCTGCAGTCAGCTTCCTCCATCCCCTTACAGCTAAAAAACTGGGGTGGGGGCTACTGGACACCATTCTCTATATCTTTCTCTTGTTTACATCTTTCTTCTTTGCATTACTCTCATAAATTTCTCATTACTCTTGGTAATATTTATGAACCAGCTTTAAACTTGCTTCCAGACAGCAATTTATCCCTTTTTGCCTTTTCTATCAGCTGGCTTGAGCTAGTTTTGCAGTCTTCTATGCCCTCTTTAGGCATATCCATTGCTTGGGAAGAGCACAGTTGGTAGGTTAATAATTTATTTCATTTGTTCAGTAGCTTCTTCAGAGAAGATGTGCTTATATTTCAGAGACCCTATCAGCCTGTGGCTGACTAACTACATATTGAAGCATTCATTGATAGGCAATTTTAGAAAATTACTTCAAAGCATAAGCTGCACAAATCTCTCAATCCGACAATGGACAGTAAAAATGCTTCAGGTTTCTTTTAAAAACAATTATGTCCACTCTTCTTGTTAGCATAATTATGTATCTTGTACTCAATTTAGCTCTTTAGGATGAACATTTATATAAGAGTCCACTTCATTATCTCATCTTTTTTTCCTTTCAGCTCTTCAAATATTGCAAGTAATGGAACACATTTGTCACTGAATTTTCTTTCAGAAAGTTGAGGGAGAAATTTAAAAGAAAAGAAAAAGAGAAAAGAAAGAATTGATTGTAAATTAAGTCTTGATAGAACATCCTTTGAGGTGATATTTTTTCAAAATGATTTAATGAAAGCAAATGAAATGGGAAAGATCATACAATATAGTTTCAGAGTGGGGTGGTTCACTCTGTGAAATTTATTACAATACATACTGGAGAATATTAAAGCCCATCCTGTCTTTCTCACTCCTAGCAAACTGTAGAGAGATACCTAAACTGGATTTTATGCTATACAAAAAAAGTTGTGTGGACAAATCACTGGATTTTGAGAAGTTAGGAAAGGGTAATGATTGCTGAAGTTGTTGAACAGCACTAAAGGCTTGCTGTTGCACAAAGAGCAGTCCTAAGCCCTTTCCAGTCTCCTGGCCATTCTCTACCATTCCCTTTGCATTGCTGCTACTCTTGCCTCATACCATAGAACCCAAATGAGTATTTTTCTTATTTTGTTTCCTGAGCCTGAGTTTAACCTTAGGATTGGCAAAAAGAAACCAAGTCCATGTGGACATTTCATTCATTATGAATGCGAAGAGCACCTGCCTCACATAGTGCCACCAGGAGCAGAGAAGGGGTGCAAAACATGCACAGCATTTAAGAATTCTTAGAAGGTAACCATGCCAGCCTCCTTCAGATCAGGGAGTATTGGAAAAGTAGCATGAAGTCTTATTAATTCCTTGTCGGTATCTCATTCCATTATTTAACTTGCCTTATTATCATCTGTCTACATACAGTGCGCTTTGTTCATGTTTTGGCAGCTCAGACCCAACCTCAGAATACTTTGTGTTTGTTTCTTCACTGGGAAAAATGTCAACAAAGGCAGGAGAGGGAAGCAGTATGCTTTTGCCCTTCAACAAAAGCCGAACTGAATTTCATGGAACCACAAAAAAAAAAAAAAAAAAAAGAGGAAAAAAAGCCCAAACAAACCAAAAAGCAAAACAAACAAAAAAACCCCTCATACTCTCAATGCTTGGAATTCCCCTCACTTCTTTGATCTCAAAAGCTCATAAACAACCACAGTGGTTCTAAAAAGCAGTTATAAACTTCTAATGGGAGAAGTTAGATAGCACGAATTTCTATTAACCGTAACAGCAAGTCTGTAGTTTAGAAGCTGTTCCAAATGAGCTATAAATTATTCTGCTTCCTTTATGCTACTGAAAGTGATAGAGTTTTAAACTCATTCTGTACATTGTTAATAGGAGTTCCATAAAGCTTGTACAGTGTAACTGGTGCTTAAATATGCATAGGTACTTAAATTAGACACGAGAGCAATTTAAAGATTTGTATTTTTGCAAAGTAGCAAAATTCTTGTGGTAGATGAAAAGTATCAGTGGCATTTTCATTTGTTCACTAGTGAGAATTACTCACTGCTCAAAATCAAGATGTAGTATTTACTGTATTGATATTTCTAAACTTCTCATATTGCTTATTAATGTGAGGAATTTGAAAATGCCCATCGTCCCATCCCCCCATCATGATCTAAATAATTACTGTCCCTGAATATGTCAGTGTTTGTTTTGGCTCTGGAGTTTTCCCTGGATCTTCCATTCCTGTATAACAGCTGCTTCCTCAGTAGCAGTTTCAATATACACATCAAAGCATGTTTTCCCAGTAAAGTAAATTGTTGATGTTACTGTTACTCATCTTGGAAAATATTTTGGTGGACAGCTAGTTCTTCTCTTCTTTTCTCAAACCTCCACCTCCACTGTGTCGGGCTACTGCAGATACAGGCCTGGTATGATAAACATGTTACCTGTCATTTTGTGTACACACCATGCTTGCTGGAATTCCAAACTTTTTTTGACAAATATCCACTTACCAACCTTATGATTTTGACTATACAATGGAGAAATGATGATTAGTCTGACAGGAAGGCAGATTTAAAGCAGATGTAATTTATAGGGAATGTGCACCTTAGGGGCAGAGAAAAATTTCAGAGGTAGGACAGGAGGAAAGGGCAGGGGCAAATGCAGTCTCCACTGCAGCATTTGCACTTGCCTGTAGGTTGATTGGGAGTGTAAACACGGTATAGGACAGACATAATAAGTGAAAGGGAGGACCTAGTAAATTTTTGGTCAGCTTTGCTGAACATCTGCGCTCGCAAATAAGGTTTTGCAAAATAATATTGGCCACTGTAGCAAGGACATAGAGTCCTGTCATTATTAAATAGAGTAGGAGGGGAGTGTTTAGGTTAATCCTTCACAGCTATCACTCTTATCTAGTGAAAGAGGTGTGCAATTCATCTTAACAGTACCTCTTATTTCTGTCTTTCTGTTAGTGCAATATCCTGAGTTAGTGCAATTTCTTGGTTTATTTTCTATGTAGTACAAACTCTGCTATCCATCCACTTAACAGATGATAGAATTATTACTGTCAGCCCTTGTTGGTCCTTCTTGTTGGCTGCTTTAGTTTCCTTTTTATCTGTTTTAAGTACTGCCAGGGCTTTTTTCCATTTTATTTTTCTTAACAATTGGTCCCTGTTCAGACACCTGTTTCTAAACAGTACAGTTATTAGAATGAAGCACATTATTTCCCATGGGATTTTTACCAAAGTCTGACATTTCAAGTTAGCAGCAGTCTGGTATGAATGAGTTATTTGCAGTAAAATAATTATCAGAATTATTTTCTTTAAACTGTCATACCTTTCATGTTTTTATCAATAAAAAAAATAATACTATCCCATTGCCATTCAGTTATTCCACTGAAATTTGTCATGGAGCACCAAGACAGTATAAAGTGTTCAGGTGAACAGAAATTTCAACCGCAGATCATTGTTGAATTATAATGTATGCAATTTTGTACAGTAGATAAGATGATGACATTTCTCTGCATAAGAGATGAAGGACGTACTTATAGTTTTAAGTACATAAATTTTAATTCATATAGACATAATCTGAAACAGCTCTTGCCAATTAAAATGCTTCATAGAGTCTTCCTGGCAGTATGGGTATCTTGTTGAATTAAAAATTTATGCCTTTAAAAAAGAACAGAAAAATCAACATTAAATGCATACCAGGAAAAAAATGTGTTGTAACTAGCTAGCTATAAAAATAGGCTTTCTTTAAAGTTTTTCTTTCTTCAAATATCTGAAATATTTCAATTAGAGCACCCAAACTACTGTGTAAATATGTATATTTGAAAAATATCACATGGTTCACAAGATGCCTAATTTTCTTTCATTTTTAATAAATGTCTATGTACATTTCTTTAAAGAAGGAAGTTTTATCATAGAGCCAGATTAAATGGATAGAGAAACAGATGGTAGAGAGAAATTTATTTCTCTCTATAAATAATAATTATTTTGTTTTCAGAAGTTCTGTGGTGTTCTTTCCAAGTCTTCCTGCAGTATTGGGACTGCACTGATTATCTGTATCTTTGTTCTCACAGTTCAAGTACTAGTTCTACCTTGCCATGATACCTTTCAGGTGACCTTTTCCCTGACTTTCATATAATGCAAAAGGGAAGAAGAACCAAGTTTCTGACGTGTCGTGTATGGAATTTCTGTGTCTTACATGACACGGATATTAACTGTGCCTCCATTAATATTGTTTTTAGGGACTTGTGAAGGGGAATGGAAATGCAGTTAGTTAATAGGCTCACTTGAATCCCTAAGGCTTTGGAGTAGTTCCAGCTTCATGGGGTAGTGAGAGAGTAGCTACTTCCTCATTGCTGCCCTTAGGAAACTCAGAAGCGTGTAATGTACTTAGGCAGGAGGCATTCAGAGTATAAGATTTGGCCTTTATTGCTTTTTGAATAACTTTACAGAAGGAGACAAAGTTAAGAGAAAAGGTGGTTTAAATGTGGATAGTCTAAATAAACTTAATATGGACTTTCAACATGAGCCATTTATTCTGGAAAGGTTGAAATACTTCTGACCCTAGCTTTCTATACCTTTAACATTTAAACTCACTTTCAAAAATCTCTTTGGATCAAATTAAGTTAGCTTCTTCCACACAAGGGCTGCAGCACATAACCCTAATAGCTTTACCTTTTTGCAAATTTCACAGATAAAAATCACAAAAAGCCAAAATATGTTTTGATCTTTGCTTTCATGATGATCACCTATTTTCTCATATATGCATATATATAAATATATATATGCATATATATATAGAAACATGCTGAGATTTTGAAAAATAAACAATAAAAGAAATACAATAAATGAAATAAATA
>JANRGV010000073.1:41609151-41620638 GCA_024734035.1 Alethe castanea
TGGTTATTTCATAAAATCATAAAATTATTTGGGCTGGAAGGGGCCTTAAAGATAATCTTTTTCAACCTGCTGCCATGAGTAGGGAGCCTTTCTTTATATCAGGTAGCACAAAGGTTGCATCCAGCTTGGCCTTGAACATTTACAGGGATGGGGTATCCATAGATTCTCTGGGCAACCTATTCCAGTGTCTTAACACTATTACAGTAAAGAATTTCTTCCTAATATCTAATGTAAATCTACCTTCTTACAGTTTGAATCCATACCTCCTTATCCTGTCACTACATGCCCTTCTAAAAAGTCCTTTTGCAGTTCTCTGTAGGCTCCCATTAGGTACTGGAAGGTGCTATAGGATCTCCCCAGAGCCTCCTCTTCCCCAGGATAAACAACCTCATCTCTCAGCCTGCCTTCAGCCCAGAGCTGGATGCTGCACACCAAGTGCGGTCTCACAAGAGCAGAGGAGAAAAATCTCCTCCCTCTACCTGCTGGTCACCTCTTTTTTGATGCAGCCCAGGATGTGGTTGGCTTTTTTGGCTACCACTGCCCCTTGTCAGGCCAAATTGAGCTTCTCATGCACCACCCCTACCAAGTCCTTCTTTCCACAGCTAGTCTTGACCTCTGCCCAGCCTGTATTTGTGCTTGGGATTGGTCTGGCTTGGATGCAGGACCTTCCACACTTGGCCTTGTTCAGCTTGATGAGATTCACATGGGCTCAGCTCTCCAGTCTGTCAAGGCCCTTCTGGATGTCATTCCTTCCCTCCAGCATGCGCACTGCACCACAGAGCTTGGTGTTTCTTGGTCAACTTCTCATCTGTTCCCAGGCAGTCAGAGCTCCATGCACTCCAGCTGGTCACTGCCACAGAGCATGGCATCCCCTACTTGTGTCCTCTGCCAGTCCTTCCTAAAGAGCCTTCCATTCCAGTGTTCCAGTCTTAAGAGCCATCCCACCACATCTTTGTGATGCCAATAAGATCATAGCACACAAATCTAGCTCCTGTTATTTCCCATGCTGCATGCACTTCCATATAGGCATCTAAGTTGAGCTCCAGATGAAGACTATTTTCTGAATAAAGAGGCAGGAATTCCTTTGTGCTGCTCTCCTGCCTGACCTGTGATCCCTTTCCAGGCTCTGGGCATTTCTTGCTGGCGCTGGCATCAAACTGGTAAGGGTGAGGTGGGTTGAGGTTCCTCTCCCTCGGCAGCTTTATTTGAAGCTCTCTTCACCAGCTTGGCAGGCCTATGACCAAAGGTGATCTTCCACATCTCTGACAAATGTTGCCTGTCAGCCCTCAGTACACCAGTTTTGTCAAAGCTTATGGTCCCATGGTCCCAAAAGTAGCAGAGCCCTGGCTGTGGCACCAGTTCTCTAGCGTTGTTGGTTCACCACATTTGACCATCCCTTTCAAACCCTTGCCCTCTGACTGGGAAGATGATGAGAAAAGTGCCTATATTCCATAGGTTTCCTTACCTGTAAGATCTGTAATCCTTCTTGATTAATACTCAGAGCACTCCAGACTGTATCACTGGTGAAACAACAGTTCCCCACCTGGGTACAGCTTCTGCAGGCATGTCTTCTGCCAGACCCCAACCCAACAGAAGGGTCAAGGCACTTCTTAAAGTCTGAGGTGTGCAAAGCAGCCTCTCCTTTCAGCAGCTCTGTCTGAGGGCAGCATTGGCCACCACCAGGTAGATGGTGCAGCCCTTCCAGCCACAGCACAGCCTTAAGGGTCAGATAGCGCCCTTGGCCTGTGCAGATGGTTACAGAAGGGTGCCCATTTGCTGGGTTATGTGGACTTCAAGTCTCTCCCTCCACACAGCCAACAGAATGCTCCTCCTTCAAAGAAATGTCCTTACACACACCACTGTGCTATGCCCTGTTTATCTGCCCTGGTCACAGTGTTCCTGCTTGTCCTCTGAATTAGAGGAATGTCAAGGTGAAAGGTGCCAGGCTCAGCCTGTATTATGGCTGTTTTGGGGTGGGATAGGCTAGCCCCTCACATAAACCTAGGCAGAGACCTTCAATGACTGTCATCTGGGCTAACACTGCTGAAACGAATAGACTTGCCTAATACAATGTTTCTACATCCTACATACACGAATAGTCTCACATATATATTTATAAACAATGTAATTTCAGCAATTTCCAGGGAACAGTGTATACCCCAAATTCATGTTTCTGACTGACTTTATTATGTACTTTCACAAATTTGATGAAAGCAAGTGAGCCAATTTAATTACCTGCTTCGGTTCCTTGATGACTATTTCAAATACAAAACATAGTTATCATTCAGTCATATAGAAATTTACACTATTTACTATCCATTTATGTTCATAAAAATTATCATATAATTAGAAAATTATTATCTTTATTTATCTGCAAAAGTGAGCACTCTCTAAGAGCTTTTATCACTTCAAACTTACAGACTATATATTTGTCTTCAGACTGTGTATTCAGCAGTTGTTCTACTGGCTGACTTCTATTCTATACATTCATACATACATACTTATTACTAACACAGATTCAATTGTTTGATATTGACAGATTGAAATTCACAGTTTAGAGCTTCAACTTGCAACTTTAGACTGCTAAGATAGGGTTTACATTCCTCTACCTGCTCAGAATCATTATTTTCTGCATATTTCCAGCTGTGTAAGGATATAAGTAAATGTAATTTAACAAATCAGTATTTCAAAGTCATATAATTTCTGATTTCCTAATCTTTACTTTGGGGAAAGATTCAGATCCATGCACCTAATCCAGCAAAGTACTGCTATATCTAGTGTTAAGCAAATAGTAATTTGAAAGATTTTGTGTGATTGCATTAAGTTTGTGTTGCATAATTTTGGCAACGGTGGGACTACAAGGGTGGCTTCTGTGACAAGCTGTGAGAAGCTTTCCCCATGTTTAACAAAGCCTATTCCAGCTGTTTCCAGGACTGCTTCAAGGCCATGGCTGGCCAAGGCCCCTGGGGTAGCATTTAAGAAGGGGAAAAAACTGCTAGACAACAGTGTCTGGAAAGAGGAATGAGAATATGTGAGAGAAACAGCCCTGCAGACCCCAAGGTCAGGGAAGAAAGAGGGGGAGAAGGTGCTCCAGCTGCTGGAGCATAAATTCCCCTGCAGCCCGTGGGAGAGTCTGTGGTGGAGCGGGTACTCCCCCACAGCCCATGGAGAACCCCTCTAGAGAGTAGGAGGATGCATCTAAAGAAGGCAGTGTCTCCTGGGGGTATCTGGATCAGGCATCTGGCAGGATCTGTGGCCCTGTGGATAGAGGAGCCTGTGCTGGCAGGACTTGGGACCCCATGGGAGACCCTTGCTGCAGTAGGCTGTTTCTGAAAGACTGCAACCTGTGGAAGGTTGCAAGCAAACTGGAGAAGTTTGTGGAGGAGTGTCCCATGGGAGAGACCCCATGCTGGAGCAGGTGAATAATGAGAGAACGAAGAAGCAGCAGAAACACGTGATAAACTGCCTGCAAGCCCCATTCCCTGACCCCTTGCACTGCTGGGTCAAGAAGTATGGCCAAATCAGGAGTGACGTTGGGCCTGGGAAGAAGGGAGGGTGAGAGAAGGTGTTTTAAGGTTTAGGTTATACTTCTCAGTATGCTATTAGGGTTTGATTAATATATTAATATTTTAATTAATAAATTAAAATAATTTCCATTACTTGAGTCTGTTTTGTCCACAACAGAAAGCTCTTCTTGTTCTTACCGCAATCCAAGAGCCTTTGTCCGTGTTTTCTTCCCCCAGCTGAGCTGACGAGAGGGGTATAGAGAAACTTGTGGCAGCTAGTATCCAACCAAGATCAACAAAACACAGTATGGTATATATGTTCTTTAATCTTATCTGAGCATTCCTTGTTAAATTTCTAGTATTCTTGTGACTTTCATTCTGCTAGAAGAAGAAAACAAACAAACATACAAACAAAAACCCGTACCAAAAATGTATTAATTTCAATTTTCATCCCATGAAACTCTGGTTTGTAATAAAAGATCTTTGGTAATTGTAAGTATTTTCATTTTCAGTGCAAGTGAAACATGCATTTTAGAACAGAAGTCTCTAATCCAGAGGACTTTTTCTCTAAATTTACCTTAGACCATCTTGTCCTGTCTCAGTAATTTAATTACCTTGAACATAAACGACTGTATTTTTCCAACAGTGGCATGCTCAAGATTATTCCATACAGAGTTTTTTTCTTTTCCTAGAGCTGTAGTGTTTATCCTTCTGGGTATTTTACTATGTCATTTAAAAGACATCTACACTATTTTGCCTTTTATAACTTCCAAAAAGAAATTGTTACTTGCTGTCTTTCTCAGGGTTCTATCTGACAACATAAACACAGCTCAAAACAAATATTACTACATTTTCAATGTCTGTAATAGAATGATTTTTCCATATATTAAACCCATTAATTTTTCCTGAAAGGATTTGAAATGAGTAAAAGGGGGATTAATATTATACTGCCTTTGTGATATAGTATTTTGTAATATGCAATAATCTCATTCTGAGGTTTGCTGTTGTTTGCTTTTTTTTAACTTAATAAGCAACACAGAATATATTATATTATGTCAAAATCTCAAACAAAACTGTCCATGACTGAAATTATTATCTTCCAAAAAGAAGATTGTCGGTGTTTAAAGTACAAACATAAAGATTTTCTTCCTAATACTTAACGGATTCTAATTTATAGTTAATATGCCTTACATCAAATATAGCATTTCAGACAGATGATTACAGACTGATTTTCTGAAATTAGATTTGTAGCTGCCTTGCATTCTGGCAGATCAAGTCCAACTGGAATCCAGTCACTAACTTCAATGAGAGCTGTGCATATGTTTTACAAACCTCCAGGTTTAGTTCAAGAAACCTTCACAAGAAGCTCTAGCTACTTATGTCTGGGTAGGGTATTGCTTTTGTTGAATTACGAATGATATGCTTACATTTTTGCTACATATATTTTTCAGGTTAAAAATCTTGTATTCTAGTCAGTTTTCTACAATTCATCTGGAATTTAAGGGAATTAGCATTAATTATTAAAAGCATATGATCATTAAATTTTCAAAAATATTACAGCAAGAAATTTGAATTTGCTGTTCTTGTCAGCTGAATTCACATGAGGGTGGGAAAATGTAATCATTGGACATGCAAATGCAGGTTGTTGTTTATGCAATGACTATATGTATGTTATGCTCTACTAGCTTGTTGGTTGAAATTTTAAAGTATTTGAAAACTTGTGATGTTCAATCCATTCCCTAACATCCATTTTTCAGGAGATAATATTCTGGGTAGAGAGGAATTATTTTGTTAAGAACAATGCAGTGATTGTATTGCTAAGATGCAGCTAAAATAAAATAAACAGCTTAGCTGGTACAAGAAGTTCTGTTTAATCTATAAATTCAGTGTAATCCTAAGGAGTATTGAGGCCTGGATAAATCATATAATATTAACTATGGAGAACGTTATGCAGCCACTTGCTATGATTGTTCCACAATGTAAAACTGTTCCACAATGCAAAAAAATTGGAGTATACGAGATCCAAAGGTAACTGAGCCCTTCTCCAGCGCATTCCTAGGAATAATACCTGCCAGAAACTCTGCACAGATTATAGGAGGAGAGAATTATTTAGGAAGTTATTTATTATGAGGAAATCGTTGTTAATACCTTTGTATCTGTATTCAGAAGTTTTGCTAGGCACAGGGAGGGGTCTTTTGATTTATGGAGCTTTTGTCATTCATGACCTAGTAGTAACGTGTACTCCTTTTGTATTAGATTATAGTGACAGAAAAATGCACATGGTGATTTTAATTCTTTTGCACATTGCCACTGATTGTATGAATGTAAACCTTATTTGCCCATTTTTCCCATTCTGATTTGATTTTTCTCCATAAATTACTTCAAATAATTGCCCATATTATGTATTTTCAGCTCCGCACAACACTTTATTATATTCATGTCTGCATTTTTTTTTACTTGTTCAGTGGTCAGATCAGGTTTTCCTAATAATATCTTCCAACATCAAATATCACACTCTTTCATGTTATGTCCATTCTTATTTTGCTTCAGAACAGCTATATTTCATTCTTGTTTCTGAGTTCATGCATTTGTTTTAAACTGTAGATTAAATAGCTTCATATTTTATATTGCTCAAATGTTCACAAAATAGATGTACATACTATCTTGGAGAAGGAGGTTACTTCTTAAATGTCAGTTCACCAAGGTGATTGAACTTTTAATAGTTTTTATATAGTAAATTGCCCTTACTTTTGCAGTTCTTTATGTATGAAGAAAACAATGTGAATCAGAAGATGATTTTATGTAACATAGGAATATCATTAAAATATTTCCAGCATTATCTATATATGTGTAATAATGAATTCTGAAAGCAGAGGAGTTCTATTAGGGGAAAAAAAAAAAGAGTGAACTGCTATATCTTTCTGGTATTTTCATGTCAAACAGGGCCAGGTCAATCATAAACCCAGGACTATATTGCAGTCACACATTTCTAGAATAATAGATTAGCAATACAGTTTGGCTAAAGTTCATGAAACAGTTTTGGTATCCTTACAGTTGAGAGCTTGTAAGAGTTGTTATGAAACTGTTACTGATGATAACCTCAAGAAACATAGCCTTCATCTTAACATTTACTATTTTCAGGATGGGCTGTTTTTGCCATCTGGATGATTATTTTACTATGCAAAAAATTCTGTCCCCCTTTCTTTGGGAAGGACTTAGCATTAAAAGGTGGATTTTGAGCTGGTTTTCATTTATCTTTTTTTGACAGAGCAAAATTATATAAATGAATTTTAGCTCAAGTGTTCTTTAAAAATATTATTATTCCTTTCTGTACAGAATAGTCACTTATGTAGTATTGCTGCTTTTCCAAGACATATTTCATATATTTGGTTTTGATGTCTAAAATTACAGGCTGAGGGTGTTTGTAGTTAAGTCAATATTTGAGCTATGCAACACAGGCATTTAGAGAAAAGCCAAGTCCTGTGATTGTGTAACTGTTTCATTGCTGTAAATTCCTCAGTAAGCGTTGCACTCCATATACTGAAATAGTGACACCAGTAGTTCACATTTGTTCTATAAGCAAATTCAGTGGACTAAAAGAAGGAAATATTTTCATCTTTTTTTTTTTTAAGAGTAGATCAACATCCCAATATTTCTCCATGAAAACACAACAGTTAGTTGTGATTCCTTGTTAATTTTCCACAGTTTTATAGTGTTAGCTACTTTACTTCTATTTTATTTTATAAAACATAATATGGGGTTTTATACACTATATATTAACTAGTATTTATGTTGCTAAGTAATAATCTTACAATTTGTTTCAATATGTACTTTGTTAATTTAACTTTTGGTTTTTCTTCTGCTTAGACTTTGCAAAAATAGCATTTTGACCCTTATCAGTGCACACAGATTTAGATACCTTGGGGTGTTAATGCAGCTACTACACTATTGAGATAGACTTTGTAGCAGTACTTTAAAACATCTATTTCTAAGGCAAACACAAGATTTTGCCAAATACAGATAGATTAACAATGAAAATGGAGAATTACCAACTCATAAAGAGAATAAAGGAACCCTATTTGTAGGATTTCATTGTGGGAGAGGTTAGAGGATTTGCTCCTTTCTTTTTTAAGAGTCAAAAGAGTATGGGAATACGTTGGAAATGGACTTGTTATGATTGTTGCATTTGGATATATGTTTTTCAATTTGGGGTTTCCCTGTTACAACACTACTATTTCTGGAATCCACCGTGTTGAGACAGTGCTGCTCCGTGATCCCCTGTGTCTGATTCAGTCAGGCAGGCTCAGAAATGATCTGTTGTGCCTGGTATTGAAGTCCTAGTGTGATTTACGCAGAAGTCAGTAAGTTTATGTTTGGCAGATGCTTGGCTCACAAGGCAGATAGATGCCTTGTGCTACCATAGTCTTTCTCCTAACACATAATCTTCTATGAGTAAAAAGCACCATCATCACACAGTGCACTGTCTGCTACATCCCATGACATACCAGATAATTCCTGCCTTCTCTTTTCTGTGATCTGGGACCACTTTGGTGAGGCCTGAGAAAGAAATGAATTTAAGTGAGGTTTAGCATTAAACAGGATAAAAGAAAAGTAAGGGTTGAACTGGATCCAACCCTAGTATAAAACCCTTAAAACATAATTATAAAAGGCCAGCAGACAAAGGACATATGCAGAGATAGGAAGCAGACTATTTTATTCCTTGTTGTGGGTGTGACAAACTCTTAGGCTGTACTCACCAGTATCATATGGCAGCCCTGTATTTGATTTTGGTTCAGAATAATAATTAGAAACAACTGTTTTGCAGTGACAGTAATCATCCATTGCCAAGGAAGAAAGAAATTCATCATCTCCAGGATTCCTTAAATTGAGACAGGATGTTTTTATGCTCTAGTAAACCACAAGTTATTTGGCTTGACAGTATTCACTTACAATTTAAGGGAAGATGATATGTTCCACTACAGGAATTATTGGTGAAATTTTATGGCCTGTGTTAGGCAAAGATCAAACCAGATGATCCTTATGTCTTAAAATCTGTCCTAAAAATTTACAGCTGCTCAAAAAAGAAATGATGAAGGAAAAGAGGAGGACTGAAGCACCAACCTGAAATGTTTTCCTTACAATAAAGCACCATTGTTTCCAAGAACATAGGGCATTTATGTCTGTTTGGAATTATTACATCCCCAGACTTGTTCATAGACAGGGCCTAACCGAAAATTTCGTAAACACAAAAAAGCAAGCTGTGAGTTCTCTACTACTTTCTCTTCTGGCAGTTGAAAGAAATATTGCCTACACCTCCGCAGTGTGCATCATTCATGCCAAGCCATGTAGATATTTACCTGCCTGTGCAATGATTGTCTATGTAGACAAAGAAATGATGTCTTCTTAGATATAAGAAACTAAGTTCAGGATGACTGAGTCACTCAAAGTTGTGAAGTTTCTGTCAGTGTCAGGGAATAAATAGAGGTAGGCATGAATCTATCATGCTACTAGTGTCAAGGCACTCCCTCCTATCCAATTTTTGCCATTCTGTCTCACATCATGGAGCATTTTAAGAGAGGGAGAGAAGAAAAAAGGTCCTAGGGAACTAGACTATCAAAGTCCTGGCACACAGTAAATCTTTTCTGCTTCCTCTTGCTTAAACTGTGACATTACACAGGCCTCAGAGAGTGGGAGTATTCTGTGTGCAACATTTTAAAGCAGACAAAAGAAGATGGGGAGAATGGATGACTGCAAAGGGAAAATAATTTGCCATATGAGATAAGAGAAGGGAAGCAATTTCTGCCTCTTTTTGAACCAGTGCAAATGATAGAGAAGGCAAATACCAAAGCCAAAAGCTATTAATTCTATATTCTGCTTTAGCTTTTAGCTTTATACTTCATCCTTTCTAGAATGAATTGTAAATTTTCAAACTAGTGCAACTTTGATTTCTAATTCTCCAGTCACTATTTCTGTTTAGATTTGGGACGGTTCTGCTGCATGAAAGTGTAGTACATAAAATTCTAAAAATAAATCTTGATTTTATTTTATTAGGGTTAAAATCTGACCTGATTCAGTCTATTTAAACTTTTTTTTTTATGTAATCACAGTCAAGTTGCTTTAATTTAGTCCTCTAAAACTCTAGCTGCAAAGATGATTTTGCATTTTTTCCTTTATGCATTCACTTTAAGCCATGAAGCACACAAACAGAAATGCTGCAATTATGTTTGACCTGCACTTCCAGTTACATAACTTAGTAAATTCTCAGAAGTTGTTTGCATGAATGTGGAATAAGAGGCACATTACATGTACTTGTAGCAAATGTCAAAAACATGATAACACACTGTCATAGTATTGGTATATATGCTTTTATACCCTCTTATATCACAAAGTATTGATCTACTCAGGCTTGCACAGAAAATAGAAACCTTGTGTATGCAAGGGAAAATGAGTTTTTCATATTTTTCGGAATGTTTCCAGCAGTTTATACTCAACGGGTCCTTCTGATGACCCCACCCCAGAAAACTGTAGGAAAAGCATCTTTCTGTCTCTTCTTTCTTTCATGTCTTTCTACATCACACACTGGTCATGGCTGGAAAAGGATCTAAGGCTTTTCTCAGAAGAATAGCATGTGAAAACTTATCCCTGAGTAAGAAAAGTGACAAATCAGAAGACATAAAAGATATCTGACTAAATACCTGGGTATGGTAAAAAAACTGAATAAGTAATATAGGATGAGAAACCTGGGGTGTTTGATAACCTCTAGTCACCAAAGCATGAAATTTTAACAGCCCCAAAATCGTGCTTTAAGATGCTTGATTGGGACTGTGGGCAATGCACATTAGCCAGTAAAAGGAAAAGATTTAGAAGGATTGATGTCTCTTAATTTATTTTAACAGAAATATTCCCTCCTACATGGTATTCCTCATCTATGGTTTGCAAAGCATTTTCTGAAAATTATTTCACCAGCAGTTACTTGACTGAAACTCATTTTACCGTCAATATCTGATCTCACTTTCTTTGTCTTATCTACCGATACTTCTAATATCTGTATTGGAAGAGTCAAAGGGAAGTAAAATAAAGCAAAAGCTTTTCCATAGAAGTATCACTTTTTTGAGCTCAAAAATCAGGTGTTACCAGAGTCTATCCATCTTTAAATTATCTACAGAACTTCATTGAGATGGCAGGTCCAGGTGCATTGAACTGCAATTCATCATGGATTGTTCAGGTTTTAACACAAAAAGGACTCAATACAATGACAGTTCAATCTCTGAAAATTCAATATAATTGTATTTACTCTGATTGACAAAAGTAAAATGAAGAATCTCATCCAAAGTTTGAGATCACAATATGTAGGATGCTCCTGTGAATTTTTCTGCTTTAGTTTCAGCAAAGACATCAGCTAATAAAATTCATATCATCCCATATGAGACGTCCTCTAATTGCTGCACTCCATCAATTGTAATGGAAATTGGATCATTTGCTATACAACAAAATTGTTAGATTATTGGTTCAAATGTGCTTTTTTGATAGCACCCTTTGGAAAGTAATTTTTCAAATAGCCTTTTATTAAATAAACCTATTTGAAAACAGCCTGCTTTCCTGCAGAACTGTGGATCTCTGAATATACACACACATGCTGAGAAACAAATAACATGTGAAAGCAGAAGAACATCTGCAATTTAAGCTCAATTTATTACTTACAGAACAGCTATTTCATACAGAGTTGCGTGACTTTTCTCACTGTTTAAATACACCTCTCCTTACCTAACTTGGCAAATGATACAGTATTCTTGGGAAAAAAGAGGTAAAGACCAAAGGAAGAGCTAGGATTGCTGCACAAAATTCACCTCAGGGTCAGAAATCAAATGGTTATTATGGCTTCAGAAGGAACATCAGACATGCCGTGCTCTGTGGTATCTCACAATACTGTCTCTTTATCTCCTCAGTTACCATCCACCCTTTACTAATAAGCAGAGAGCTC
>JANRGV010000073.1:41620783-41639300 GCA_024734035.1 Alethe castanea
CTTTCCTCACTTTTTTTTATTATTCTTCTTTTTTTTTTTTTTTTTTTTTTTTTTTAATATTGAGCTCCTACTCTTTGCATAGGCTGGTAGGGGTTTTTTAATAAATCTCAGAAAATTTGCATGTGACTTAGAAGTGTAAAATTTTGCAGGAACATTGACAGTGAAGCAATTTGTAGCAAACTATTTCTGTCATGAAAGAATTAAGGAGCATAAGGTATTTTATAAATACATCAAAAGAATGTGCCAGAGAGAAAACTGATACAGGAATAACTGTTCAAAACTAGTTATGGCAATGTAGATTTCTAAGAAAACAACATTTCACAATGGTGAGAAGAAAAAATGGTAAGATACTGAAAAATACTCGAAGTCTGCCTAATCATCTGAGTTGCTACTCACTTTAGACTGATAACCCACAGAAGGAAATTTTTTAATTAGAAGGTACTGTACAAAGTTTTACATTGCAAAACCTGGGTCAGTTGCAATCCAGACATCCAACAGAGCAGGTCTCCTTTAGACTCTTTGAAAATAGATTTTGTACCACAAAGAAGAAATGAGTAGAGGTAAAGGGAGTTGCACCAGTACTGAAGTTCCCTCCATACTCTCTTGCTAGCACTAGGATGTGGGAGAGGAAGGGAGAAAAGGGCTCTCACAGCTCACAAGAGGGTGGAAAACTTTGTTATGTGGCTGGCAGTGCCAATGTCCCGGAGGAAGAATCACTCTCTGGTCTGGTTTCCTTCTAGAGCTCAAGCTGCCACATCTGTGGTGACTTGTTGTTGCTCCAGGCTGATCACAGACCTCAGGTAAGCTGAGCATTGAGTATTGATTACATATGGAAAAAAAATAACCCTCAGATTTACAGCCAGTTGTTGCTTCTTCATGAGGAAGACTCTATTGCACAAAAATTCTCAGTGTTTACCAGCTGTCATTTTCCAAACACAATAGCAGAGGTTTTGCCAAGAGCACAGGGGTTATGCAACAGCCTCTCTACTGTATTTGCAGCACTGTTTAGTTCTATACTGAAAAGGAGCTGTGAGTATTAAAGCAGGAAGGGCACGTAGGATTGACTTTAAATTTTCTGCCTTATGATGCATCATATGGGGCATGGTCAGGAGTTTCCTGCTGTGGCAACAAATGACATAGAATCTTCCATTGCTTCAAAATATAGTAAGTTCTCATGGCATTTGATATCAACATAGGATCATGTCTTGAAACATTTTCAAATCAAAAGCAAGAGAGAAAGGTACTAACCTCAGAGTCACTGACACTTGTGACCGTGACTTGGGTCTATTAAGCAGTGACTAGGGATATGTTCTGGAAACTTCCCCTCTTATATGCTAGCTGAACAGAAAATCCATGCTCAAGTGCCTGCTGTGAGGGCTAAGATCTTTTGCAGCTACATACTGGGGAGGCCATTGGACCCAAGGATTTTGGGATGGATTCATAAGCATGGTTTTAGATGCACAAAAATCTAAAATCTGTGGGCGTGTAGTGGAGAGGATGAGTAAGGAAAGAAAAAGGTAAAAATGAGCATGTCTGAATTCCATAACACACAGCAGCATTTTAGTTATGTCTGCCCATTTCAGTGCCAGCTTTTAGGAAAGCATAGCTCTTCTAATGGTTTCCATCTTGAGACTTTACAACACTGTATGGAATGTGTTAGTATTACTATTTCCTAGATAAAGCTAGGCAGAAGAAAATGGAGTTGGTCAGGATCACTTAGTCATTAAGACAGTGGGAGAATTGGGATTTTTAATGGGAATGCTTAGTTCTAGAAGGGTCTTCTAGTCTCTACCCATTTAGGTCAATGAAAAGATCCTCAGAATTAGTTATTGCTGGGACCAGAGGTTTTTAACTCTGCCTTCTTTCAAGAAGATTTTCATCCATCTAATCCAGAGAATGCAGTAAATGGCAAATAGAAAAACAGCTTTTTAAAGATTTTTGGGATTGTATAAAATAGCAAACAGTTACTTGTAAAGAAACTCAGCATTTCAAAGATAAAACTTCCTTTTTAAATTTTTTTAATAGTAAAATTATTTTATGGATTTTTAGCAACAAACCTATGTTAAATGATAATTTATAACATTTATATGGAAAAAAATACAATGCTGTCTTTTTGCTTTGTCAATGTGCAGTTACTGTATATGAAAGAAGATTTGTAAATTTTCAAGTAAGGTAATAAAAATAGTTCTCCAATAATTAACATTTGGTAGATTTATGTAGTTTCCTATTTTTTTCATATTTGTGTTAAATCTGCATGAAGATTATAGAGACATACTTTTTTATTTTAAAATACACTATTCAAGAAAAGCACTTCAAACCATGTAATTTTACTGAAAAATTAAGCATACTAGGGTTAGTTTCCTTTCACAAAATGAATTCACTTCCTTTGACTTCTTCCATTATAATATGCAGGCACCAATCACATTAACATGCTATTTTTCAGCAGGACCTTCCTTTATGCAGTGCAGATAAAGTTCTTACTACATAATGTACTGCTGTTTCAGGTATTATTCTCTACTCTTCCCTGTGTAGCCTCCTGCTTTATGCATTGCATACTATGCAGACAATTAGAAAACTTTTTCATTACCTTTCCTTTCATTGTGGGAAACATCCATGAAATCACACATAAGATTCACAAAAACTTATAAATTTCTTTGTAAAAGTCACTCTTGGAAGAAGGGAAGCTGAAGCAGAAAGACCTTAAGGTGAAATATTTCCCTTAGTATGGCATGTTAAACATGAGTTCAGCACTTGACTCATAGTAATATACAGCCCACAATGATACAAGGTCAGTGATATAAGGTACAAGCTCAAAATCCTGCCCTCCAGTGACTTAATTTACACTTCACTGAGTCGCAGACATTAGGTTGTCAGGAGCAAAAATGGTCCAGCTGGAGGGGGAGGGAAGCAATGCAGCCACACGTGATGCACAGCACACGGACCACATGGGTTGGTGCTCTTTGTCAGAAAGACAAAAGGCATATCAAGCTTACGTCTATGGAATCTCTGCTTAGGAGTCAAAGAATGCAAGATCACTAATTGCCCTTGAAACATCTATTTCATCATCATGTCAGAACCCCAGATTTTCTTATCTTTCAGCCAATGGCATAGATCATTTGCTTATGGCAAGCAACCCAAGTTTTTTAAAGTAAAAAAAAAAAAAAAATTCCCACCAAACCAAATCTATCAAAGCAACCCTAACAAATCTGCAGCTAATTTTGGATTAGACCTTACAATGCAGTTAAAAAGAATTAGAAAAAGAGTAGCAAAAAGTCACACTTCCCTGTCCACTATGTCCCTAAAGACAGGTCCTGGCTATCTGCCTGTAAGTCATGCAGTAAATGACACAGTCCCTGCTGGTCCCTAGGTATTTTCTCCTTCCATTTTCTTGGGGACATCCATTAACAGTGGTTTGTGCTTCCATCTCCTTGCTGTTGTTCCTCTTTCTTATTCTCCTTTTCTCTGCAGTCTCCCTCACCTTCTATGATAGGGAAGAAGGCATGCAAGCTGGAAGCATATAAATAATACACACTTTTCTTCAAAGTCTTGTCAGAACTTCTAAGAATAATCTGGGCTGCTATCTCAAATTTCATTCATCTGTATTTTTCCTGAGTTTTTCTGCTTGGTTTGAAAAAAGTCTCTTGTATTTTTTTTTTTATTTTTGCTCTCTCATTAGCATACAATTCCTATTCCTTACCAGAAACAGTTTAGGTGGCAACACGACTCACATGGTCAAAAGGGAACCGTTTCCAAGATCTGCCGTTAAATCTGGTATTTCATAGGGGAAATAACATTCTTTTTATCAAGGGAGTCAGGAGGTCAGTGAAAATTTTTTGAAGAAGAAATTGGAGGAAATGAGTTCTGTGATGTGGTTTCCTATTGATACATGTATGGGGCACTCAAGTTGAAACACTTATATCCCTTATTTAAACAAATGGAATAAGAAACAGGTTATAAACCTACCAAAGTTAATGAAATCTCTTAATGGGCAAATCAGAGAGAAGAATGAGAAATTTTGCTAGTGGCATTTATGGTCATTTGCCCACAAGAGAAATGAACAATGAGTTTATGGAGCTCAGAGCTCTGCTCCAACCTCCAGAGAAGGTGGTGCTGTGAAAGCACAGGCTGTTCCAGCATTATAGTTCATCCTCATGCCCCAGCTTCTCTCTTTCCCACACATGGTTCCTTGTACCAGTCATATTGTCCCACCCATAATACTTTATCTCCAGTTCCTCAGGCTTGTCCTTTTTTAAGGGCATACATTTCTTAATTCTCTCTCTCAGCTTTTCCTTGTAGTCCAAGTTTGCTTCAGCCACTGACAGTCTGAGTTTCCCAGACATTCCCAGTCCCACTCACATTCCCTAGTTTACCCATCCCACCCTTCAGTCCTCGCTCTTGAAAAGAGCTAAATAGTTTTGTTTGGATTTCTCCAGAAGAATTCAGCCTGAGGCAGCTATGAAGCATATGGAATTTCAGCCTAAATGGTTAAAATCTGGCAAAGTTTTATGCAACATGAAAGTAAGTTTTTAATAACAAGCAACACCACTAGAAAAATCTGTATAAATCCTAATATGGTTCCATTTGAAGTCAATGTTAAAAACCCCAGTGGGACCATTAATTTTTAAACTTTCATACAGTAATCAAGTTAGCACATGCTTAAAGTGGTTTTGTGGATTGGACAGCAATTAAAAATGAGATTGTACTTCAAGTTACTATGAACATGAATATATTATTTGCATTTACTACTTTTGCTTCCGTTTTATGAGTGCATCCAATGAAATCTGCAAACTTTGTCCTTGAAATCATTCATTGAATAATGTGGTCCGAGGGGCCGGACTTCCAAGCTCATGGAAAATGAAGAAAATTGATAAACTGATGTTTCTGCATCATTTCTCTAAATGTTCCACAACTCTTTGTTGTGGCTGCTTTGCGTAGCAGTATTTTAGTTTGTAAGCACTTTGAGCATGTGTTCAAAGTAGCATGGGAGAGAGGAACATGATCTTTTCCTTTGTTTTCATTTATTATTCCAAAGAACATGAAGGACTCTTTTATGTTCTCCTATGGAGTGCAATGCTTTTGAAATTCTTATGCAGGGCATGTTACAGTCTAGTAGCCTTTGGCAATATGGCCAGGATACAAGACCTCACAGAAAAAAAAACAAATGTGAAGAAAATAAATGATGAGTTGTTTTTGTTTTTTTTTTTAAAAAAAGGCATTGGCAACCTGTCATAAATTGTGACATCCAGACTTTTACAGAGTTCAAAACAATGAAGGAAGAGCTGTGTGTGTCTCAGGTATTATGAAGATGCAGTCTCCTTTTGATGAAAAATTGCTCAAAGCCCTAGAATCCCCTCTACACCTCATATTTCCCAAACTAACTCACAGGCTATGTATAATAACAGTTAAATTTTTCCTCTATTAAATAAAGTTATGAGATCTCTAGCTGTGGCATCTATGGAGTTTAGCTATATTACCTAGAAAATCATCCTGAGCCACATCACTTCAGGCTGTTTAGGTACTTTCCAATTAAAAAAAAAAATTCAAAAGAGTAAAACAAGCACCATCTAACATATTTAGCTGAGATATAATTATTTATGAAAGTTAACATGTCATAATCAAGGTAATCATGAGAGATATATTATGTGAGCATGGAAACAGTGTAAGTAGTATCTAATCCTTTTTTTGATTTTTTTTCCCTACTAGGAAATTCAGTTTCTCTGCTGCCCTTTGGAAATAATGAACTGTCTTTATTCTAAATTGCATAGTGATTCTGCTAAGTAGCATAATTTGTAAGTGTAAGTAATTTTCTTTACTATTCTCTGCTGACTTCTTCCAGGTAGATCTTGAAGTTGAATGACTTGTTTGTGATGTGACTTTCTCACTGGAAAATGCATTAAAAATTAGTCTTATTCATATTGTTGTAATTATAATCATAACTAGGTCCAAAGCCTTTGCTGCTTGTTGAGTGTCTCAGTTTCTCATTAATCAGAACTCAATCCTCTCCAGAGCTCTCAATAAAATATTGATTTATTCTTTCCTGCCAAAAGAAATTGTTTCCAGGTTAAGTTGACCTCATTATAATGGACAAATTGTTAATTCATTTTCTCATTCCAGTTTCTCAGGGTACAAATCGGATTACTATCTACCTTCTCAAAACTGAAAAGCTGATTTCTGATATTTGCACATATTTTTTAAAATAAATGTAAATTTCCTTCTAGCTTTTTTGAAGGACTGTTTTCTCTGTGCTGTTTTGAGGATTTTTTATTATTGCCAGTACTTTCATAGTCCCACAAACAATTGCTCTCTTATTCTGTAATAGGCTTCAAATTATTTTCCTAGCCATTTAGTAGCTCCTCTCATAAGGCATGTGGTCCAAAGTTGCCCAACTTTAGGCCCTTGCCCAACAAGGGCCTTATTTGGATTCAAAAGTGCTCCCTTTCAGCACTGTTCCCAACAGTGTTTAGACAGCAGTAGATTTTCAGCAAGACTTTCAGTCATTATTTGCCTCTGTGGTAGAATTAAATGAAGTAGTTAAAAAAAAAAAAAAAAAAAAAACACAAACCCTAGAGCCATCCCACTTCATTTCTTTGCTCCCTCCTCTCTCCACCCATTTTTTTTTGCCCTGAAGCTTTTTCCCAGGCATCATGATTTTCTCATATTGCTATGATTCTGCATATATCTTGTCCTGAATAGGAAGAGGCCTGCCTTCCTTACACTTTTATCTTGCAGGGATAATGTTGCCTTCTGATTAAAAGATTCATCACAGAAACAACGTATTGTGGAAACATAAATGCTTCTTATACCTTTTAAGGAAAGTTTGTCCAAGCAACAGATAAAAACCAATCAATTAATTCTCATGGCAATTTTATATGAAAATCTTTAACCATATGATATTATACCATATTATACAATATTATATAATATTATACAATAACTCAATAAGGAAACATCATTAATACCAAAACAGAGTAACACAAATGCAGGCAAATATATTGAAATTTATTTCATGTATAGTGTCCCATTAATTTGCAGGACATTTATTGCAGTGCCAATAATAATTGGCAGAGAATACATGCTCTGAAATAGATACTGTGGAGACACCTTCCCTTTGGCCTGTACAATAACATACATGCTGCTGTAGAACAGCTCTTGAACCTAATGAAGCCAACCAGAGTTCTTGAATTCACTTCTCTAGGAGCAAAAGAAGGTACATGGCACACAAAGATCACCCAAAGACTGTATTTAATATTAGAATTTTAGAAAGGTAGAAAAAAAATGTAAATCATCTAGGAAGTTACTCTATTAAACATATTTATTGCTTGGAAGGACAGAAAACTTGATCTCACAGTAGTAGGTAATTGAGATTTTTAAGAAAGTAAGGAAACAAAACAAATTTGAAGTCTTCAAAGCCCAGATCCTGAAAGATATTTAGAGAGTTAAACTGATGGAAGCTAGGCCCTGAAATACTGTTTGAGCTAACTACTATGTGCTTACATACCCAGCTGCCTCCAGTTTCAACACATGTACCTCTAAGAAGCAAGGACTAGAAGTTTGTAAGACACATATCCTACATTCCCGAAGAGTTTGTAGCCATCTATACATGATAAAGCACATGCAGACTAGTCAGACAGGCAGAGCTAGGAAAATACAGGCTGAGAAAGAGCTTTTTTCCTTTGGAAGCTCCCAGGTTTAGCAGGGTAACCCTGCAAAGATGAGTGCTGAAAACATCAAAGTAGTGTCATTCAGGTGAAAACAGAAACATATTTTGCATAATTTTGCTTTTTCTCTCAATGGGATGTTGAAATACATTCAGATTTTAATACGTGTTTGAGCATGTTCCTTATTAGAGATGTTTTCCAGTGAGGGAAACTAAAATACCCCAGGAAAAGCAAAAAAGGAAAGAAAGAAAGAAACAAACAAAAAACACCCCACATTGTTTCTATTAGTTATCTGAGCCTTAAAAATATTTTTTCACCTTAAATTTGTAAATTAGAAAGACATTTTAATTATGTAATGAGAATTTACTATATAGAGAGGTTATAAAATTGGGTCTGGACCTTGTTTGATCTTGGTTATTGCTCAGGAATAAAAAGGAATACAGACTGAAAAACAAATATGTATTGAAAAGGTTAAAAAGGTACTGTGAGCAGAAAACTAAGGCAAGATAAAAAAGAAAGTTTAAAATTCTCCAGTGAGTAAAGGTGGTGGGTTTATATGCGTATTCTGTCCTCAGAGACTGAACCCTTTTCTACCTGTAGAGCCCCCATATTTCTGTCTATTGTAGACTTTATTCAGATCATTTAACTGGCAAGTCTGGGGTTTCTTAAATGTTCTATAAGCCAGCCATTCAAATATTGTTTAATATATATAAATATATGCTTCTTAGTCTCCTTTTCAATTTAAAAAAATATTAGTAATAGAGCTCGCTAGTGTATGTCGGTAAAAACAGCCTATCACCTGTCCTTGGTGTTATATTCTGCTCTTATACTGCATTGCCTGAAGTTGAAACAGTTGAAAGGGAGAGGAACATATTAAATGAAAGTACATGAATGTGGATATACTAAGAGAAAAGAGAAAGATGAAAAAAAGAAGAAAAAGCTGAAGCAATAAGAAATCTATACCTCAAGAAAAATGAGTTTCCAAATGAAATTAATTTTAACAGATTATTTAAAATAAACCAGGAATTTACAATATGCATTTAAATGGTTCAACAGCTATTTCAGTTATTGGCCAAGTAAATCCATAGTCTAAGAGGTATTCTTCTTGACATATATGTAAAAATCACTCTAACAGTTCATTATTTTCACAGAAAGATTAAAGTGATGTTAAACATCATCCTAATTTTACAGTTTGATGTTAATATTTATACTGTATACTTTATATACAATATTTCTTAAACATGAAAGTAAGAGTTTTGTGTTTCCCCAAAGAATGCAGTCTCAACTTAAAAAGTGCGATGTAATTCTATTTTTCTTGAGCCATCATTAACACAAATGTAAGTTCTGACTGAAGTAACTAAAACAAAAGGAAAAAACTCCTAGTTTAGAGTTGTGTTTTCAGCTGTGTTACAGCTGAAGAATTCCTGGAAAGTCAGTAGATAAAATTCAGACCACTCTGTCAGTGTTTTGCCCTTCCTGTGACATTCATGTATAAAAGAGTGAGAAGCAGCACATGCAGTTTCCTAATGGGTTACAAGGTGCTTATTGTCTGTACAAATATGGAGAAAAACAGTCAATACTTCCTCTTCTAGAAAAGTTAGTGTAAATACATATATTAATATATTATATAATGTATAGCATGTATGGTATATATTATATACATACATTTCTACACAAGGATATATTATTGTTGCTGCTGTTATTATGAATTATTACTATTGATGAGATGTGAGAATATGTGGCCTTTTCCATGGGGCAAAGCAGCCCGGGTGCAGCCCCCTTGGTGCTTTCTGGCTTTCCCGTATGAGCTGTAGCTGATGGGCTCAGGGGAGCTGCACAGAGCCAGGGAACTGCAGCACTCTGAACGAGCTGTGAGCTCTCCAGCTTTTGCAAACTCTTTTCCTTGAAGATTGATATTTTCAGAAGCCCTCGAGGAAATCTGCCAAGAATGACTGTCGTTAAAACTCTGTCCAACCTTAGTAACTCTGGAATATTTCAATCAGATCTCAATCCAGATATCAGGGAAAAGAGCTTCCTTTGATTAACAATGGTTGGACTTTACATAAGCTACAGCAGGAAACCCCATCCTTTATTTCAGTGCACAAGTAAACAGAGCAGCAGTTACTGTTATCAGCAGCTCATGGGGCTAACTTTTCAGCAGTTATTTATTCCAAAATTTTCCAAACAAATCTTCAGTCGCACAGCAATAATAAGGAAAATAATGTTGTGAGAAAATGTTTAATGTTACCAAAAGGAAAATCAAAACAATCACTGGTTTCTGCTTTGTTTTTTAATTTTTTCAACCTCTACAACATGGATGGTTAGAAGTTCTACTCTGTGGAGTAGCTTGTGCTCATTAATTTCATTTTGAGAAGTATGTGTGTTTTAGGATGTTTTCTGATTACCAATTCTAGCTCTTCTAAACAGCCTGATTCTTAGATATGGTTCTTCAAACCATAGAGCTCTAACATCCTGCAATGTGGTTGCATTTCACCAATAAGTTTTATTGTCCTAATGAGCTCTTTTTCAGGTTGCAATGCAATAATTTTCTTCTCCTAATTCTACTCTTTTAGTAACTGTTCTTTCAAGAGATATTTTATTAGTAATGTGATGTATCAAAATTATCTCCAAGTGAAAAAAACAGGTTAAAGGGTGAGAATACTTAGTGTGTTTGTACTATTGCAAAGTCCATATAGTTTTAGGTCTAACACGCAGTATTTATTTTTAATAGTTAATACTGAAGCACTTCCACACACGTCCACACTGGTGTGAAATGGTACTCAGGAGCTGACAACACGGTCAAAGATGAAAATCAGTTGGAACTAGATATGCTAAAGCCAATTGAAATGGAATACTAGTTAAAATGTGTGTTAGGGAAAAGTTGCTTGGAGTCACTGGACAAGAAAACCTACATCTAACACTACAAGATAACTCTTGCATAAAGAGCAATGGACAGTGTAACATCATCTTCTACACCTAGTAAGCAAAATGTACAAGTTTTATTCTGCATCCTTTGATTATCAGAAAAACAAAGGGAGAGAAAAGAAGTAGTATGGCTGTCCACCTCAAAATTCAAACTTTAATACAGGCTGGATGTAGATGGAAAGATTCAAATCCCAGAGCACTGGAGAACAACCATAGGAGAAATGCCTGCTATTAGCAAAAAGATTTCAGTTTGAGCTCCCACTGCAAACTGTTTTCATGGAAAATGTCCACATATATTTGAAGAAGCAGCCATGCGGAAACTTAAAATCCTTTGTAAGTCCTACTAATTATTTTAAAGGGAAAGTCCTTGCTAATTCCCTAACAGAAACATAGGAAAGCTACCTTACTCTCTAAGAATAGAGGAATTCTTCAGTTAGTGCTGAGGAAAATGGGATTAATGGGACTAATGGTCCATGTGTGGATGCTAAATTCTTGCTGCCAGAAGCCAAACTGATTTCAGCCATAGCATTCCTTCACTGGGTGATCCTGGCTAAAAGCCCAGCAAGCTGCCAGGGACCAGCCCTGCTGGCCTCTCACACCAGCAAGAGCCTTCAGATCAAATCCTCTCTGCTATGGCCCAGGGGTGTGCTAGAGAAAGCTGGGTGTTGGTAATGTTCTCCAGCTTGGCCTTAGTGAGTTCTGGAAGGTAAATGGATTATGGACAGTCAGCCAGTTCGACTTCTGACCTGACAGAAAAGACACAGTGACTTCATCCTGCTCCCAGTCATTCCTGAATAGCTTTCATGTGTCCTTACTCATGGTTCGGGCGCAGGAATGAAATATCACAAGAGCCCCGAGGCTCTTCTGTGAAACTTTTCCAGGAGTGAGTTTGTTCTGGTATCTCAGAATTTGTTCCTGTCACAGAGCAGAAGCTGATTTAGGATTTAAATGAAGCCTGCAAGATGTCAGTAGTGGCTTTGCCCTTTTGCTCCTCTGTTCAAGAAAAAATTCACAGGCTGTACAGTCTGGCACAATGCTGAAATATTTCTGCCTGTTGTTGCTTTACATTTCATTTTCATTTTCTAAAAATAGCTTCTTATAGAGAAAGAAAAAAATTGCTGAAATAATATTTAAAATCTCATTCATAATTATGTTCTAAAAAGAATACAATAAATGTTGCACCACATACATTGGCAATGACTGCTCTTTTTCAAAGGATTATAAACAAAATTTATCTTACTATTCTATATTTTCACTTTTTTCTCTATTTATCATAGTTCAGAGAAAGCAGGCATTATTTTATTAAGGCATAATATTCTAAATTACCTACAAATTAATTTTATTTGTACTACTTTTATTCTAGTAAATCTGCTGGGTTTATGGTTTTGGAACATTTTGTGAGTCTACCTGTCTAGTCCCCTTTGGATGATGAGTTGCTCACCTGTCAGTTTTGCTGAAGACAGGAGATACTCAGGCTGCTATTACACAGCATTAATGATCTGTCTGTCCATTCCAGGCAGAATGGAAAGTAATGCTGCTCTTTTCTGACATAGCAATCTACCTTCTGTGTGATAGAAAAATAGTAATGGAAGAACAGAAAAAAAAAACCCCAATCCTTTTGGAAGTCCATGGGGACTAACTAGGAAAATGCAGATTTTTTTGGTGTTTTTTTTTAATTTATTTTTATTTTTAATCATCTATTTTACTGGATCTCCCAGGAGTTGTAACACTGCTCATCTTTAAGGCTAATGAAGTTCCCTTGTGAATCATGCTGTTTGAACTATGTGGGGCATATCTTGATTAGCATATGTTTCTTCTAAAAATACATTTTGAAACCCCTGGAACTTGCCATTTGTTTGAAAGTTGTACCAGACTTTCAACCTTGCATCACTGATTATAGGACAAAAACTTTACTTTTAATCTTTATGGAAGGACATCTGGCTTTGTCTGCAATTCCTCTCCCTGGTGAAAATATAGCCCAATAATTCCCTCCAGAGCACAGGGGGGAAAAAAAGGTCTTTCTCAATGTGAAAGTGAAATATAAAACTTTAAGCTAATACTTACTTTACTATAGTCTAATTTAGGAACTCTCAGGGAGCTTAGATTTTAACCAGAATTCTCGGTTTATGTTTTTGGTTTTATTTTTAATATTCAAGTCTTTTTCTTGGGGTGTCTGTGGTCCTGGCTTTAAGGACATAGGAGCGACCATGTCAGCCCTGGGCCTAAAAAGGAAACAGAAGACACATTAGGGAACACTGCCAGATTTTGTTCTTACAGATTTAGTGTGTGTTGTCTATGTCCCATCCCTATGTGAACACCAGACTCAAATGGACAGCAAGGAATGTGTTGTGCCTAACACTACATTCTCACTTCAGGATTTCAAAGTGTATCGAACAGTCCTGAATTGTGAGCTCCATCCCCAGTTATTATGAAATCTGTAGAGCCAGTGAAAGTGTGGATACCTGTACTTCTCCCTAGAAAGATCTTCAGTGTGATTTCCACTGGTTCAGAACAACCATGTTCTGGTCACTGGTCACCCCTGGCAGAGGGGCTATTCCCAGAAAAGCACAGAGTGCTTGCTCTGGCGGTGGCTCAATGAAGGCAGCTCCCAGGGCTGCTGACAGTGAAGGATGTGTGTGTCACAACTGAACACATTATGTCTCCCTTTAGCAACCCGACCTGCCCTGGTTCATCAGCCAAGTCACTGGGAGGCAAGAATGTAAACACAGAAGAAGACTTTGTCTATTGGCATGACTCATCTTCCTTTTGTGCTAATCTAAACAGCTTTCCATCCTACCTGATGCATCTTTTTCATGCCTTGAAAAATGAAAATTTTCTTTTTTTACACTGCATGGAGATTAGCACTTTGGGAATTGACTTGACTAAAATCATACTGCAAGAATGTCTAACAATATTTGCAGATGGTTTTGTTGCAACTGTATTTTTGAACAGGTTTTTTTAATATATATATATATATCAAAATAAAAGAATTTGTGAAACATACTTCTCTTTAACCTGTATATACTAACAAATTTGAATGTTAAATTATACACAGGAGAGTATTATACAAGATAATCGATATATTAATCCATAATCTTGTATTAAGCCTTAATCTTGTAGCAAAACAAGATAGTCTCTTTTTTCCTTAAAAAGGTATAAAGCATATACTTCAGTTTCATCATCTCTATCTTTCAAGAAGATGAACTGCAATGAAAGATGAAAGTCTAGCTTGCTATTATTGTTTCTAAGCATTATGTAATGACCAGCCTTCAGTGATCTGGTTAATGTAAGAAGCTTCTCATGCGATCTATTGCTTCTTTTAATCAAAAATTCTCCCTGTTTTAAAAAATTAAGTCACCTTCTAAGGTAATCATAGACACAGAAGATCACTCACCTCTCCACAATGTCTGATTTGATTCCAGAATTTTCTGATTATATGGGTTGCAGTCAGTAGTTTCCTGATACCAGTCATTCTGAAATGGCCATATTTAGCTGTCTAGGGCATGTTAAGTAATGTTTATACACCTCACTTGCCTTCAAAGTGTCCAGTTTTCCTTCACATGTGTAAGCACATCAGCACTCTCTTATGATTGTTCATACAACGGGAGTCTCACAGATGCTTAAATATCATGGTTTAGTTTCCTCTACTAAGGTATGAGAGAGATTGGTCGTGTCTCAAAACTGCATTTATAATTATGTTACAGCATTTTCTTGCTGAACAGTTGCAAAAAGATACTTTTTGTCTGACCCATTTTATGCAATCCTCTGCAGCAAATTTTGCAGATTTTCAAAATAGGTCTTTCATGTGAAGCATTTGCAAAAATCAAAAATTGAAGTTAACATAGAATTATGTGGGCAAACAGAGGATCACTGCTAGCTGTCAAGCTGCTTGTAGACCTCCTTCAGGCTGCAAAACCTCTTCTCCATGAGCTGACTTCTGTTTCAAAGGGAGTTACTCCTGTCTTCTGCTGGTAAATTCCATTTGGCATTGCCAAATAAATCTCCAGTTCAAAGTGACATTTCTGTGTTTTCTGCCTGTCGGTGTTCCTCTAGCTCTTAGTTTTCATGGAGATTAACCTTTAATCAATTAACACACTAATTCCATATACAAATCAAACTCAAAGAGCTATTTCCCAGAGGATGCAAGCTTTTTATCTACATATTCAGAGCTGGGAGTGTCTGAGATATAAGCAGCAGTGATCCAAATCCATTTATTAGTCTGGGAAGAACAGACCTGTTACTACTCAATGCCTTTGTGCACTAGCCCATGAATGCTTTGTTTAGTGAGGCATTAAAATTTTTGAGATATTCTCCCAGAAGACTCAGTGTCAAATCCAGGGAACCTTGCACACCACAGTGGATTTGTATGTCTGTGCAAAGGGACAAATATAATCCTGTAATATCCAAATGGAAATTGCTAGATAACCTAAGACTCCTATATCCTGCTCAAGATAAGTGCAGTAGTAAATGTGCACCCTGAAGACCCCTATGGTTTCCTTCTTCAAGGAGGAGAAGAGAATGGAAACTTTCAGCTGACTGAAGTAATTTTATACCATGTCACAAAGAAAAACACAAGGCCTCATGAAAAAAGATTTGATGGTGTTTCCACATAACCATCCTTCTAACTCTCATTATGAATCCTTTCTTCTTCCATGTCATAAGACGTGAATATAATACATAAGTGTAAATACACGTTTCAAAAAATGCTTTCAGAAGTGAAAAGTAACTTGATACAAAGAATGTTACCTGATGCCAGGATGTCACATAAAAAGTCATTAAAATAATGGGGGCATCATTGTATGTTTATGGTTTTTTTCTAGAACTTTGCATCTTGTTTAGTCGTAGCATATGGACATAGTAAATACAGAATTTACTGTTTGTGGAAAACTTTAACTAGGCAAAATGCTGTGTTCAAGGCAGTGGAAGTTCCATGGGCTGAGTTTGTCTCTCTTGCTGATCCCTTTGCTTTCTGGATGACTGAAATAGCCTGGATAAAGTTAAAAGCAATCTGATCTAAAGTATTATTGATCTGTGTATGCAATATTAATAAAATAGATTGTTTTCATATTCAGTCTTTGGACCATTTCCTAGGTAAGGCTAGGGTTTCCTTTGAGAAATATTACATTCTATACTTGAAGCTAAAATTGCGCAAGTAATCAGACACTAGCAAAGAAAATCCAGCAGAAAGCAACTGAAAAACTTTTGAGAAAGTTTATGTTTCTTAAATAATTAATTTCCATTTTCTTTTGTAAACAAACAGAACACTTTTAATTATCAGTACATTATTCCTAAAAAAAACTATGATATAATAGTATTAAACAATTCCTAAAAATTTTGTTAGTTGCAGTGAAAATAAAGCTGACTTTTATCTAAAAGCCTGATTTTCAGGCATACTCAATTAGTTTAATAGGAGTTAAATTGTGACTCTGGGATGTGATAATAATTATTTGAAATTTGAATAAAATTTACAAAAATTAAAAGACCATTGAAGCACTTCAGATAGTAAACTTTTCTTCGAAGATGTGATTGAATTTCCCGGAACTCTTTATATGCATGGTGAATTATAAGAAAGGAATATTAAAAAAGAGGACTTTAACTAAGTACTAATTATGATGAGAAATTAATGTTGCTGAAATTAATATCCAAAATACTGGAAAAATACAATGATATCTACTTTTGCATCATATTCTTCTTCTAAAATTCCTGAGAGACCTCATTTTCAAACTGCAGTTATGCAAATGCAACTATTTATCTAGGCAAGAGAGGATTCCTGTAGCATTATATACAAGAGAAAAAATAATGGATTATTACACTGCAGCTGATGAAGTGAAACATATAATCTGAAAAATGTTTTTCAAAATTAATTGTTTAACTTTATCCAGTGCTATGTAGCTCGTCAAGATAGATGACACAAACTAGGTCCATAAAGGTTTAAAAATGCCCAGTGTCTGGAATCTTGCAAGGAGTACTATTCAGTCATCTGGGGTATGAAAATGAGTTTTATTCTGCATATAGCAACAACTAAAAAATTTTAATCTGTGCCGTGCTCCTGAAGGTGATGTGGATGAATACTGCCATGGGTGTTTCTCTTCCTAATTTACTCAAGGAAGTCATCCTAACTTCTCCCACCCAACCAAGCCCCAGAATGACCTCACCTTTTACTGGAACTGCTATAAAGTCCCCAGTCTCACATTTTCTGAAATATTTTTTTCATAATTCCTCTTAGTTTTACCATTCCCACCTATCATGAAAAGAAATAAACTGTAAATACAGACAGATGACCTTGGGAGCAGAAGATTCTATATTACCAAACAGGCTATGCTAGGAGAGAAAACAGTGTTTTGCTACTTGAAGAGTTTCACACCACTGGGTCAGAACTTTGATGAGCAGACTGCCACTACCAGATAAAATAGGACCAGAGGAAATCTGAGTTTGAAATAAAAGACATCTGTATGAAAGCTACAAACCAGTCAGTTTACTCAGTGTGTTGACACAACATTTAGATGAATCAGTGTTTCTGACAGAACACCATGATCTAGGTACTCTGTTAATATTAAGTATGTACCTGTTAATGTGTGCTTATGTTCTAGCATGGGAATCCCAGCAGGAAAAGATGAAAATTATTTTTTCAGTATGTTTTTCTGAAGCTGAGATTGATAAAATTCTTGTCAGACCATCCTCCAATGCTTCTTCTGGGCCACAGCTTCCAGCCAATCCTGATGTGTGTCACCCAATGGTAGCTCTGGTGAGCGTCTTGCAGTGATGACTCCTTCACCACCAAAGGACAGATTTTCAGGATGGAACAAGGGCTTTAAGAATAGCCAGCAGTCCTTTGGCACCCCCTGCTCTGGCAGATATCCAGCCCTGCTTCTCCCTGCCAGTGTTATCTGCAGTCAGCACAAGGAAAAGGCTCTTTGATTGGCAGATCTCCAAATTTTATTCCCTGAAAGCTCAGCTCCAGCCAGACAACTCTCCCACACAGTCACAACTATGTCACTGCTTGACTTCCTTCCAGCCAAGGCCAGTAGTCAGTGTCATGGTGCACTTTTGCTGCAGCCATCGCTGCCAAGGAAAACTGGGCCTAGCAAACCCCTTCCATCATTCCTGTAGGAGAAAGATTACATGCAAAAACAAGGCTGTAAATGCTCAACCCAAAGTGTCTTCTTCTTGTCCAGAACAGCTGCAATTTGAAGGAATGCTATTTGTCTGTCAATATATAGGGTAAAAAAAAAAAAAAAAAAAAAAATTCCTCAACTCCCCTTCTTCATGTCTCACACATCAAAGCATTTATATTTACATGCTAGACTAAGTCACTTCTCTTCACCAAGTCAGAAGAAACAGTAGAATAAAGTACAGCAGCTCTCACACATCTCATTTACAAAAGCACTAGAAGCACAGTAAACTTCCTTAATTACCTCTTCAAAGTGGTTACAAAGACTGAGAAAAGATGGCTCTGTCTGTCTTTTCACTCTTTATCTCCGCTTGCCAAACAGCTTCTGCTGAATCTTGAGTGCCAATTGCTGTAAAGTTACAGGTAAGATCCCATCTTTACTTGAAAGTTTAGATAGACTTCCAGGTTACAGATGGGACAATTTACCAAAATAGTTTTGCTAGAAATTCTACTTTGACATCATCCAGAAAGCAGTTCTTCTAACCTAGAGATGCTGTTTTGCAGTGGCATCTGTAGGTCCACATCATCGAAGATGTGAAGGCAGGAGTAGTAATGAGGAAAGAGGAAAAGATGGCACTCACAGGTTTCGCTCCATTAATGTTTCTGGTCCAAACCTATCAATCCAAACCAAGTAGAGCAATTTCAAGGGGTGGCAGGAGCCACCACTAGCTTCCTGGAAGGAACAGAGAGCTCAACACACTACTCAATACATTTCTTAATGTACACTGATGTGTAAATCCAGTTGGAGGGTGAAACTTTAACT
>JANRGV010000073.1:41666381-41708745 GCA_024734035.1 Alethe castanea
GCCTGAACGTGGGCACACACTTATGTTTAAGTTTTATTTATGGCTGAATGACTCAATTATTTATTTGTTTTTATGTTGAACATCAGATTAATAGCCAGTAGGAAAAAAGAATTTAGTATTGTTCTGAAAGAATCTTTAATGGTATAATCACAGAACTCAAGGCTGAAAGGGATATGTGATGTGTGAAATGTGATATGGTCCCATAGCAATTAGCAAGGGCATTCTGGGCACTGTCTAGTTTAACCCTATTTGTGTTACCATCTCAATGCACATGGAGCAAAAGTCAAATAAACTTTATATAATCTCCTGTTTAAAGGATTTTTCTGCCAATGAATTACCCTTGCTTTAGAAGCAGAGTCTGTTAACAGCAAGTGGGTGTACTAAAATGCAACAAAACTAATGTTACTGCTTCTGATGTTGGTATTTATGTAGGTGCAGTGCAGATGGTGTAGGCAATGGGATTGTTTTTCAGCTACATTCACATTACATTCTAAGATTTTTATGCTACTAAAAATATTTGTTTACTTAAAATGTACCAGATTCAGAATTCACAGGAAGTGACTCTACTGTTTTAAATATACTCTTTTAGTGATGCTTTAGATACTCTAAGCAGGGATATCTAAACCCAGATATGGGGTTATTCTCCTGTCTTCTGCTATAGGTCATACTGCCCTCTGGACTTCCTAAACATCCTACAGTCTCTAGGATAGCCTTGATTATTTCTGCATAGGAAGCTGAATTCCTCCATTCTTTTCTAAGGATTAACCCTGAGCAGGCAGTCAAAACCCTCACTCATTCTCCACACGCAAAATTGGGAAAGAATGAGAAAGGTATTAGTATGAACATTTCTGGTTTGACATAAAAGTGCCCTATGGAAAACCAAAGCTGTTTGCAGAAGCATTACAAAGGAATTAATTTGATGCTTGCCATGGTCATACAGGTGTTCAGCCATCTCTGGGAAAGCAGTGTTCCATCACACATAACCATTACTTGGGAAGGCAAACACCATTGACCCAATGTCCCCTCCATATTTCCCACGGCTTTTGTTTTTGAGTACAACATCATATGGTGTGGAATATCCTTTTGCTCAGCTGGGGTCAGCTACCCCAGCTGTGTCCTCTTCCAGCTTCTAATGCACCCTCAGCCCTCTTGCTTGAAGGGCATTGCGAGGGACAGAAAAGACCTTGGTGCTGTGTGAGCACTGCTCAGCCATAGCTAAAATATCCCTGTGACATCAACACTGTTTTGGTCACAAATCCAAAATAAGCACCATACAAGCTACTATGAAGAAAATTAACTTTATGCCAGCCAAAATGAGCACACTTAATAGAAATTATAACTTATGGCTGAGTAGCCCACTTATACATAATTTTCAACAGAGTTAAAACTTCAGAATGGGATTCCCGAGTCAACAGACAGAGCAGGGTTGTCCTAAATACTACTATTCCCTCTTTTCTTTGCTGTTCTGTATGTAGTGGAATCCTTCTGCCTTGTCAGAAGTGCATAGGACACTGACATATTCTTTCCAAGAATGTAAAACTGATACCAAAATCCTTACTCAGATAACTATTTTCTGTGTGAATTTTCAAAGAATTGTGTGGCTTCCTTTTTGTGCCATGCCTCGTGCTTTCAGAGAAAAGGCAAGCACTATCTTTGCTGCATGTACTTGGTGAAATCTGCAAGATCCAAATGTTTCAAATATTTTTTCCCTATATGGAAGCATTAGATGAGTTGGAAATGTTTTTATATGAGGGGTTTTTTTTCTTATCAATCAATAATAAGTGGAGTTTTATTTGTTGGGCTTGGCTTCATTTATTTTATTGTTTGAAATTTGAGCTGCCAAAAACAGATTATTACCTAAGAAACCTCAGCCTTCATTTATAATCAAAAAAGTTTCTAGCCTTCCAGACTGAATATTAATTGAAAGATAAGCATTCCCAGTGAGGCAGAAAACCCAAGAAACTCACTAACCCTGATGTGCTTGGTTCCAAATCTCATCTTTTGGGTGGGGTGGGCACAAGGTGTGGTACTAAAATAACTTGAGTGCCTGTGGCTGGCAGTACTGAATTGAAACCTCACAAGAAGAGTTTACCCCCATCATGCATTAAAACTTGTTTGTGAACAAAAATATTTTATATTAGCATATATATTTTACAGTAATTATCCCTACTAAGCTGCATCATGCTCTTTGTTAGTCATCTTTTTAGACAGATCTCTAGCTTCCCTTTTTTCTATTTGGCTCATATAGCAAATTCAGAATTTTGCTAATAGGATCATCAGGGACGTCACTCCCACCTTGCACTTCACTAATATGACAAGTACTTCTGTTCTTACTAGAATGAATGAATAAACAAAAATGTAAAAGCCATTCACAACATTTATATAACTTTGAATAATTATTCTGCTTTCTGAAAACTTAGTCCCAACTCTTGGGAAGGCAAATCAGGCTTCTGGGATGTAGTATTGTGTTTTATTACACATTGCCTTTTCTGAGGTAACTTCCTTCCTGTGGGATAGTTATCAGCACTGTGCACACTGTTCCTGATGGGACATTATCATCATTTTAGTACTGTGATACAACTGTTGTTTGTTTTAAAAGGCTATTCCCCTTTAATACCATGGTTACTTGTTTGCTGTTAAGACTAGAAACTAGACAGTAATATCAGCTTTATCATACAATTAATTGACTGCAATTCTTGAAATGACTAATATAGGATAAGAAGAGAAAATAATATCCTAATGAACATTCCTCGGTTGAAATTGAAGAAAAGTGGATATACATAACATACTGAATGCAAGATACTTGCTTCTCTAATTTTTTCAGTTTTATAGTACCCTCAGAATTAGCCATTTAAATTGTAATGTCATCTTCTGAGGATTATCCAGGCATTCTTGATCTTCAGACAGCATGTTAAACATATAAATTTTTGTGTTCACTCCATTAAATTAACTAAAACATATCATACAAATGGGGAAAAAATAGTAATCATCTCACTCAAAATTAAGATATGCAATGTTCTTTTCCATTTTCTCAATTGCTAAATACTTTTACTTTGATCAGAAGAAAAATTTCAAGAAAACTCATAAAGGAGATTTGTTACATTGGATGAACCTGCATTCAGGTTCCATTCGGAAATCTGTTAGCTATCTTTGGTTTGCAGTTAAGATCACAGAATTTCTAAAGATATTTTTAGCCTCCAACTCAGAATATTTGATTTTCAAAGGAGATCTTAATTATATCCAATAAAATTTCATAAAATCTTTTTAAAATTTTCTTCTAGACAAGTGATATTTAAATACAAGGAGAAGATAGGAGTTTAACATGAGATCAATTTACAAATGAAAAGCTGAATCACAAGTTTTACATGTCTCAGTGAGGACAAATATAAAAGAATTATACAAACAGAAGGAAAAAATTGAGTAAGGAGGTAATGGGGAGTAGAAAATAATGAGGACGTCAAGGAGTTTTATGAGTCTGACTAATGTAATTAAGGACAAATCAAAAGGATAAAATTCCCACCCAGAATTTTGTGTCTCAGAACAGGAGAAAATAAAAAAGGCTGCACAATTCTTTATAGACGATAATCTAAATAAAATTAATCTCTGAGCAAGCTCAGAGTCAAGAATTATATTTTTTGAGGAGCAAAGGGGTGAACAACATTTTTGGGAGGCTGCAAACTTGAAATACTTCCCTCCCTTTTAACAGTGGGAAAAGGGAGGAGAAGAAAACTGTAAGCTGAGTATGGAAAAACACTGAAGAATTATCAGATTGTTTGTAAACTCCTAGAAAACCATAAACAAAATAAGAGCCTGCACTGGTTTGGCTCAACTTGTTGCTGAGCATGACATCTTCAGTGGCCAGTGTAGACAAAGAGTAGCAGAACGATATCTAATATATTACAAAGATATTGGCATACTAAAACAAACAAATAAACAAACAAACACAAAAAAAGAACACCCGACACTTAACAAATCTTCTGATGTTAAGAATAGTCTAAATGAAATTGTTTAGTGGTGGGTCCATAATTAGCTGGAGGATCACATCCAGAAGTATTGTTAATGGTTCAAGATAGAATAATACTGCAATGAATCAATTTTACACAGGCATAAGTCCAGGAGGTATACTGGCTGATATTTAAGTAATGATAACTACTTTTATTATTCAGATATAAGATTGGGAGCAAATATACATATAAAAACATGGAGACCAAGCTATACTAAGTACAAACAGGTGGTCTCCATTTAAGTGGCAATGTAGACAGGTGGTCTGCATTTAGGTGGTAGTGCAGAGCAAAAGTAGTTTGGGGAGGGCGCTAATAGCCTGTCAAAACAGGTTTGTTCTTTACATTTACCTGTTACATGTGAATGACCAATGTCATGCTGTAGTAAAAAAGGGAGTTATACTTAAGGCATTCAAAAAATATATTTTCACTGTCATATAAAATATATAATTTTTAATCTCTGTGCTGTAACATTTGTACTTCAAGCATAATGTAAAACAATTGGAAAAAGTGGGAAAAATAGTCAAGAATGGTTGAGCGTTTAAAAACCATGATTTTTAAGAAAAGACTGGACTACCTGGATTCTTTAGAGTCCAGCAGACAGAAGAGAAACATGTTAATGGCATTCTACTACATAAAAACTACCTCAAAGAGGAAGATTCTCTTTTTTATGTTCATGATCAATAGAAAAAAAAATGAAGAGCTTAAATTGCAGCAGGATTTACATTACTCATTGAAAATTTTAATATTAGACAAACATCTTTCAAGCTAACCCCAGACATAATTGCTTGAGAGAGGAAAGGAAGAATGACTAAGCAACATCTTGAAGTCCCTTCCAGCATTCTTTCTATGGTTTTATGTTCCTCCTCTTTGGAGCAGAAGCTCTGAAGCTCAGAAGGCATTTTTTTCTGAGTTCTTTTATCTTATCCCTAGGCATTAGGCACAAAATGGGGCTGTAGTGAAGTAGTGCAGTACAGCTTCAAGAAATGCTATATTACAAGTTACATTCTGCATAACAATTCAAAGAGTCAATTGTTGTATGGAAATTTTTATTTGTATAACAAAAAGCCACAGAAATCTATTTTTAAAATCTGGTAATTTTTCCTGATGTATTTTATTACCTTTTTTATGAAAAATAATTTTACAAGTCACGGGTTTAAAATGTGAGCAGATGGATTAACAGCTAGTAGTAATGAAAACAGTGTAACTTTTAACAAATTCAGGAATAAATCTTGTAAAAAACAAAGAATTAATATCTTCATGTGGAATTTGAAGCATTTATCAGCTTTATCAGATAGCTCCGACAAACATACATGATGACTTTGGAGCAGACAACATGAATAATTTTATGTGCAAAAAACATAAACATGATGGCAGTGAGAACAGGCATTAAGTACAATTTTGTGTGTGCCCACAATGTATATGGTACAATTTTGATGAAGTACTGACATCTGTCTTATTAGCACCTGCAAATGGAGAGGTAGATTTAATATTTGGATAGTCCCATTTAGAACAAAAATATGAGGGTTTTTTGTGTTAAATGATTCAAGTACATGAAAATCTTCAGAAACAAAGGCTAAATAAAGGAAAAAGGGCATTGGTTAAAAGGATTGGATATCTTTATAAAGTTTTATTTAATAATAATGAGTTTAAATTACTCTTGGCTATGATTTAAATTAATTAGCATTTTGTGTTTTAAAAATGATGAAGAAATGCAATTTATCAAATATTTCCAGACAGTAGTGGTTGCTTTGGGAATTTCAGGAGTTGTGGTACCCTTAAGATAGATCATTTTTGGAGGATGCGTTCTGACAGTCCGGACCCCTTGCTGGAATTGGAACACCTGAAAATTGATAATCCAAACTCACAATCACTGTCCAAAATTCTGAATTATTGAGCTGTGTCCTAGAGACCTCATAAACATGATCAAATGATCAAATGCTAAGTGATCAATAGTGCAGGGAAAGATAAATTTAAAATGGTCAAGACAGATAGGAAGAACAGCTAGCACATTTAAGTAATGTGTCTAAGAAACACATGATATCTCTTTCTGCCATAGGCTGGCCATGAAGGGTTATTCATAAATACAGTTTTGTATACCCCACGCAAAATTGCTAAATATCTGATGCATATTAATTATACAATTGTAAATGTCTAATTATAAAAAATGGAAATAAGAGAAGCTACAAATCTTACAGCACTTTTTAGAATAACTCATATCAAGTTATTTTGCCCACAGAAGTGAAGGTTTTGCAAATAGTTAATCTGAAGCATGAAAAAAATTTAAGATTATATTTTCACTTGAAAAATATATAGGATTAGATATCTGTTGTGTCCTCAAAATGGATAGTCCTACATTTAGCACTGACCTAGCCTCCCACAGAATCCTCACTAAAGTGGGGGTTGTAGGTCTGCAGTAGGAAAATGAAGAGCTGCTACAGTCATCTCAGTAGAGCTGCACATCATTTAAAGGGAAATTTCATTCACATAGTATGTTTGTACTTGCCTCAGAAGGGTTCTTTTTGTACTAGTATAAGTTTAAAGAGCAGATAAGTTCCTCATTTTTCTTGAGAAGAATTAAAAGGCTGAAACTAAATGACCGTACTGAAATAAATCTTTGCAAATAATTGAAAAATTCAGATTTAATAACTCATATAATGATGAAAGATATTAAACAGAATAACCAAAAATTACTCAGAATAATCAGATGTTCCTCTAGGAATGAAAATCTGTACCATAGAGCAATAGCTTCTCTACAGAGATCAGTTAGGAGCTATTCCATTAAACCCAGAGAAGAAAAAACAGCCTGATATAAATTAACACACTGTAGAATAAATGGGTTGTTGGAGATAGAGAACACTGTGGGAGTTGCTTAGTCTGGATTTTAATCATGCGATATTTTTTGTCTGAGTGTATATTTTTCAATATATTCCTTATTTATTTGCTTCTGAAGGTAAATTTTTCAGAAGTACGATCTGGTTTCTTGTGTGGTTTGACTCCATGATTGTTTACTCTCTCAGGCAGAAATTATTTATAAATAAACAGCTGAGATCTTATTTATGGTTAAGGAATATTTAGACATAGAAGGAGGAAAGCTCATCTTATCAAGTGTTCTGCTTTCAAAACTGTCTGAGCTGTTCGGGCCTGTTTGAGAAAATACTGCACTAATTTAGTCAAACTACATATGTCCTCCAGAGCTGAAACAGCAGCTGGCAAGAGCTTTGTGTTGGCCAGTGGTCTCTGTATTTGCATTGGACAGACCTTTCACCTTGGCAGCTATAAATGTAATACAAAGATTATCTCAGTCGTTAGAGAATTTATTCTCGCTGGCTGCCCAATCAGGTTGTGGTCAGGGAGGTAACAGTATATGCACAACCCATCTGCAGCCTCTAGAATTAGTGGGATGATTTCTATTTCCATAATGTACTCTTGTGCTGATTCCCTGAACAGTATCTCCTTACAGGAAAGTTTTTCAAAACAAATTGTCAGTATTTCTCATAAGGAGAGGATTATTGTTGTCAAGTAACTGTCTAAAAAGACAAGACCATAAGGAGCGAATAATGAAAGCTCACAAATTGGCATATGTGAAATTCAAGTTCATCTTGGAAACTATTCCTGCATTACTAATCAACTAATAACATAATGTCTTCCAAGTATGTGTGTTAATAAAGACCCTGGGGAGGTAAACAAAAGAATTATGCCTTTTCTTTTGCCCAAGAGAGCCAGGCTTACAGCAGAACATATGCAATTCTGAAGCACTACAGTGGAAGAGAGAGAAGATCCTGAGTGTGTTTTGTATCGTCAGACTATCTGCTTTTACTCTTGGCAGCTCCAGCCTTCAGCAACACAAGAATCTCAGGCATTTAAATAGAGGGTAATGGAGGTTGCACGTCACTATTTCAGTTGATATAGCTCTCTGGCAAAACCATAATGATGCAAAACAAGAGGTTGAGCAGTAGAATTCATAAGGGTCCTTTATATCCCTCTTAATTTAAGAGCTTATGAAATCACTAGTTATTACTTATCCTAGAACTGGGGTAATTCAGCTTTCTTAGAACTAAACAGAATAAATCACCCTAGAGGGGTCTTCAGTCAAGACTTGTTTGAATTCTGTTGAGGAGGAGAACATGTTTGATTTCTAAAATGCAAAGCTGAGACCATATTCCATATACCAGTAGTATAGACTCCCTCTACTAGAACTTAAATAGCAATTAATTGTAATCTCCTGAATCAGTAAAACCACCATAGCTTATATCAGCTGAGGTCCTCTTCCATGTTTATTTAGAATCTGTTTATGTATCCTTCCCTCAGTCAGAGCTTCTGTTTAAAAGGGTTATTTATTTTTTCCAGCTTAGTTTATCTAATAAGTATCAAAAATAGAACTCCAGTAAAGGGTGCTAGAAGGTTTAAAAGTGTTATTTGAGAAATTCTTAATTCTCCTTAACACTGTTAATTTTATAGGTTGTCTTTATTACAAAGATATTTTAATGAAATGGCTTTCTACAAATTTTTCATCCCATATTTTCATTCAGTTGTGCTGAACATTTTCTCTGGGGTAGATAATCACCAGAGATGTAACCTGCTAATGTCAACCATTGTAATGAATCTACTCCATTCCCTATAGAGTTTTTCCATCTCTAGAAATATTGCATTTCATTTAAATTGTACCCATTGAAAACACATATTTCAGCTCAAAGACCCAGAGGCATTATTTTTCACCCTTGATGTGGATCGTTCCAGTCCTTATAATACAAACAATTCTTTACCCTTAGAATTTCAGCAGCATTATTTTTTCAGAGATTCAATTTCAAGCTATCTGGAGCAGTGCTGTCCAAGATGTGCCTAGAATATTTCAATAACTATTGAAAGAAATAGGTTAGTCAAAAAGGACAAAGTCCATAATTAGTTAAATGATTTCTGGGTTTTCTAGTGTTAAAATTCATTAACAACTTTCAATAATATATATAACTCTGTATCTGTTTTTGAGTCAGAAAATCATGGTCTCAACTTCATTTTAGGGGAAAATGTTATAAAAAAAAAATCTTTGCTTGTGTTTTGGATATTAGATTAGGATCTTCCAGGGCAAGTAATAGAAGCACTTGGATACACTAGGATTAGATTTTCCTTTATCAGGATGATATTGGAAATAGGCTATTGCAGATAGCTGTCTGAAATACTTGATGTTCTGTGGCAAATCTAATGGAAAGTGAGAAGTTAGGAAAGATTAGGGAAGAAATGGAGTTCAAATAAAATTACTTTTTATAGTATATAAATCCATAGTTCCTGCCCTTTGAATCATGTATGCAGGAATAGCAATCACATCCAAGCTTTATGTAAAAAACTGAGAAAAGATGACAGAAAAGTAAATCCAGTGAGATACATATCAGTTAGTATATATCTGCAGATTGAACAATCAACATCAATTTATTTTCCTGTATCCATTTATATATATGTGTGACTAATTTTAACCCTAAAGGCATTGTTCCTTATTATTTAGTTTATTATGCTTTCTTCAAAACACTGTAAATATAGTTTCCTAATATGATATTTTGCCTACTTTTGAGGAAGAAGGGAGAGAAACAGCAACAAATATTTAGTGGAAAGTGTATGCAACTGTTAAGATTGTATGAAGTCAACCTCTGTCATGAGCTAAACGTACAAAAATGTGCTTAAAATACAGTCCAGTAATATATTTCTTGTGAATGTAATGATAGTAAATCATCAATGGAGTAGTTATAGTTTTTTAATTCTGTCTAATTGTTTTATTTTAAAAGTAGCAACAAAAAGAATCAAGAGAATTTGGATAACAGGTCAAGGTTTATCATAGATCACTTGCATAAATGTGGGCATTTGATTTGTGCCTCATATTCCATCTATTAAGTTCACAGTATATAAAGTGTTTTTCCTTTTTAATTAGATCTGAAAGGTCTCAATCCCTGTAGAAATCGATTCACTATGTACTGCAGTGCCTGCTTCCTGATGTCTGTCCTGAAGATGAGCCTGAAACCTTACACCAAGGCTTTATACTGGACTCAGGGAAAGTTGGGCATGTAGATACGGTGTCCAAAATCTTCATCTGAGCTAGTTAGTATGGAATACTGGGGGTAAAAATGTGCCTTCAGCCTTGGAAGGCATTCAGTCAAAAAGTGGGACTCTGTAGTACAGTGTTTGAATATATGAGATCTGATTCTGATTCCTACTTTGACTTGCCTTACACTGAAACCTAGGTTTCAACCAGAATTACAAGTTATTAATTTCTCATCTATATGAGAGAGCTTCTGTCTCTATTTCCCTTTCTTTGTTTCTGGCTTAATATTTCTTCCATGTTTCCTTATGATGGGTAGGTTTCAGAAGGAGCAGAGTTCAGAAGGAAAGGAACAGTCCATATTGGGATAAGGTTTTGATGTGAAATTTGCGCTGTCTCTTGAACTCAAAAAAAAATGCATTTCTGGGCAGTTAGAGAAGCAAAACTTAAAAAGCCTGCGACATTTTCAGATAAAAATCTGTGTCTCCTAAAGAGTAGAATTTCCTCCATGGCTCAGTGCCTAAATAACAGGGATTTTTCAGGATGTTAGTTTCAGCTGTGAGTATTTAAGCTATGTCCAAACTATAAATTTTAATTGAGTTAATAAAAATAGGTTGAATGACAAATACTCCAAGGAGCAGAAGACCCACTCCACAGGCATTTTCTTGGTATTAGTTCTTCTTTCCTTCCTCTGAAGTAGAAAATAAAATGTTTCTATAGAACAATTTATCAATGTCTTTTGCATTTGGAGGATAAGTCTAGAATGATTTGTATAATAATTACTGCTTTGATATACTCATCCTCATAGAGAACAGTTTACTCCATCATCTCAGACATTGATAAGGGTCAGAATATCAGTAATAATACAGTATTGTTAGTAGTATCAGTATGCTAAATAAGATGATGCATGATTACCAGGAGTCTGATCCTGAACTGTCCATCAGTTCTATGGATATTTCACCATTCCTACTTTTGAGTAAAAGATGCATTTTTTTCCTCTAAAGAGTCTTTTGTTAATGCAGGTATGAGAGAAACAGTAATTAAAATCATACCTATGTCTTCATCTGTGGTCTTTTACATGCTTGCTTCTAAATTTATACATGTATATAGTATGTGTGGATATAATATATGTCAATATGTAGCTCAAGTGATCTTGCCTTTGTCTGAATGTGTGTTTTATAGCATATGTGTACCTTTTTCAGTCTATGTAGCTACTAGTTTTGTCAGTTTCGCCTTTTTTTTTTTTGTAATTGATCTTTATATTGTGATTTACTGGGGAGCAAAACCTTCAAGCAGCTAGTAGATTTTCTTCTTTCCCTTCAGGGCAACTGCCCAAAATGACTGAATGCTACCAATCACATAATGAACTCTACCCACAATGCCCTTCCCTCCTTACCCTATTCAAATTAGAGCTATGTCCTGCTCTGCATTTTAAATTATATAATGTAATTGCATATTATAATAAAGTGAGCAACCCAAAACCTCGTGAATGGAAGCAGACTTGTTCACTTGTGTTTGATATGGTCCACCTATTGTCCACCAAAGCAAGCACTGCCTTTAAATTTGGATCCTGAGACCCAACACTGGGAAATGCAGGGGTTCACTATTGAGAAGATCAGTCAGTGCAGCAAGCAGTACTGCAGAAGCATATTCTTATGAAGTTCTGGGTTTGTTAAAGAAAGCAAGCCTGTGCTCTGTTATAAATGAAGGACTTCTTCTGAATCTATGTTTGATATTATAGATGTTACTTTTTAAAAATATTCTTGCACTGTTATTGGTATTTTGCACTTATGAATAAAATTCTTGGCATTCACTTCAAATAAAGTTCTTTACACAATACGGTCACTTAAAATATTGCTCGTAAAGTTTGCCATATATGTTGATCTTTGGTTTGACTTATATAAGTCTTGGGCAGCAATCCAAGTATGGTGAAGGCTTACTGTTTAATTTGTTTTATCAAGTCAAGTTTTCTTTCAATTGCTGCTAAGAAGTGAAATATTAATCAATCAGCAAACATAGTAAAAATAGTTCTGAAAACAACCTTCAGTAAAAGCTGATATAGAAGCACTGAAGCATGAATAGCCATTTGCACATTAACTTAAGCAGGCAACTTAGAAACTGAGTTGCTCAGAAACCAGAAACCATAGCACGTCAAATTAGTTCAAGGAAGAATTAAGCTGACATGATTTGTTCTATGCTATTGTATTATACTTCTACAAGTATTTTTAATTACATGTATTAATCTCTTCTCATTTTTAGTTGGTATGGGTTTTTTTAATATCACTGACATATAGGATACATCTTTTGCTTGTATGGTCTTTTTTGCATGGTGTTACTAAGTAAATAATAGGAGTAATTCTGAATCCAATCAAAAATATGCTTAAAATCTCAAACTTTATCATCATGTTACTTTTTAAACAACAGATATAGACAAGCAAATAATCTGGATATCTGAGAAAATTATACAGAGTTATCACAGACACAATAATCATAAAAAGATTAAGGCTGGCAGAGACTTCTTGAGATTGTCTTGTCCAAATCTCCTGCTAAAGAAGGGCTACCTAGAATAGGCTGCCCTTGACCATGTTCAAATAGCTTTTTGAATATCTCCAAGAAAGGAGATTCTACATGTCTGGTCAACCTGTGCCAGCTTTGATCAATCTCACAGCAAAATTGTGTCTTCTTCTCTTTCAGGAAGAATTTTATACTTATTTGGTTTTTGTCTGTAAAAGAGGTTTTGTTTTGATGTGTTTTGGTTTTATTTGGTTTTGTTTTGATTTGATTTTTTTCTTGGGTTTTTTAATTTAAAAAACCCCATACTTCTTCTCTATTTAAATTATAGAAACCTTATCTTTCTTCCCCTATCAAAAAGCCCTGAAACACAGTCACTGGTATTTACTTTAATTGCAAATAGTGGAACAGATAATTTCTTAATTCTTAGCATTTTCTGAGGAGGAATAGTAATTTTTTGTCGTTGTTTTTAAGAAAAAGTTGGGGAGTTTTGGAGCTCTTCAGCTTTTCATGAATTTTTAGAAACTGACACAAAAAAACATTCCAAGGGTAGGAGACTATAATTCCTCCAGAGTTTGCTCTGTAAATAGTGCTGTCCTGCAAAATTTCCTTAGATGCTTATTTATATATTTCCATTCCCAAAACTGTCTTCATAAGCAATATCTTAATCAAGTGAACATAGTCACATATGTAATTCATTCACGGATTTGATAGAATTAGTATGCTCTATTTTTCACCAATTAAAAATAGCATTTACTCTTGGGAAGAAACTTCAGGGACTGGGGGTTTTCTAAGTTCTCTCTAATGTCAGACAGTGGTGCTACTTTCAGCTGAGTACAATCTTGCTTGATCCAAATTTTCTACAAGGTGACCAGAACAATTAAGACTTATATGTGACTGCATTGTCCTTTGCTATGTTTTCTCTGCAAATAATGCATATGGCAGGTACTTAGGATTTTAAACATGTCTATTTTGTATATAAATATTATATTAGTATTATGCTGTAGAATTAGCATGTACAGAAGCTTTCATTGCATGTCAAGACTTTTATATTCTGCTTTCATTATTACTTCCTTTCAACAGTTTTGCTGAGTTATGTATATTACATATGAAATGTGTTTACTGAATCTTGAGGCTATGTCTGGCAATGGACCATTCAAATTCAAAGTGGTCATGAATCATATTCATGCCAGAATATGTTGCTTAGCAGCATTATGAGGTTAAGATCTCAGAGAGCTACAAATATTTTAGAGGTCATTGTGCCTAGCACGCTCTCGTGTCAGACAACCATGTCACATGGTCATGTCATAAACACACCAAGCTTCTTCTTTAAAATCATTTGTATTGATCTAAGAAAATAAGCAAAGAGCTGTATCAGAAAACCTGCATAGTTTTGAATGCATAAATTTTTAAATCATATATATATAAACTCTAATTTTTTAATTTTTAATTTTATCTTTGGTATCATAGCCAAAGATAAAATGTCATGGTAACAGATGTGTACTAATATTAGAGTTATATTGGGATATTTCCTAATCTGTGGGGAACAATAAGATAAAATTCCATTCAAAACTGCAAAAACACGGATACAACTCAGCATGAATAAAACTTTTTATACTTTACCTTCAGACGAGAGAGAAGGTTGTTTGAAGCACTTAACTTCCTGTCAGTTCTCGGAAAGGATGAAAAGATAGGAAAGGACTTAAAAGCTTTTGAATACTATGAATATACATCAACTCTTTAATTTCCTATTCTTGTGTCTTTCAGGGGCAAAATCGTAGTCCAAACACATTTTCAAAAAACATTTATGAAAGCACTAAAACTGACTGTTAGAGCTGAATTAAAGAAGAAACAGAAATATTTCTTCATTCATGGTAGGTGACAGATGAGAAGTCCAGCAGACAGGACAGAGTCACAGTAATTGCCCAATATCACCTTCTGAAGTGTTTTTAAAGGTAAGAACAAACATTCTAGTCTATACCTGCCTGGGTCTCTGGGTGAGGCAACAAAACCTCAAGGTCATTGTTGACTGCTGATGGGAATTATGTTGGCTCATCTAAGCTTGATGATAGAAATTAAAAATAAACAAAAATTGCACTGCATCCCTCAGTCCTTGGGATCACACAACAAAGTGAAAAGGAAATTATGATCTAAAATATTGTTTTTAGTTCTGTAGTTACTGAAAATAAAGAGCTCTGTTTTGCATTATGCTACCTTATCCACTTCTAAATAATTGTGAGATGTTGACTCACATCTGATTCAGATATACAACAATATTCTCAGTGGGTGGTGCACTAACTTAGGAAATTTTTGCATTGTTCTAGCTTGTCAAGCTTGTATTTTCATGCAAATCTTGATTAAGTTCACTAGAAGAAAAAATATGATTCCATAATTATACCTTGAAGTAGCAAATGCAGCCCAAATTTAAGAAAATAGAAGATCCACTTCTTTATAAGAAGTAGTCAGTGTAAAACCATCTGCTTCTATGACTTAGTTTTCTCTAGCATACCTAGGTTCCTGGTCATCAGTTCAAAAATCAAGGTTTATCCTTTGAGTACTTGGTGTCAGTAAACATTGTGGTGACCCAGAACACATGTACAGAGGTATCCTTCTCCTCAGCACCTGGACTATTCTTGGATTATTTTAATGTATTTTTAAAGCAATTCATGCAACACCAATGACTGCAGTACGCATTTGTACTCAGTATATATGTATGTATTTCTGATGTGTCGATATTAACATTTAAACACGTTACTCTTACTACTGAAAAATAATTCAATATTTGTACTTTATTGAACTCAGTACTTCATATTCTGAGTTCTGGGTTTCCTCCCCACACTGCTATTTCTCTTCCCCGTCGATGTTCAAACATCAAACTTCAAAAATCAAAATAGTTTACAAACTTTTGAATTGAAAGCAACAACTCTCAGGAGGCGTGGATAGGCATGGATAATATTTTCTTCCTTGTAAAACCACCTTGAGGGAACTCACAAAAAAATCAGTAAGTATACTATATTACAATTGTCTTACTGCTTTATTTTTAAAAGACTTCTACTGAAAACAAGTGAAATTTTTGGTCTATTTCTCATGGTAAGCAATCATCAAAGTAATTCTTCCTAACATATTACTTATCTGTACTAGTGACTTTGGATCTTAAATATCAGTGATCCAAAATGAAAAGATAAAGGCTTTAAAAAAAATAAAAACAATTATCAAGAAAGTCTACTCCAGTAAAAAGAAAACAAAGCTGAAATTGAATTTAACCATTGGTAAATGAAAAAAATATTAACGCACTGTCAGAAAAAAACATATTCTTGCAATAATTTATTATTTGGTGGAACATAAATGTGTAGAAAAAAAATAACCCCCTTTTCAATCCAGAAGCATAATATTTTCCACAGACAGGATAGTTAATGCCGAAAGTTTCTATACACAGTACTGCTTTCACTAAGATACCATAGTTTAAAATGAATAATTTTCTTTTAAATAAAAGTTTCAGATAATAAAAGCATTTTGTAAAAAAGAGGAAATCTTCATTCATTGGTAAGTAGGATGCTTTGATCTGTTGATTAAGCTCCTTTTCAGAATATGCATTCCTTGTAGTCTCTATGGGGATCCAGATAGTGGCATTATGTACAGTGCCTAAACACAGAATTAACCTAATTCTAGTGTATTTTCTGCACTTTGGAAGTTATTAAAAGAGGTTGCTATGGCAATAGCTGTTGAACTCCAGAATAATCAAGACTAAATTTGTTCTAACAATCAGAGCTAGGAACAATCACTCCCTATTTATTTGTGCACTGTGACAGAGTTGCAATTGTCAGAAAGTCAGCCAGCCTTATAATTTTAACAGGACTCCTGGGAGGAATGGAAAGTACAGCTTTGCAGGTGTGGAACAGAAACACAGAGAAGCCAAGTGATTTGGTAGTCTCATAGAAGGTCTGACAGACTGGGAAATTCTTTCTCTCATTTAATCTTTGTATGTGTAAGTACGTCATCTACTGTTTAAGGCCAGGTTGAAGTGTCCTAGAATTTGTTGCTCTGCTGGTATTTAAAAGCAAAACGCACAAACAAGCAAGCAATTAATCAGACACCAAAATGTGACTGTGTTGATTATAGGTACCCTAGTAAGTTGATCAGGGCCAGGAAAGAGACTTGCTCACAAGTAGCTGTATGCCTTAGCAACACTGGCTGACATTAAACTGTTAGCATAGTGCAAATACTCACTGCTGTTCGACTGCACAGATCCTGCCAATGTTTGGCCCAGGGCCACAAATACTCTCCCAGTGCCAGAGCATGATCCTGAGCCCATCCAGGAGCAGGGAAGACCCTCCCTCCCAGAAGGCAACACAAGGTTTTTACTAGAACCTAGAGCAAAAGAGTAGTTTTTCTCTCTCTTTCTTAGACTGAGAAAGAAGAAAAAACAAAGTAAATGAGGGGCTTTGGATGATACAGTAAATTTTATGTGCTGTATTATAGACTGGTTTTTTGTGTAAATAGGCAGAAAAATATAGATTTTATATTAAAAAATAAACATTTGGGAAATTGCAGTTCAGGGGTAATTGCAGGATGTTTGAAAAGGCTGTCTTACACAAACACCTTGTGTAATTGATGGCTTCTTCTTCCTTTAAATTCTTTGCAATCCCTCCAATTTTCTACAGTAACTGCAGACCATAGAAATTGAGCATTGTTTTAATTTAACCTGATACAGTATAGAAAGCAAATGAATCCTGCTTTCAGTGTATAAGCTTGTTGTTATGAAGGATGAAGTGTCAGAGAATGAAATTTTCTGAAATACTTACAACAGTAGTTAGGAACAATGTTCCCTAAGACCATGAAGCCTATCAGAATTTTTAACCTTTTGGGAATCAGTGTCCTGATCAAAGTCTGTCACTCCTCTTCAGCTGGAAGTATAGCAAAGAACCATTTTATTATATGTATTTTCTACCAGAGAAAGAGGTTTCTAGATTTATGGAAGACCATTGTATGAACCCTCTTCTTTAAAATTACATAAATTGAGTCATCCATTTGTTCCTCTGAACTATGCATCCACGAAAGTGTGCTATCATATGATTAATTTAATAAACCTGACTCAATTTCTTGGTATTTTATGAAATATCTATTTAAGTTTAAAGGTAATCCAGGTAATGAAAACAATTTTGGGAAGAAGGCATACTTTTGGAGTGCTTATAGACAGACAATTTACTAATGAGTCATTGTAGTTGCCAGGAAATGGATTGAATTAGCAAATTTTGATTATTTTGCATAAATTGAGTCAAACACTAGTAACCAGTTTATGTACACAAGACTTTCTGAGCATACCAAATTGTGGGTAATGTTTTTTGAAATAGTTCTCTAACGTTCTGTGTCTGTGGGAACCTGGTGGTTCAATGCTCTTTAGTGCTGGTAGAATCCATCAATATGTGCTGTAAGAACATACAGTTCCATGTTGCAATTCAAATATAGAGAAAAGTCAGACATCTTAAGACAAAATATATTTAACTATTCTTGTCTAATGAACTCTTCTCAGTTAATATACTAAAAAATAAAGGAAGGAAAAAAGCAAGAAGAGAATAAAGCAATGAAGGAAGGACATTTTTCTGCTATTCTCTGCAAAGTGAAAAGGAAAACTTGAATGGTGGAAGAACTGAGATATTTGCAGAATCACCTGTTTGTACCATGGAAATAGTGCTGACTGGAGTGAATGAAATCTCTATAACCCCTTTAGCAATTCCTAAATTACTACTGACCCTACTTACAGGTAAAAAGACTAGTGATACGATTTCTAACTCCTTCATTCCTCTAAATGCACACAAATTCCCCCATTTTCTGGTGCTGGTTCTGTTTACAGAAAGAACAAAGCATATAAAAACAGAAAAATTACATAATAAAAGTACTTTATATTTTAGAAAATCATGTTAAAACTGCAGTAATTTCTAATAAAAAATTGTGGAATAACTTTGCTCACATTATTTGCATGCTAGTATCTGACCAGTGTTTGTGGTTACCAGAGTTCCCAGTCCTCCACTATTTGTTACTGTCTTTAGTCAGATATGAAAAAGTAATTAGATTGCCTTAGTTAACTGTTTGAGAATTAAATTCCACTTTCTTAAATTTAGATAAACCCCTGATGTTTTAGTTCTGTGCTTCTATCAAGGTGCCATTATGATTAAATAATGTTTTTACTACATTTGTGTTCTTAGATACATTAACCCCCGATAAATATGTGCAACATAAAAATGCATAAATAGAAACAAATTAAAAGATTGTCTTAAAAACACAATAAACCACCAAAAAAAAAAAAAGAAGAAAATTTGAATAAGCCACAAAAACCTCAACATATGTTTAAAGTTGGTATTGATATGCTGCTTCACATAACACGGCTATCTCATCATTACACTCTTTTATATGAACCAGTGTCTCTAGAGAGTTTAAATATGTCTCATTATGCAGTACAGTATAACCAGGAGAGGAACTGGGGGAAAAGAATTGTGATTTTGAAACACTGAGTTCCTGACACAAGATTATCTTTAAAATATTTCTCTTATACTACTTATTTAAACAGGAGTATTTCCTCTTCTTTTATTTATTTTCCAATTTGGCCTTGTGAATTTTTATGAAAAATGGCACTTTTTTCAAAACTAACTAAAGTACTTTCTATCTAGTTCTTACAATGAATGAAGGATTAGCTATCATACAACATTGTCTGGAGGACTACATGAAAAAATGCTCAATCCATCTCAAGACTTCTAAAAGATGCCCAAGAAATGATTCTGAGACCAATTTTGAAAGAAGAGCAGGTGTCAATGAAGACAGATGTGAAAAAAATCCCAGGAAGTATCCAAATAAGATGTCACAAGAACTATTGCATATAACAATAGAGAAGGTTAACCAGGAGACCTTATTATGCATAACAATGCTCTTGACAAAGGTCACTGAGGCAAATTCAAAGATCACAAATCCTTCGTTCCTCAGTACATACCTAACACATGGATATACTTTGAAATCAAAAGTTTAAAAAAGAGGAAGAATAAAAAAGTATTTGATATATCCAAGACTGCAAGTATGAGTTTAGGCAATGCAAAGCAGCAAGAGAATTGGAAGCAGAACATAATATTTTGGAGAGCTTTAAATTATAGACTTTCAGAATTTGTATTAATTTTTAAGTTTTTTTAAGGCCAACATTAAGCTGCCATGGGGGAAGCCAAAATTTTTTTCATGACTACTGCTAGGAATTTGCTTTTTGCATTCTATCTGATACTGTCCCCAGTCAGCATCTGCAGACTTGACTAAATAGACATTGGATATATTTTAACAATATCATTCCCAAGACCCCAAGAAACACAAAAAATTGACTAAAAATATAAGACACACCATTCCCCCAAGCTATGAACAGGAAATTCAAAATCAGTATGCAGTATTGGTCACAGGGATACAATCCAGGTACGTATACTACAATGCATTTAATAATTGACAAAGTACATGAAAGTAGTAGAAATAAAAATATCTTGAAGACAAGCTAAGCACCTTGTATATATTTTCCATTCAAGGATTAACTGTCTCCATTACTTCAGTAGTGCAAACATCTTTCTTTGAAAACACTGTGAATCAGGTATACTTCATCAGGTATGACCATTAAATGTTTAAAATCTGAGGTATTATAATTATTCTCAGTCATTCTTATTCTACTCCTTGACCAGAGAGATAAGACATTATTAATAGTTGAGGACATACATGCTGTAAATTTCTTGAACAGAATGAGTAATTGAATAAAACGTACACATAAAATCATAAAGATTAAATTGTTTAATTGTTATTTCCTTTGCTATGTAGGCAAAAGATTGTGCTTAATTCTTCTTTCAGCACAGCCAAAATAATTTTATATGATGTGCTGTTCTCACTGAGTAGGGTGTGGTCTGACATTTTTTGTCTTAACTACCTCTATACCAGGGCTCTGGCAACAAACTTTGGGAACTCAGCTTCTCCTTATGTCCCATCACATATGAAATATGCAGAGTTCATTGCAATTACCTCTCTTTAATTGTCTGTCATCACTTCAGCCTATGCTGAAAATAACAAGTTGCAAACCCCTAAACATGAGGACAAGATCAATCTGTGGTTCATTTAAGTGTCTATCTAACAATATGCTAAGTGCTCTGAACTCTTTCCAGCAGAGCAACTACTTTTGGACTCAGAGAAAAACATTGGAACTGTCCAGCTGTATCCAAGGAGACATCTCTCTCATCCTTGAGGCTAAACAGTTGTTTTAATTGCTGGGCCTAATTATTTTCTTGGATCAGTGACAGCATGCTCAGTGTTTCGTAAGATCAAGATTAGGTCCAGAAAATTTTAGAACTCAATCCTATAGTTTGTTTTCTTTTCCAGTTTTCCAGTACAATTCTAGGAAGTAGTCCAACCTTCATGTGAGCAAAGAGATATACTCAATTTTCCTCAACATGACTGAAACTGGAAACATGGACCTTCCTAAAGCACATTAATTTCTAAATTTTAATGTGTTTACATAAAACATTGATTTTTATATCTTTACCTTATCTATGTATGTACACATTATATACATGCAAGTACAGTGCCATGTGTGATCATTTTACCTTTGAGTCTAAATGAAAATGCATCAAAAGTAGCAGTGTGGTGTCAAAGTGAATCCCATTTTGAACCTAATATCTCTTGTCTTGCCTGACAACTTTATAAATGTAAACAGTGAAAAACTCAGAACTAAAGCCTTAGCTCAAAGCAAATCACAGAATAGTGAACATGGAGAAAATGTTTCAAGCAACCATGGGAAACATCTGGTCTTTGTGAACTTAAAATTGCATGGAAAACACATCTGTCCAAAAATGAGAACACTGGCAGCTGTTGTAGCCAACTGTTACTTTGCCCATTTTAAAAAAAGAAAAAGGCTATTACTTTTAATTAACCATTTCCTACTCCCATTTCTTTGGTGTGTTTTTTTTTTTGTACTTTCTTTGGTACATATTTTTTTAATTAACATTACTTCTTGTAAGGAAAGGTTTCCTCTCATAATCTTGATTGTCTTCAACATCAATTTACTAGTGATCTAAGCCATTATGAATCTCAAAACCAGAGGACTGAAAGAAAATTTGTGTGGAAAGCATCTTTACCAAAAGATAGGCATGAGTCAAAATACTAATGTTTTGAATTCTCATTGAATATTTATTGTTTTCCTTAAGGCAAAATCGATTAACCTGCTGTATGAGTTTTGTTTCAAATGAGTTGCACATTTGGGTTCATCTAAAATTAAATATAGACAGGAAAGGCTTAAACACTTTATCTTTGCCTATGACATACCTCAGTTGTCTACAGCTTTTGTTTGGTATTGCTCAGAACACTGTACCAATTTCTACTTAGGATGAAGTTATATAACTTAGGTGGTAAAATATTTATTTAATGCCAAAATACTTTGATGCTAGAATGTAGACATTGCCCTTCTCAAGAAAAACTATCAAATGATTTTGAATTGAATTTATTGCTGTGGAATTACAGCAATCAAAACAACTTGTCTAATCTTATCAGAAGCAATTATTGCATGTAATACACTGTGAGGATTTTACCAATAAAAAATATTTTTATTGTCTCACTTTCTTTTGATATTTTATTTTTAAAAAGTTCTTTTTTTTTCAAACCAAGAAAATTAGAAATATTTTTAATAAGTTTAAGTGAAGAATAATATGCTTCATATGCTTTCTATGCTTCAGACATGGCCTTGTGATTTAGAGAGAGACATTTAGGGACCATTTCAAGCTTTAAAGTATGTATATTTTATTTATAAAGATCTAGAACAATGCTAATATTTTTCCTACCTTAATTTAATAGCTCTCAATTACTTTTATAATTTTCCTCTGTGCAATTTTTCATCTAGATATAATGAATTCAGCCAAGGATCTCACTGCTAGGGTTGATGCTATTTTTTTCAATCATGCACAGTATAAAAAGAATGATTTATTTCTTTATTTGAGGTGTCATTTACTAAAATTGAGTAGTCAATGAAATAAAAAAATGTTAGAAAAACTTTTCTAGAGTCTATATAAGAAACAATAACAGCAACTCATTATAAAACCAAAATGGAAATAAAACAGTATGCATACTCTATGCAAAACTATTTGGAAAACTTGTTCCTTTTAACAAGTGGGATAGTAATTTTAACAAAAAGTTAATTTTATAAAATTAGAATCTGTAAGTTGCCCTAAAAGGAAGCTTTTTTAAGTTGTAAAGACATGCTTTCCTGCAAATACCTTGTTCTGTCTTACTATGCAGTAAAATAGATTAACCTTTTCTAATTACATGGACAGGATATACTTGGTAAACTCCACTTATATTTCTCAGTAGTATTGATTAAATTACTTTGGTTGCTGAAAACCTGAGAAACCACAAAGATATTAGGATTATTTTAATAAACCTGCTTTTATTTTTGAAACTCGTAATGAAAGCTGAGTAGTTTTCTTCCTAATTCTGAGTTTTCACCTTCCCACTTAGGAGTTTTTGTTTGTTTTTATTTAATTATCCTTATAGAAGTATGAGGTATTTTTACTCATAATTGCAGAATCTGCAGCCTTGTAGAAGATTATACACTTTTTCCATTTTATTTTATCCCATATTAAAATTTCTTAGTACAAAAAAGCAATATTAAACTAGACAATATTTTAAAAATATCTTCTGGAAAAGTACAACACTTCTTATCTACTTTCTCACACTAAAACAAGTTGCATTCCTCATATCATCTTTGAGGTTTTTGACTTGATAACATAAGCTGGTGTGTGCAGTGAGCATACTTGTAAATTTATCAGAGAAGGGATCCTTTCAGACAATACTCATTTCATAAGTGACTCTCTTCCATCTTTTTCGCTTCCTTCCTTGTACTTGAGCAGTTTAAATAGTAAAATGAAGATTATGGTCCTCTCTAAAAGGCTGCATGTTTTACAGCTGGCAACAATAATATAAAGTACTATTGAAAACGTTCCACCTCTCCAGTCTTACACAGAGAGATTTTTTCCTCAAGTGCTTGATCAACAAAATTGCTGAATTTTCTGCAGCTATAGGTATGTTGTACATTTGTGCCTTACTCTCTAGAGCTATTAATTAAAAAAGTCTACTCAGATATGCTATGATGGAGTCTCCTGGTCAGACTTTGCTCTGAACAATAGTGGTTTTCTTTTGGCTGGAACAGCAATGGACTGATACACATATTTGAGAGTAGTGAATCAATGGAAACAATGATTAGTGATCATATAATGATCTTGTGTTCTTAACAGTACTGTGCTAACTTAGGTCTATAAATTTTCCACTGATGAAATATTTGTTGTTAAAAATGAGACTTTAACTTGCTGAAAGCTGGAGTCTTTTTGTTAATCTGCCTCACTGTTCTCTCTGGATTAACCAAACATGGATCCATACTTACTTTCATTAGGATGTAGCTTCCAATAGAATGATAAAAGAAACAAGACAGGTCATGGCAAATCTGTCAGTGAGATGGCTTTTGAGATGTTCTGTATCATGGTGGTATAGGTAAAGAATATAATCATAGATTATTAGTTTGTTCTTTCATTATTCATAGTAGCTTGTTGCATTACTTCTGATCTATTAGATCATAAACATGACACTAATGATCTTAATTACTTGTGCATAAGGTAAAATGCTTATGTATTCATCAGCAGAGGAAAACTGATTTCAGCTAAAAGACTCATTATTTATGAGGTCAGACCTAAAGAGTATTCCTTTGAGTAGCTCTAGTTTACTCGAGAAATCTGAAACATTTCTAAGACTGAAGTATATTTTCAGAGAAAACCTTTTAGAGATTGATAGAGATTGATAAAATTTAGATTACAATTTTCAGAAAATTTTTCTAAAATATCATTCTTCTTTTTATTTTTTTGTTTCACACAAAAGCAAATAAATCATTATTTTATTTTTTTAGTATATTCTAGAATATTTTACCTATTTTTTACATAATATTAAATATATTCTTCAAGTATGTTGATATTTCAGTCTGGATATGTGGCAGGGCTACTGTATTGAACTGAGGATTTGGCTGTCCTCTATGACATCTTAATAACAAGGAAAGAGAAACTCTATTCTGGATTTGAAAAGCCCTAAATCTGTTTGTACTTATAAAAAGGTCCAATTCTCTGAACTAGGTTTAAAGGAAGCAAATTAGTTTTTCCAGTTGTAGATTTCCTTTAGCTACATGAAGGGAAATAATTTATTTACTTGTGCAATACCATAGGTCTGATCCAGCTGTAGGAGACCTGGAAGAAAAAAAATACAATTACTTTTAGACTTATATTAATAAAAATAAATAAATAAAGGTTCTAATGCAATTAAATTACTTACAATTGAATAAACTCTTTTGACTGTGAGATCATTCTAAATAGATAAACATCAAGATTTATGATGAAACAGGCAACTTGTTAATTCAATCTACCAGCCTTAGCTTGATTCTTTTTTCTTTGTAACAAATATATTACATTTGTCCAAACCTAATAGAAAAAATATTTATTATATCAATAATTAAATTATTGATTTAAATATCACTGATGATAGGTATGATCAAAAATATACAAGTAGAAACAGCAACACTTCCTTCCTGAGTCCAGTGTAGTGTCTTGTCTTATATTTTTTTCATAAGCAAAGGTAATCTTTTGGTTTGGATCATCTTTGTTTCATTGGGGCTACCTAGTATGTGTAGCCAAATCTGGAAATTCTGCTTATAAGACTGTTCAACCAAGATAGGATTTGGGCCAAAAACATCAGTATCAGACCCTGAGCAGCCTGAGAATGGGGCCTTATCTGACAATAAAGGCACAATTTAAGTGCCTCAAATAGTATGTGACAAGTCGTTCAGAAATAAAATGATCTTACAGCTCTGTCTTAATAACTGAAAAATAATTTTCACAGCAGGAAGTTGTGTACTTCTCCAGATAGATGCAATTGCATAAAGTATGGATGCAAGCTTACTTCAGCATGTGTTTCCCTAACATTTGTGGCTTTGGAACATATTGTCTGCATATATTTTCCATAGTGGGAGTGACATTTTTAATGGAAAACTGTCACATTTTTTCTATAACATAAAATTGTTCAGCTGCAATCTACTTGACCATAATCAGTTAACTCTTTCCCAAATGAAGGAACTGTGAACTAGGACAAGACCAAGACCTTTTGCAAGGATGAGTAAATTGATATGCATGAGTGCAGGTGAAAGTATTCGAGGTGACTTCAGTGTCAAAGAACAATCCTAAAGGATTTTGTGGTACTGAAACAGATGTAGCCTATACAGGGAAAAACATCTTTCATGTCTACTCCTAGCTTTAGCATTATCTCGTTTTGAGCTTAGATTCTTCTCTCTGTGCATTCTGCATGCTTTTCTATGAAAAAATGTACAACCTAAGGTGTAAAAATTGCAATGTTTTGTCAGTTATCAAAAAATCTTGTCAGTAGCAGTTATTATTCATTTTACTCTAATTTTGACACAATACTACCTACATCTTGCCTTCATAGGTTCTACAGATGCTGCAGAGCTTACTTGAGCAGTCACTCTGTGGGAAATCATTATGTAAATAGAATGCATATATTTGCTACACACCAATTCACACTTTTTTGACAGAACTACTCTAAAACACCCTCTCTCCCTCACCTCCCACCTTCCCACCAAGACATGGAATATGGAACAATATGATGATATTCTTCTGCAATGGCAAACAGGCATTTCAGGTTGGTTTCACCCTATTATAATTTGTAATGGCTTTGGCAGACCAGTGTGGTCTTGGTGAAGCGTACATGATTCCTTCATTAGGTCTAGCATGTTCAGTTATTATTATTCAGTTATTTGGCTAATTAGCATAAATTTCCTAATATGTCTGGTAAGGAATATTTTTGAGGTCATCTAGCCCATTTATTAATGACTACTTTTCCAGATAATGTTAGTTTCAGGCTCATCTTCCCTCACCATTTAAAAGAAATTTAAGAAATCCACAGAAACTATTTTGGTTCTTGCCTATTTTAGATGTCAGCCTTTGCCATAAAGTAGAGGGAATAAATAAAAAGAAATTTCATATTGCAAATATTTTTGTCTTCAAACATGCAACATATAAATTAAAATATTGTGAAGTTTTATTAACTAAATAGTAGGACACTTAAAGCTATCTCATTCATCAGGAATATTTAATATAGCTCTGTACCTTATCTTTGTCTATGTGGCAGGATACTTTAATGCTAAAAGTACTTGTATGTTTAGCTCATGTGAACAGGATTTTAGTAAACCCTAGTCAACAAAAAGTCTCTCTTCTGAGAAGCAGGATAAAGATCTCAAAACCTACTACATACTGTCAGCTTTTCTGGGCTGCTTCTGACAAGAAGCTATGAGAACTTTTTGAAAATAGGTACAGAAGTGCATCCTTTCCTTGTCATACTTGGTAATATGACTTGGTTGTCTCCTACCATTTTATTCTTGGAGGTCATCAGTGATGCCTGCACTTTTAGGAACATAATTTGACTCCAAAAGTGCTTCAACAATATTTTGCATACATGAAATTGCAGGTTGTCCTGGTCAACCTCTAAGTGTGATGAATGATGCTGAGGCTTTATGGCTCAATTTGTGGATGTATTGGGTCTGATTGAGATGGACTTAATTTTCCTCATAGCAGCCCTCACAGTGCTGTGCTGGAAAGGTGTTGATAACACACCAGTGCTTGGCTATTGCTGAGCAATGCTGGCACAGCACCAAGGATGCCTCTCCAACATTGTCCTCTCACCAGCAAGCTGAGGGTGGGTAAGACCTTGAGAGGGGCATAGCCAAGACTGCTGACCCAAACTGACCAAACAGATATTCCATACCACATGGTATCCACTTAGTAATGTGAGCTAAGGGAAAGTGAGAATGTGGGCTTGTGTGCATTCATTATTATGATGCTTTTGAAGCAACAGCTGTATGTTCTAAAGCTCTTTTTCCCAGGATTTGGCTGGACATCACCTGCTGATGTGAAGTAGAGAATAATTTTTTTCCTTTGTTTCCATACAAGGTCTTTGCTTTTGATTTATAAACTGCCTTCATCTTGAACCATGAGGGTTTTTTCCATCTCTTTTTGTCTTCATCCTGTCCTGCTGAGTAAAGGAATGATAGAGTGGCTTGGTGGGCACCTAGTGGTCAGCCAAGATCAACCCATTACAGTGAAATAGAGTTTCAAAATTAAGTAATGTTTGGTATTTTAAAACTCTCTTAGGAAAAGACAAAGGAGGAGAAAAGTTGCCAAAGAACTTGAGATAGGAATAGAAAAACAAAAACAAATTCCTGGGGGAAAAAAAGTTTGCTTCATTAATGAAGTTAAATAAGGTAAGTATTGCAGTTTCCTGAATAGATGCTATGATAAAGCTTTGGATCACATAGTTTTCATGCAAACAAGAGCAGACTGCAGACCAGTACTGAGGTGAACAAGTGTGAAGGTAAACCAGACTAAAACACTTGGTCTTTAGACTAAGAGGCATTATTCTTCTATATTTTTTTTTAACTTGAGGGTGCAAGCAAAAACTTTGCATAAAGTTTGCAGTTTGTAGTAGTAACAATGAAGACATGCATAAGGATTATCTCAAGCATCAGTGATCTTTGTGAACAATAATTTGGCAAATAAAATAGCAAAAAACCTTGACTGGAAATGTCAGTTGCTATTTTCTACCAGATTATTGCTGGTGGCATTCTACTGTCATATTTATTTCTGGATATTTTACAAAAAAATTGAAGGTAAATGATCAAATATTTCTAATGGAGAAATGATTTATGAAGAAGTATAAGCATTTAATTTTATCTGTTTTAACAGTAAAGAAATGCAAAAAATCCCAAAAATAGGTGTCTGTTCATGTATTTCTCTACCTGTGTTACTCATCTCCTTACTTTTTTTCCTGTAGATTCAGTTTTTCTGAGCTATCTTGTGTAAAAGTTAAAGAAGTGTTGGGTCCAACCTGGTGGAATGATCCATGATTATTCATTTATCATGAGCGTTATAAAGAGAACATGCTTCTCTGCCTAAGCACATTCATTTGGAAAGAAGTGAGATTTTGAAGGGAATATTCCAACTGTTCCCACTTGCTGATGTTATTTGCTTCATAAGGGATTCACAGACTGCACTGACTTGGTCATTTGGGGATGATACTTAACACAAAAATGCACTCCAATCCCTCATGGACATTCAATACTCATAATGAGATTAAACTCTTAGATAACAGTATGGCATCAGATCTTCAGCAGCAAACATTGTGCTTCACAAATCATTCTTATGATAAATATAGCATGTGCTAATGAAAATACAGTCAGTGGCATTTCAGAGTGGAAGGGTGCAAAATAGCAACACTTAATGTCATTGGCCCGAGAAATTCTGATTACAAAGAATTTGCTAAATTAATTAAAAGATCAAAGTTCGATTTAAATCTGAGAGGAATATGTTAACATGTATTTATTACTTTATTCTCATCTTTTAAATGTTACAGGTCATGGCTGTGGAATTACAGATGCACACAAACTTTCCTCAGAGTGGATTTTTTTTTTCCAACTGACACAGGTCATGCTTGATTAAAAAATTTAGCGAACAAAGGTAAGCAACATGTTCCAAAAAAACCCCAAACTACCTTTTGTCAATTACAGAAGTGATGACTCTCATCAGATATATAGTAACAATTTCTTATCAGTGATTTGTGCCTGACACCAAAGCTGTTAAGTTAGATGGGAAACTTTCCAATGGTCAGCTTACAATCGGTCTTGATCTGCAAGTCGGGCAGTACTGGTAATTGTATCTGCTCAAAACTTCAAACTCTTTTAGAAATAACAGGCCTATCCCTTCTTTACCTCTACAGGCTCAGAAGAAACCAGGAACAGAGGATTGCATAAGTATTCTGAACATTTTGTTGCCAGATCTATTGTGACCTTGTGCAACTTTCAAAGGCAATTGACTCTTTTGTCCTAATATTTGATGATTTGGTGCAGGGTTTCTGAAACTAATATTAAGGTGTCCAAGAAAGAAAATACCTCTGGGACAGAAAACTGGCAATGAAAATATAGCAATTTACTATTATATACAAATCAAATCGCAGAGCAGGAGACAAAAACAAAGCAGGATATTATTTGGTTTGCCAGTTTGTGCTGGTCTTTAAAAAATTTACAGTGATCACATAGTCTAATATAACCTAGATCTTATTCAGGTTCGGGATTTAGGCACTTTGGATATTAAAGTATAATTTTCGCCTCACAAACACTCTAAAGTCACTATTGTTAACTATCTTCAAAATCATATTGGAATTGTTCAGTGGCATATCTGAATGAACCATACCATCATCTTGCTTCCTATAATATCTCTAAATAACACTGAGTACGATTAGAGTGTCTTTTATTAAATTAAACGCCCATATCAGTCTGAACTAACATTCTCATGGCAAACTGGTTTACTCAATTGCAAAGCTCTGAGTCTTTGTAACTTTTCCAAAGTGTTTCATCTGATTGGTTTCTTGCTTTTCTAAACTACAGACAAAAATATTGCATACAAAGTTTGCTTTCAGTTTTCACAGTACTTTCAACATCAGAACTTTTAGACTGTGTCTATATTCACTTTGCTATAAAATATAAATAAAACAAACAAAGTCAACTCTAGTCGTTCCTCACTGACCGTCTTGGGCAGAGCCAAAAGTAAGCAGGTAGTGATGATAAGCTGAATTGTAAAAAAAATATGGGGAAAATAAGCTCAATGGAATCTTTAAGAGAAAAGGCCATCTCTTATAAAGCACAGTAAAAGAGAAAGCCAAATTAGTAAAATAATGTTTGCATTATGTACTAGAGCCACATCTGTAGTGTTCTTGGAGCTTGAACAAAAGGTTGGGTTAGATATGAGGTTCTCTTCAGTTACCAAACTGTTCTGTCTGGGGATTAAGCAAGTTGCTACTTGACCCAAGGCAAGCTATATAAATTAGAAAAGAGTAAACCAAAATTACATAGATTATAGGTCTATTTTTAATTCATATTTCATCTTACTTGATAAAATGTAAATTCTTATAAGAAATTAATACATTCAATGGAAGTTGAAAAGTGTCAACATTGAGGAATGAACCTGGGTTTTATTTGGAGATGAAGATTAAAACCAAGGGTGCATTTTGAAAAAACTGTTAGAGGAGTCACAAGTGACAAAGGTAGAGCCAGTGGCTGTTTTTTGAAAATTATGAAATTTTATCTCCTTTTTGTCTCTTCATTCTTACTGAGCGAACCAAATCAGAAAAATTTCATTTCACTGATGATGCATTTGACTTCAATTCTATTTTCTTATGGGTAATTTAATATATTTTTGAATTACTATAGCGCCTCTAAAGTCCTGTCAGAAAATTGCTTTTTCTCCTTCTCAGAGTGTTCTGATTCACTTGCTCTAATTCAGTGCCAGATATTTATAATATTTTTGTATTTGTTCCCAGGAAATTTTTTTATGGCACATTAGGTACAATTATAAGATATAAACGTAATTTAGGGATAAGTGTCTAAAAGGATTAAGGAACAACATTATCTCAATGTCATAAATAAAAAGGTATTTCAGTATTCTCCTGTGTTTTTGATCTTGTCCACCTGCTTCATTTCATAAAGGTAACTGATTAACATTTTAATCCTTGTTGTTTACTTTATGTTCTCAAGGTGTTTTGGCTTCAAACTGTTTTCTTCATAAAAAAACAGAAGCAAATTTAACATTGATGCCTTTTTGTTTGGCATTGCATTTTCCTGAGAATTTTTCTTCCAAAATGTCCTAGTTTTATTTTGATGTTTTTGCATATTATTATACCAATAAAAAATTTTGAAACTTCACCTTTCAGAATCAGGGAATTTTTAATGGCTTGCCGCATAATTTTTTCTCACCTCCTGTGATTTTTAAGTGGTAGAGTAGATAAAATAAACCTGCAAAATAACATGTATTTTCTTATATTCATATGAAATTGGTGTTAAGTTCTTAATAGAAGTTTTGCTTCTTTCCTTGTTTGCTTGCTGTTTTTAAATCAGTGACCACTTAATAGCCATTTCAAATTAAGAAGCATAAAATAAACAAGATGGATTATTTTGTTTGGTCAGTGACATCCATATTCACTTAAATTTGACAATTAGCTAATCACAGAAATATTTTCTCTACACATAAACACCACTCTGTTTTATTGATATTCACCTTTCAATTTTAAATTCTGATCATAATTTTAATTGCTTGTTCCAAAGTGAGACGTGTCTTTATATTTCAGCTGCGAGTGGCCACACAGAATTGGGCCAGCTGGGAAGTTTGTGGCATAGATACAAAGAGACAGGAACGATGGAGTTGCCTCGAAACAAAGAACTTTTAATGCAGAAACAACAAACATAGAAACTGCATGGTGCAAAAGATAACTTCCAAAGACCTCAAAACCCAGAAAGCACAGAGTTATACAGATGAGGTGGAGGGCAGGATCCAATCAAAAACAGGATTAAAAGCAGAACCATATATGTAGCTGGCCAACCACATATTGAAACCAAGAACAACACCTTATTTGTAACAAACTAGTTAACATATTAGTTCCCATGAGACAACTCTTTTTTCCGTTCTCTCACCATGATGGCAAGGATGTCTTTCCTTCTACCTAGGTGTCTCCCAGGCTTTGAAGCTGAAGCTCTCTGTATCTGCAGGTGAAGCCAGCTCCCCATCCACCTCAATTTCCACATCGTTGATCCAGTACTGAAATACATGCTGTACACAGTACCAAATAATAAAACTAATCATGTGCCTGTAAACAAATCCACTGAGAGATAAGATATTCTTTTACAACAAATCAGTATTTTAGCTGCATTTCCATGTGGAATTTCTGCATTACTATATTAAGGTTATAAGATGACAGGGAATTTAATATGGAAATCTTGATATCAAGATGACTTTAGGTGCTTATTTTTACAGCAAGAATATACTGTTCAGCCCCACATATGATCTACATTTCTTACACATTTTTAGCATTAAACTTCCCAATAAAGCTAGTATTTGGACAAAACCATGTCAACTATACTTTTCCTGCAGTGGAAGGAAGAAAAAGAATTTTCATACATCTAAAGGGCTTTTGAGAAGTGATGTATAACAGAACAGAAATTCTTGCATACTCTTGTATGGCATGTAGTGGTCACTACTTTGAGTCCTTTATACAGTCAGTTTCTTCGTGTATCTCATATTACCGTAGACCATATTTTCATGAAGACTGGTCAACTGAAATTTGCAAAACTATCACCACAAGGACTGAAGATAAATTCAAGAAAGTAAAGGAATAATATACTTTAGAATCCTCATTATCATGTCTTATAGTCTTATTTGCTGACCTTTACTGTAATGTGATGGGTCATGAAGGTGTTAGCTGGAGTTTTAAGGAGAACCAACCAAGAATTTTCCCATGTAGTGTACCGCTCAAATTGCATCCAGGATCTTCCAAATACAAGAAAGATAGATTTTTATTGCAATAGAAACTAGATTACTGAAATACTTGGAAATAAAAAAGTCCAAGTTGATAAAAGAAAACCAATTTTTTCCCTGCCCATTGTGTCATGGAGGGATTTGTGTCTCTTAAAAGCTGCCAATTAAAAAACTTATGAAATGTAAATGTTTTAGGGATATTGTGAACCACCTCCCAGATTTTTTATTGTTATCATTGAATTAAATTTTTGTTCAGAAAAAAAAGTGCATCAAGTAATATTATTTGTATCTGAGAGGCTGCAATAAATATTTTTCTTGGGAGATAGCTGGTTTTGGTTTACATTAGTGATGACAAATAAGTTCAAACTTTTTTTCCCCCTAAAATAACTCCATTGTTGCCATTCTCCGTAGCTCCGTAGTAGGATGCTGCCTCCAAATTACTCCAGGGTGAATGACTCACTGTGCCAGACTAAAACAAATGGCATTGAGAGCAGTTTTGGAGGCTATAAACCCAGTCAAAACCCTCTGAGATTAGGTATTGAAAACAGATCAAGTGAGCTTATTTACTCTAAAAGTCTAGAGATAATGCAAATAATATAGATGTTGACAAAAATAAGGTGGAATTAAATTCATGTGATTGACCTACTTAGAGTGATGTGTGCCTGTTTTATTACATATTTCTCCAAAACACTTTATGCAATGAAAAAAACCAGTGTCAGTAGTTGTTTTTACTGGTGGCTGACTGTTTGCTTTCAGATGCAATTTTTCTATTTCATTCTATTCTTCAGGGAAATTGCTCTTTATTCTGACCAGTATTTTCCTCAAATAGAGATAATTATGTGCCTACAGAATTCATGAAGTAGTCAAAGAAGGAGAACAACATGAACAGGCCTGTAAGCCTTGCTAGTTCATGCCTTAGAAGGCCCCAGGACTCAAATGCTGGGAAATCAAAATTCATGACTTCAGGTTGCATTTCTCAAACAAAGCTCATGAGCTTCATCTATAATCTGACAAAAAAAGTTGTCTGTAACAAAGAGATTTATATCCTTAGAGCTTGCAGCCCTGGCACACTCAATGCTTGATGTGCTTCTGGTGTTCATGGCTCTTTCTGTCACCTAAAGCAGATTTTATATAATTTTTACAAAATCAGATTTAAAAAGATCATGTTCCTATCCCCATGAAGTTCTGAAAGGGTCTCAGTAGCATGCAGGTGGTGCTTACTGCAGCTCATATGAGGCCCTTTCATCTCTTATAGTAGCTAATTCTTCTAGTGACATTTCCCAGAGCAGTGGCAAGGCTCACTGGTGAGGACAAATCATAGTGGCTAAAGAAAAATGGTGATATAGCAAAGTCAAACTTTTAAAACAAATGTATTTCTTAGCTTATTATTAAGTTCCACACTCTGTGAGAAATGGTAATTGGTGGATTTTCATTTCAATGACTTTAAGATAGTTGTGTGAGACTGTGTCAACTGTTTAATTTTCTGGTTTTCTGATGTGACCAAAGGATAGACACTGTAATTCCAACATATTTGAATAATATGATTTTGAGTCACCACTGTGCTCTTGCATTCCCATCCTTACCTTTATGAGAATTTAGTTTGAGATGTTTCTTCTACGTATAGTTCTTCTGTGACTATGAACACAGTGACAATTAGATTTACTTTACAGCACTGCATCATTCTCAAATGAATTCAGTTATCAGCTTGCATAATTTCCTCCTACCTATAGTTTTGTGAAATTTTAGTTTTATAGAAAGGCCTTCAAATAAGTGCTTACTGTGCAGCACAATTCCAACACTTTCTGGGGGAAAGAAAAAAAAGAAAAAAAAAGAAATTTAAAAGTTCAGGAAAAAAACTAAACTGAAAGCTATACCTGATTTTTATATACTGATTTTTCAAGTATGACAGACATGATTTCCAAAGCTTTGAAATGAGGGACATTATCATATTCATGATATTACTCTTTTTTTTTTTCCTTCGATTCCTAGACAACTGACAGTGTCTATAATTGATTTAAAAGTCACTCTTGGTTAAATTTGATAAACCTAGTGACATATATGACCTTTCCTAAAGGTCTCTAGCTAGAGATCTCAAAAGACTGAAAAAGGGAGAGGTATTTCCTAACAGGAGCTTCCTTTCTGAGAACATGTGGTTTCCCCTTTAGTGAGGACAGAGAGGTGAGATGGGACCACTTTAGCTTGCCATGGGTAGCTGGTAATTTCACTGACGTGTTTCAAATGCAAATAGTGACAGACTAATTGACCTAGCAGAGCATTTTTTTCATCCTGGTGTGAGAAATTAATAGCATCCATTTTGGATTATTTAAAATTATCATGTTTAGAGATCTCATTTAAAACACTGGGGGAAAATTAATTAAGATAGTAATATATGTAGGTAAAAAAGTGCCTTCCATTCCGAGAAATGTGATTTCTTTTCTTTAAAGAAATCACCAGGACTGCAGATATTTTGCAGTGCACTTTGAGACGTGAAGATTGATGATGCTTAGATCACTCTACTCCCTCAGTGTGGATAATCTGTTTTCAATTAAGCCTCCTTGAAATGATCAGCAGAAAATTAAGAAAATTTTTACATCCTCTTGCAAACGGTAAGATGAATTTGTTTCAGTCCTGGAGTATTGGGATGACATTACATTTTTCATGCATCCTTTGTGTCATGGAGTCAAGCTAGTTCATGATATTCAGTCATACTTTCAAGTCAACCAAAGAGCTTTTGGTAGTAGAGGTTTTGGAGATAGTATTTATTGTCTTACTAATGAAAGATAGAATAAAAATAAAATTAGGGTGACTAAACTATATGATTTTGCCAAACTCTCACAGGCCTATGAAGAGCAAGTGTATGGATAAGTCTAAGCTACAGATAATACACCATTCTGTCATTTTATGGGTTTAGAGAAACCATATGTTCAACTGGAAACCACAAAGATCACAGACACTGGTTGTGGGGGTAGTTTGTCGTTTGGGAAGGCCAGACAGCTGCAGAGTTTCATTCCTTCAGTTTGTAAAAGCCAGCCCAGCTGTCTGCTCTGGTGTAATACTTTTACAGGAAACCACCAGGAAAAGGAAGTTCCCCTACTTCCTAGAATAAGGACAGGAGAGTGATACCATGAACATTTGACCCTTCAAAGGATGGCTGCATAACCTAATGAAGCATTTGGCACAGAGTGCACACTAATGTCAAGGTATTTGCAGCTGTTTTACGTTTGAAGAAATAGGAACGTGGAAGCTACTATAGATGAAACTTGCACTGTTTCACATCTGAAAAAGCAAACTTTTATCATTTTTTCTATCTCTCAAAAATTGAGGCAAACTTCTGCGCATGTATATGCATTGATATACACATCTGTACATACTGTCAAGGAAATTACATGTTCAAAAGAAACCTCAACACCTCCCAAAAAGTAATATCCAAAATGCTAAGATCTTAGGTGTAAAAAGTGATGTAGACTGGTCAGTGCTGAGGTGCTGAGTAGCTCTGAAGCTACTCCTCCACACCATATTGTCTCCTGAAGTGCCCTTCTTCAGGGAGCCTGCTGCCATCCTGTTGTGTTCACTCTGTAGCAGAAAGAGTGCCTAACTTCCAGCCTCAAACACACACAGCCATGAGATAATTTGCTATATGGTACAATAAACTGAGTGGAAACCAAGCAGTAAAGTGATGAGGCTTAAATAAATCTGTTTTGATACACATCACTCATTTTGATACACATGAGTCTGATATTTCCAAACTGGGGCTGGCTAAAAAAGCTTTGGTAGCCTTTCAGACCCACTACAAAATATTGGTTTAGTTGAACATAAGTTATTTAGACAACATACTGAGAGGAAAAAAATATGAAAAATAAAATTTTACTTCGGGAATTAAGGAAATACCTTGTCTTTCAATTTTTAAAACAAACAGAAAATTTACCTATGGCTTGTCTCACACTACTTTAGCTTCTCATTTTTAGGCCTCAAATATTTATGCAAGTTTAGTAAATGCATCATAAAACACTTCAACTTATGATAGCATGGATGTGCCGATGTTCGTCTTACTCAGGCACTTGTGTTCTTGAGCCACCTAGAATTATTTTTCAGCCTCTCATCTTGTGATTACCATGCTTGTTGCAGCTTCAGTTTTCCTCTCTGAAGTGTACTAACTGGCAAAATCCTAATCTGAAATCTATGTCCAGCAGTGCCTCTCCTTCTTTCCTTTTCCAATGTAAAGTATTTATAATTCACCAAACATTGTTGTGGTGTATCAAAGTCAATTCAGTAGTGAAATAATTATTATCTGTCAGGACTACTCACATGTTTAAGGTCTAAGTACTTGCTTAACTTGGCTAACTTGACCTAAAATATAACATCATCTTTTCTGTACTGACGTATCAAAAAAGAAGTTTAATGAAGTTCAGACTGTTAACAATTAGACTTTCAGAAATTTAAATTCGTAAAAAGTTTTTAAGCTTCCTTGTTAAAACCTCAAGGTTAATCCAAAAATTTTTTGATGACTAAATAAAATCAATCTAGTAAATCTTGGTTTAGCTACATCCAGAATCAGATTGTACAATTATGCTGGCTGACAAATAAGATATCACTAAGTTATCACTAGGTTATTACAACAATCAATTGCACATTTCTTTTTTTTTATTACCTTCTGCATATCATTTTTAAACAAGATGGTTAAACATTTATTCTTCAAGATACAAATACTGTTATGCAAGAACTCCATGTACATTGTATGTGCATATATAATGGCTAAAGATATTTCCATAAATTAAAAAGAATTACAAAGAGAAGCTATAATTTTGGAGCTGTAAATTCATCCTATTAAAATGTACAGGAATTTAATTTGTCTAAACTATTACTCATAACTTTACTTACAGTAAGAGAAGTTATGAGCAAGAGATAGTATTACTTAGGCTTTCATCTCTCTTTATTATTTGATTTATGTGTATATCTCTACAATTATATTCAATTACATTTTTTTAATACTGAAAAAAGATGTATGATATATTTGAATCATCTTAAAATCTTGATGACACCATAACATTTATTAAGAGAGCTTCAGAATAAGAGGGGTCAGATAATATCTTCTCAGAACTTGAAAGAATATTTTCTGATTTGTGTAAGTGTAAATTGAAGATATGCCCCCATATGAGATATATAGTCTTGTTGCAAGAAGCCACTCCTCAAATTTATCTATCCTGCTTTTTGTGACTATACTTCTCAACAATTCTAGTTGAGAGAAAAATGTCAGATTAATCTAAATTTAAACATTATAATAAGTTTCACAACACAGAAGAAATCACTTATTAACAATTCTAATCAAAGACTTATGACCCTCCCCATATCTTTCATCCTTGACTGATTCCTCAAGCCTTGTTTCCACTTGTGTTTTGGCAAGTCTTTCTGTCATTTTCTTGATGAATTAATCTGTTAGTTTCACTTTGCCCTCCACCTATCCCATTGAATGTGTTTTTTGGTCCTTTCTCCTCAACTTGTCATATCCCAAGTCTTGCTTTCAAAGTTTCGACATAAACACGGTATGTTTGTGGGGATGTATGTATGTGTGTGTCTGTGTGACCATGTCCATGTTTGTCTGTCTGTGTCTACGTGTGCTGCAGCATCTGATGTTTGCAAAAACATTCCTTAGCTCTCCAACTTAAAAGTTCAGTCTGCAGCTTCTGTAAATAAATGCTAAAGCTAAGTAGCTTCAGTGTGTTATAATCTAGACTCTATCACCTTTTGTGGTTTCCTAAATCCAACTTTCTGGCTGTAACTCTATTTTTTAATGATGTAACTTGACTACATAAAGAACTTCTGCAGTTCTATAAGAAAACTGTAAACAGCAGCAGAAAAAAAAATCATAAAACAAACAAAACCACAGGGCTATGCAAAAAATAAAAGCAATTCTATAATTCATGGCTTGTGCATGCCATCTCCAAGAAGATAAGTATTCACACAAAGGGATTTTGTTAGAAGCTGCCAGGAAAGTTTATGTAAGAGCCTTGCAGTCATGTTCACAGTTTGCAAGTCAATCTGATGAGGCAGAAAAGAAAAGAAATTAAATCATCAAGAAATAACTCATGGAAAAGTGGATAAAGTTAGGCAGCACTTAATGTATACATTGAGACCAAGCTCATCCTGTAGGAGCACACCTCAGGTTCAGTAGTGTACAGAGATTACTAAAATCATAGTAGTAGTAGTCATGCTAGTAATAATAATAATAATAATAATAATAATAATAATAATAATAATGCCACAATTAAGAAAGTGTAAGGGTTGTCTGTCTATAGATACTGAGAATCTCCCTGAAAAGACTGCCTTCTCTGTCAGAAAATCAGTCACTGCACCATTGTAGCAACAAGGTTAATTTCTTGATATGATTGTTAACTTCTAGTTCAAGTAATCATATATTCAAAATAAAATTAATAATATGGAAAGCACTGAATTTGTGTGGAAGATCATGACAGCCAGAATAAAACACCAGAAATAGCCTTCATAATTTTCCCCTTTAGTAAGTTCAGTCTCATCTTTGAACATGATTTGAAATACTTATTTTGGATGTTGACATATTGAAGATATAAATTGCTATTATCTAGAACTGTCTAGTTCCAATGAGGAACTTTTCACTGACTTAAGTAGAACCATGTAGCTGATCCCTCAATCCACTTGTTGACATTTGTCTGTGACTCTTGAGGTAGTGGTTATAGGATTATCCAAATACCTGTGGTTAAAGGGAGCCCTGAAGCCTAACTGAAACTCATTAGCTTCTTACAAAAGCAGAAGGAAAAAAGCTGCTTGAAGTCTAAAGAATTTCCAGGAGCAAGTTCATAAATGCAACTGAATAGATAAACCATATTAAAAAAAAAAAAAAGTAATAGTACAGATAGACAATAGAGCAGTGCTGAGTGACTATATTTTTGAACTCTTTTCAATACATAAAGATCAATAAAGTCTGTTATGATAAAGAAATAGCCACTTCTCTTCAGATGTAAGGAACAGGATCTAATAAGTCAGAGTCACCTATGTCAGACATGCCTTTAGAAAAAGGCCTGGAAGTAGCAGTCTTTTGAGAGTATTCCTGGAACAGCTTTTATAATTATCTTTTCACTAATTCTGTATATGTGAATATTTAGAATGTTACACACCATTAACAATAATGAAAGGATAAGAGAAGTTTTATAAATATGAATAGTCTAACATTCCTGTTCTCTATTGACAGACTTAGATTAAAATTGTTCATCGAAAATTTATTTGAGAATTGCATGGTCCAGATTAAGCAGTGAAGCTTGACACACCACAGAACTTCTACAAACCTGCAATAATTACAATGTGGAGCACAAATAAGAACCTTGAGAGGACATTTTTCATGAGTGATAGTCTTCCTCTCCAATAAATTATCAAATCAGATTATCCTACTTCTGCAGAGCTCTCTCAAATGAATTTGTTACCTATGGTTAATAAATCTTGATTAGTTCATCTATCATTTAAAATAGCTTCAACACTTCCAATTACCTCAATGATCAATTAGTGTCTGTTCAGGATGCCCCTTAAATTTATTTTTTCTCCAATTTCAGCCTTGTGAAAATCATCTCTGCAAGACAGTAAAAAAATTCTCTCAGACTAATGCACAGCACTGTAAGAGTCTGAGGCATGACTTGAAATAGAACACCACTACATGAACTCAAAATGTTTCACAGTCTGCCTGGATGCTTTGCTGATTCAAATGCTCACCTAACCAAGCTTCAGTGCTGATGAATGAGCCCTTGTGCACTTTTAAATATTCTGCAATTTTAAGGATTACACTGATAATTTTGTCTTATGATTAAAATACTAATATTAATTTCTATTAATTTTATTCATTATTTGGCTTCACTTACCCACAACTGGTAAGAATTTGAAGAGGTAAAAATTCTTTTAAACACTTTTTAAGTGTTTTGATTCAGCTATAGCTGATTTAATCTCAAAACATTTATTGGAAAAATACTGTTGCAATTCAATATTATTTTGGAAAGCTTTTAAATTTTTAGATTTTTGGCTATGTAACCACAATGGAAGAATTTCAGGAATGGATCCCTCCAACTCTCTATTTCTAATTGTTTTGTGTCCCGTGGAATGACTTCATTCCTCTCTTCTCATTCCAAGATAAAAAAACCTGAGGAATTTCAAGCTAATATTTTCTTGGTGAGAAAAAGAATACTCTTTAGCTCTTGGTAGAGAGACACATCTTCTTACTGTACCTCAACTACTAAGAAGAATTGGTTAAACTGAAGATAAATGAGATGTATCTTTCTGAGGCAATGTGTCACACCTACTCAAATTGCCTCCTGACATGCAAAATGGGTTTTGTATTTCTATCCCATACTGAAATCACATATTGATATCTAGAAGTTTTAATTAAAATTTTAAAAGAAAAATGGGAGGCACAGTAAGTCCACTCAAAGTTTATTTTGACAAAGTTTATTATTTGACAAATAATCTTGTTGGGAACCAGTTTGAAATGAAGACACATTAATGTAGATGTTTGCATGTATATTCATATGCCTAAACTTCCATGAATGGAGATCTACTGGACAAAAATTATGGAACAAATTAATCCACAGCCAAGTGAATATGCAGGGATTAGTTACCTAAATTCTTTCAAGACTATAGTGGCTGCATTGTTAGGATGTGGATTGTCGAGCCTGACTCCAGGTCTCCAGCTCTAGTGCCATCTGGGATGCCCCAGGATGTTGGTTCCCTTGAGGAGGCCAGCACTGGCAAGTCACAAGGCCTAAAGAGGGATATTCTTCAGGTGGCAGGTGGAACTTCAAACTCTAGTGCACCTCAGACAATACTGAATGTCTATGCCTAGGTAACTGCACCAAGCCCTGGAGTTCTGCTAACTTTAAGGTAGATTAGACATCAGCTCATATTGAAGACACCTAATTTTAGGTGACTTAACCTGGAAGAGAATTCCTAGTCACCTCTGTAAGATGAAACATTTCCTAAGAGATAGACTCTGATCCACAGTGACTGAAAAACTTACTCCATGGAGAACTGTGTAAAGCAATACTTCAAGAGTTGAAATGCTCATGCTAACCAGGCATTTTATTGGACAGTATGCTATTTTCTCCTGAAGACAAAGGAATATATGAAGCAAGGCTGTCTGTGAGAAGCACAAAGTAACTGTAAAAAAAGAAAAGGAAATGTATTGCTCATAAAATGTATGTATATAATTTTTAAACTTAGTTTTACTTTTTTCAAATCTCAAGACAGAAGGGAACAGATAAGAGTCATGGGAAGTAAATAAAACCAAAAATAAAGCTCAAAGGCTTTGATTTTTTTTACCATAGCAACTTCTTTTTTTTTTTTTTTTTTTTTTGTTT
>JANRGV010000073.1:41708859-41768661 GCA_024734035.1 Alethe castanea
CCTCTCTCTAGCATCAGGAGCAGTGACCAAGATAAGCACATCAGTTTTGATTCTGATATAGATGGATACCATTCATTTCATGATGGACCTGGATCTTCAAGCCAATTGCCCACTTAGGTTATTGGAGTAGTTAAGTGTAAAAGAGCTTTTCTTGATACTATTTTCTTTATATTACCTCTGAAACATGTAAGCCTGGAAAATATCAAGAGTTTCCCATAATAATCTGCTCTGGACTTTGAAGAAAATAAGCTTTCTCTTAGCATCTGTAACTGCTGTGTCTTGCTTACATGGCAAAACTAAGTTGGCAAGAAATATTAAGAAATATACAAGAATTATTTGAACAAATCAAAATCCCAAGGAGGTTTCCTTGGGAGACAAGTTCTAAATATGAATGAAGATATCTGACAGATAAACAAATAGTTTTGCAGCTGTAATATACATACAGCTTGGAAGACACATAATGAGCCCCAGTTAAATCTCTATTTTTACTATATGGGAAAGTAAAAATGAAGTCAGATTTGGTTTGAAAATGTCAAACCAAAACCACTGTAACTGATTAGCTGCAAAGGAGCCTACATACTTCTAGTTCAAGCTACCTGATCTTGCTAAATTGCAAAATTTACCTTACAAATTTCTTAATATAATAATTCTCAGGGATTTTTTTCTGAAATGGGATTTTTCAGTAAAATCCCAACCTTTAAATGTTTTTAGAAGATTTTTTTTGGTGTATTCCTTCAAGCAGTTGACAGCTCAATTAAGCAGAATGATTATAAATACTCGAGTGAAGCATATCACTCAATCTGTCTATAAAACATAAGTGAGTTCATGAAAAAAACCAAAAGCAGTGTGAAAAAAATTCACCCTTACTACTTTAATACATATCAGTAACGACTTGCATATGTGGCTTAGAAAACGACTTTTCATCAATTTCAATTTGGAGACATTATTTTCTGTTTCTCTTATCCATAGAAACCGACTGCTTGGTAAACTAATTCAAATTACCTAGCTAGAAAATGGTAACAAATATTCCTCAGATCACTATGACTTTGTTTTCAGTCCACTTTTATAATCTGTGCCAAGTCACGCATAAAAAAATATATCATTAAATGCATGAGCAGTGTAATTCACCTTTACCTAAGCAGTCTTCAAAAGAGAGACACATTTGGTGCAGGCAGTTAAAGAGTCCTTTTCAAGCCATTATTGATGAGGTTTGTGTTTAATTAGATCAGAACAGTTTTTGTACCCACTAAAACATTTTTCCTCCCATTATGTCAGCTTGCTTAATAACCAGACCTCAACAAATTTTGCCATAGACACAACTTATGCAACAGTTCCTTTTGCAAAGGGATATGAATGTGAAGGATTCTATTGCCCCTTTGCATTAGCTGCCCTTCTGTTGAAAGTGATACCTTTCAGCTCACCAGGAAATGTGCGTTTAGATTTCTCACTATTGTGTCATTAGCTCGTCAGCACAAGGAGCAGCCTGTGCAGCTGTGTTCAGGTGCCACTGCAGAGTGACCTGTACTTCCCTTGCCAACAAGAACAATGGGGAGACAAAACAGATAACAGGCAGAATAGTGCAGATAACGAAGGTAAAGAATTGCAGAGGGAATTGATTTTGGCAATGGTAATCTTTTCCCTTGATGCAGCAGCCAAAATATAGCTAAAATTTTCCACCACCTTGTCATAAGTTCCATGGAAAGTGATGTCTGAGTTCTCAATACAGGCCCATAGTGTGAGCCTTTCCAGATTTCTCTGAAACCAGCAGAGGCTGTTTCATTTACACTTTCATTGCAGTCATCTCAGTGAAAAAATATTTATAGAATAAATTTAAGCAATGTTCAAAGCTACTGTAGATAATCAATGTAAATATATGAACTTGTTATTCAGAAGGGAAAAAAATAGTTTGGAATTCTTCAAAGCATTTTGTGAAATGAAACCACTCTTTAAAATCAAATATAAAAGCACTTCAATTTCTCTACTGCTTAGCATCAGTACCTAACACAGAGGATAATGAAATATCATAGTGAATTTGACTAGGTACTGCTTATAGTAGGTATGGAACGTCTATAGCCTAACTTTCCATGAAGTATCATGAAGCACTTTCCTCATACTTTACATTTGAATCTGGCTCTATCGAAAGAATAGTGTAAATACGTCTGAAGCCATGCTTCAGAACAGCAAGTGTAATCCTGCACTAATATGTGTCACAGAATCCCAGAATCCCAGAAAGTGTGAATTTGGAAAGGACCACTGTGGGTCATCTGGTCCACCCTCTCTGCTCAAGGAGGGTCACCACAAAGTGCATGGCACAGGATTGCATCCAGATTCATCTTTAATACTTCCAGTGAGGGAGACTGCACAATCTCTCTGGGCAATCTCTTCCAGTGAATGGACACCTGCACAGTAAAGAAGTTCTACCTCACTTTCAGGTGGAACTTCTAGTGTGTGTCAACGTAAGATCAATATTGTGACAGATACTGCTTTTTTGAAGAAACATTCATCATGTGCAAAAAGTTGCTTATGTGGCATGTCTGGCAAAGGGTTAATCCTGTATTACTTGTCAGCTGGCTAAGGATTGGTAAACACAAAAAGTAGATAATAGACATGGAAGAAAAAGGAATTATGTCAAGAAGTAATTTGCGCCAGTGAAAATACTTCATGAATTATAAGATCAAACAAAATTCTTACTCTTCTTGGGAAAGCAAAGGAAAAGTGGCAAAGATGAAAATTCAACTCAATCAGCCTCGTCTGTCCTTCCCAACACAGAATATTTTGTGATTCTCTGATTCTGTGCAACTCAATTAGGGTAAACATGGGGTTTATGTAGTTATAAAATTTCAGTTTGCGGAAATCAAACTCAGAAAAGAATAACTAGTTGAACCTCAGCATGTCAGTGTCTTTAAAAAAAGTGAATTAAAACCTGTAGGGTGTACTTCTGTTTAGAAAAGCTATTATGTTGCTATGTGCTACAGGGACAACCCTGATTAGCCTTGATTAGCAAAAACATATAAATGTCAAGGTGGGGTTTAGATCATTTTTTCTGGCATCAGATTTTCCATAATTATGGGAGGGAGAAAAACCTTTTATAGAAGTAGTGAGACATAAAGAAAGCTAATATTCCACAACATTTTTTAAAGGAATTGAAAAGGACAGCTAATCTCCCCTAAATAAAATGTTCAATTCCTTGTTTTGTTTTGTTTGGTTTTTTTTATTCCTAGAACCTAGTGAGTTCAAAGAGCCACAAAGATCATTGAAGTCCAACTCCTGGCCCTGCACAGAACACCTGTAAGAATCATACCATGTGCCTGAGAGCTTTATCCACACTGTGAGGCTTGGTGCTGTGACCACTTCCCTGGGGAGCCTGTTCCAATGCCCAAGCACTCTCTGATTGAAGAACTTTCTCCTAATATCCAACCTAAACCTTCCCTGACTCAACTTCAGGCCATTCCCTTGGGTCATTTGTCATGACAGAGCAGAGATCAGTGTCAGCTTCTCCTCTTTCCCTCACAAGGAAGTTGCAGGCTGCAGTGAGGTCTCCCCTCAGTCTCCTCCCGGCTGAACAGACCAAGTGACCTCAGCTCCTCCTCACACGGCTTCACTCAAGGCTCTTCATTATCGTCAAGGCCCTAATTTGGGCACACTCTAATGTTTAGTATCTGTTTTACACTGTGGTGCCCAAAACTGCCCCCAGCACTCAAGGTGAGGCTGCCCCAGTGCAGAGCAGAGGGGACAATCCCCTCCCTTGCCTGGCTGGGATGCTGTGCCTGATGCCCCCAGGACAGCCCAGGCTGGCCCTCCTGGCTACCAGAGCACTGCTGGCTCACACTGAACTTTCCATCAAACTGTAATCCCAGGTTCCTTTCCATGGCTCTGCCTTCCATCATCTCATTCCCCAGTCTGTCCATACATCCAAGGTTGCCTTCCCCCAGGTGCGAAGTCTAGCACTTTCTCTTGTTAAATTTTGTATAGTTGGTCATTGCCCACCTCTCTAATTTTTCAAAGTCTCTCTGCAGGCTCTGTCTGACTTTGAAGGAGTCAACAGCTCTTCACAATTTAGTTTCACAAGCAAATTTACTTAGTAATCCTACATGTCCTTTGTCCAAATCATTTCTGAAGGTGTTGAAGAGCACAGAGTGCAAGACAGAGCCCTGTGGAACCCCACCAGTGACAGGCTTTTAGTCTGATGTCACCCCATTCACTGTAATCCTTTGTACCCAACCCATGAGTTGCTCACCCATCACGAGTGATCATGTGTTTATCCACCTGTGAGCTGCAGTGAGACTGACAAGCCTGTAGTTTCAAGGGTAATCCTTGCGCTTCTTCAAAATTTGGGCAACACTAGCTCACTTCCAGTCAACTGGAACTTTTCCTGATTTCCAGGACATTCCAAATGATTTCCAGATTCCCATTCAAAAATCACTGAGAAAGGCCTGGCATTGACATCAGCCAACTCTTTGAGTATAGTCAGACCCCTTGTACAATTTGATACAAGATCAAGAAGTCTGTAAAGCTAGGGTCTGGCTGTGTGCAAATTGCTCAATAAAACTTCTATATGAAGCTTTAATAGTTGTAATTTAATAATTAATAAAATAATTTTAATAATTGTTAAATAATTTGATATTGTATATTTTTAGTCATGCCTTAGGTAATATCTATGATATATTTGCAATGTGATGAATACGACTTTGTTTAGCTGACTTCCTAATGATTTCTAATTTAATAGATAAAGATTCAGTTATTAGCAAGAAGGCATATGATGAAGGAGAAATGTACTGTGTCTGGTCCTATGTCTGAGACTATGGAAGACCAGCACAGAGAAAAAATTGAGAGGCTTTCCTAACATAGTAGGTGAAAGAAGAAAATAAAATACCTGGAGATGTGCTGAATTATGATAATAAGAAAATTCTTATTTATTGTATGAAAAAACAATTCTCTTCAAAACTTGTCCTAAAATACTATTTTGATGTGTTCCCAAGTGAAGTATGAGTTCTCATTTATTCCCCTTAGGTCTTCATTCACTTTTTTTTAATTTCAAGTGGCATCTCAAGAACAAATATTGAAGTTCATTTAGTTTTCTAAAAAGAGCTTTTTATTTCAGTCTAGTCTGGTTTTGTGTTGCTGAATCATATTCCACCTGAGAAGAACTGTAACCTCTTCTCTTCATCTTCCTAAGCCAAACATTGCACATGGTTTGTTCAGAAGACACATTATAAGTTTTCTGCCAAAAAATTTTTAAAACTGCAGGAAGATGATTGAAAGATGACCAAGAAAATATGGAACCATATGTCTGAAAGAGACCTAAAGACCTTGATTCATATCCTGACTCATTCCAGGATAAGCTATCATCTCTCATAAACATTTTTCTAACCTACTGTTACAGAAATGTCTACTGATAGTGATTTGAAACTTCCCTGAACTCTATTAAACAGTTTCTTTTTGGCATTTACCCCAAATCTGTAATTTCAGACTCGGTGTATTTTTAGCAAATATACTAGGGAGGGGTCAGTCCCCCTCTATTCCCTTCATATAGTCTTTCCCAAGCAGTTTTATTGGCTAATGTTAAATGCAAAAGGGATGGTAAGTTAGCTGGCCCTTTGGACCAAGTAAAATTTGTTTTAGCATCACCCCTTCAGTCCTCTGTAGGCTTTTCTTTGTCTTTCCCCTTGATGAGATAGTTTTCAAATTTCCCACAGTCAGTTTTTTCCCCTGACGTCTCATCATTCCCATTTCTTATTTTTATTTAATATTTTGAAAGTTGAACAATGCTTTTGAATTACTGAATTTTTGTTCTCTGATTTGCTTGCAACACATTCTATACTGACTGTTGAAAATCTGTCTTTCAAAATTTGTTAATAATAATGATACTGATCCAAGACAAATCTCTGTGGTCATCATCAGATAACTGACTTGAATTTCAAAATGAACTGGAAAAATACTTATTTTACTATCAAAATACTCCTTTTCAAACCAATTTTACATCCAGTTCAATGTTTTCTTATGAAATAATCATGTAAAATAAAAAGAGAAATTTATGTGTGCATATATATTACCTTATATGTATTAACATATACTTCTTCCACTTTTCATCAAAGATTATTTTTTTTCTGCTACAGAGGAAACAAAATTGCTGTGAACTGGTTTGTTCTTATCATAAGCCAGAATTATATGAGTTAGTTCATTGCCCCTGGCCACTAGAACTTAGATTCTACATACCTATCTGAGGAGAGGCTTTTGTTCAGATTTCTAAAAAGCTTTGGTAATTACTCCAACTTAATTTTCATTAATTTTTTTATTTATTTTTTCGTTTGAATTTTTGTGTTTAAGAGTTGAAGAAATAGCTGACACTACTCCTATTTCTTTGGCTGCCTTAACGTGAGACCTCAGCAATTTCTGATTAGAAAAACCAGTCTTTAATTACTACATATAGAGGAAATAACTTGTTTGTTTCCCTAATTTTCCTCTATACATGTTTCCTACCTGAAATCCATCTGGTTTACCCTCTGTTTTCTGAACACTGAGGGGACGTAGATGTGAGCCAGACTCAGCTAAAAGATTCTCATTTAAAAAACCCTAATCTGGCAAAAACATACCAAAACACTCTTTATGCTTCAGATCAGGTTCAAGCCTTATATTTTGAGCCAACTTCTTATAGAAATGTTCTATATGTGCCCTTTTTCTTTTCTGATCCCAGAGCTCTGCATAAGGCATTTTAAAAAATGAATTATTTATCAGTAAAGAAAGCACATTAGGCTGCATAAAAATATCATTCCATCTTAAACTCAGATGAAATCAGTACAGATATATCTCAGCTCCTCATAAAACTGAATTTGAGTAAAAGTTTGGCTGAGGTTCCAAAACATTCTTTCGGCTTCTGTCATTTCACATGGGTTTTATTTTTCAAATTCTTACAGAATTCAGAATTGTGGATGCTTTAATGATAGAAAATGGCTTCTAACCACATTTAACTGCTTGAAAAACTCTTGTAGGCGATTATACATCAAAATTATCTCCTGGTATTTTGAAGAATTTGTTATATAGTGGGTCAAGATGTAGCAACATCTTAACCATGTAATTTTTAGCAACTTTGACCTTAAGATGTTCTACTCGACTCCCAAGGAGGACAAGGGTCTGTCCTTCTGCAAGTTCCAATGTTTGCTGACGACAAAAGAATTCAATGTTCTGTGCTATTTGCATTTGCCTTTAAATGTTACCTCTGACTAGGTAGAAGGCTTTTCCGGTAGTTCTAATAATTTGTATGCATTGGTTTTCAGGTTATAACTCAACAAATCTTTTGGTTTTTTTTATTTGGGGGAAGAAAGAAAAAGAAAAGTAAAATCTATTTTCAAGATCTCAGGTTGGAGTTTAAAATCCTTTACTCAGAGAAGCTGAAGACCTTGAAAATTATTTCTGTAAAATACTCTATTTCTTCAACTATTGCAAAATTACTTGCTCTTGTAAAATTCATGGTCAAGTTTCATGGATTAAAATACTTTAAGCTATCCAGTGACTAACAACTTTGAGATAGTTGTAGGGGTTAACTTCTGAAGTTTTCCGGATTTTCCATCATAATTTGCAGCTGCCTAATTATTGATTTAATTATAGCTGACACCACATCTTTTAAAAACCAGCAGTAGAGAAATCTGTGGCTGGAAGAGGGCATTGACTTGCTTCAATTGTCCTGCTCTGTGAAAGAAACAGTGGTCTAACTATTTTTTTTATTGTTTATTAGAAAAATACAAAACACAGTGAATCAACTCTAACATTCACAGATGTATTTCCATTTTGCAAGTTCAGAGTGTCCTGTGGTTGGGTTTTTGGTGGGGTTTTTTTGGTAGCAGATGATGTGCGTCAGATTTCAGTTTTAAGTACTCTGTATTACCTTCAGTTGCCTTTTTATTTTCCAAAAGCAAAGTATAAACTTGGAATTTTCATCATAGTTCATTCATTTTAGCTATTTCTTGGCAGGTGATTTCCTTTTTCTTGTGCTCAGTAATACTGAAGTTTTGGCTCAAGGTTCAGTCCCCATTTTTAATGCAAATGGATTATAGTTTAAGCATATATTGATTTTAGATGTCTTTTTCTTAATCAGTTTTTACTCTATTTTACAGTTACTGCTGTCTTTCTAAAGATTAATTGCGCCCTATTAGGAATGTCATAATTTGTTATGCTATTCTAATACATTTAAACAGAAGATAAGAGGTAGTTCATCACTCAGTCACATTTACTACTTTGACCATTCTTTACCTTTGGAATATGATTGAGTCAGGAGTAGTTTATTCAGTACCTCGCTTATTCAAGTATAAATTTAAAAGTTCAAGACTTCATAATTTGCATTAAACATATGGTTTTATTTATTTTGATCTTAAAAAAATGGTCAAAATATTAAAGCTGAAAAATTATGCATTGTTTATACCAAGTGAACATTTATTTATACCATCAGAAAGGAAAGATCTGTATTCAGTATCTTGTGTATTCTCCATGTTGCTTACTCCTATGAGTTATGGCCAATATGCTTGTTGATATAATTAGTGTTATATATTTCTCCATTTTTCAGCATGATTGTATCTTCATTTTTTTATTCAAGATTTTTCAGAATTTGTACATGTTTAGTGAATATTTGTTTAATTTTTCTTTTTCCTTTATTTTTCTCCTTTCCTTCACTTCAGCCCACTAATAACTGTGGTGACCTTTCTCAAGGAAATAAAACAAAGAAGTGAAAAAAAATTCCTCACAATTCTCTGTATTCTCTGTTGGTTCTGTCTGAAGTTCTTATGCATTACCAATGGAATTACACAAGACTGAGTTACTCAACTATAGCCAGTTGCAGCTGTATAAATACAGACAGTGAAAAATTTTATCTGCAGACCAGTTATCATCGATTACAACAGGACTAATAAGTTTGACAATCAATAATTCAGACTGGTAGCAACAGCTATCTGATGAACCTGATTCACTCCTTCCACTTCCAGTTCTGTTTCAGGTTATGAAATGCCTTCTTTTGAAATGGCTTTTAATCCAGAGACACCTTTACTTGTGTCTCCAAGATGCTCAATGGGGTAGCTTTCATCAGAAGAAATCCTCTTTGCCCAGCATGGGTTTGTTACTTTCATTGTAACTGGTGAGCAGAAGATGTCTGCTCATGTTTAGGCTGTTTTACCAAGCTTTTAAGAACTCTTGTGTATACATACTTGCTTTAAGGCAGTTATGGTTTCAGCTAGTGATTTCAGCTTTTGTATAAAGATTATGATCCAGTAGCATTGCCAAGTAATAAGAGTTTCTTCCTGAACATTTTGCTCAAATAGCTTTTTACAGCCATGCTAATAGCGCTAATACACCTGTTGATATTTACATTGCTTTTATGAACCTGGAAATGATTGTTTTCTTAGCATTTTACACAGAAGAGTAATAAGCACTGAATGCTGCAGTATAAACAAGGAGGGTTTGGTGCTGTTTATTATCTCATCTTACTTTTAAAAGGCTTTTTTGCTATGCTTATATTACTAAAGTGTCTTTTTGCAGTGATATGAAGTGCAAGGATTGCAATGTACTATTTAGTCATCAAATATATTTAGTGGGGATCCTGTATGCACACCAGTGCTGTATAAAGTAATGAGTGAACCATAAGCAAGAAAAAAAACCCTTAGCTGGTTTAAAGAGTTCTTTATTCACTGGCTGGAGGTAATGCAAAAGAATTTTACCTACTATTGCCAACCAAGAAGTGCCATTTCCGAGCAGCAACATGCAATCAAAGTTCTCTCCGCTATCTAAAGTATCTCTGACAACAGAGAAAGCCTGGAAGATAAGATGTTATCTGCTTCTTAAATGGCTGAAGCCACAGGATGTGAATGTCATGCTATTTAAGTTTCCTTTGCTTCTAATTTAGTATAAGCAGTGTCCCTTTTACCTCAATCATTGTTATATATAAATAGTACAAAAATCAAAAGTCTCCTTTTTACCATGTAGAATTATAAAGCACCTGACTCAAAATGGCTTTGGCTTACAATTTCAAAAAAATAACTAATACCATGTCTTAAGAACCATTAGATAGAAATTAAAACCAGTAGCTAAACCAATATGTAATTAAATGGTATTAAAAATAGAAAGAAAATAAAAGTAAGAAGTTTGCATTCGAAAAGATTGAATGAATGAAGTTGTTAGGACAAAATAAATGAAAAAAAAACCCAACAAAACCGTTAAGTGTTTTTTTTAACATCAATTTCCCTCCATTTTGTCTTACTCTTTTCATATTCAAGGTACAGCTTAGGTCAGTTCTTCTAACTGCCAATTAAAACCTTCACTTTTTGTAAGTGCCAAGATACAGAAACCCCAGCCAAGCCTCCTTCTTTTTTTTAATAAACTCTGTAGCTGCAAAGAAAAGGGCTGATACACCTAATGACTCTACTAGGATATTCTTCTATAAACAATTTAACTGTTTTTTATAGTGTAGAAGATTTTTTTTGTGGAAGAGAAAATATGTGCCATTTTTTCCTTAGTACAATTATGTGATGAAATGTCATGGTATTCCATTTAAATTTTTGTTACTTTTCTTTTGAATAACAGGCATATATTAATAACATGTAGTGCTGGTTGACATCTTCTGAAGCCATCTCTGCACACAGGTAAAAGTTTCTTCCTGACTGGAGCTGTTCGTTTTCAGGCAATGAAGGGCTTGGTTTTGAGAGTCATAATAAGTAGGAAACGTGTAGCCATACCAACACCCATGAGAACAGAAAGGTCACCCACACCCTCACATTGAGTGCCATTCTCTTTGAGAAAATTAGAAGAATAAGAGAGAAAGTATAACATAGGTGGCCAATGTGAAAACATTTGCAACAAACTTCTTTAATGTCACAATATTTTGCGTCAAAGCAAGCCAGCTTCCCCTTATTCTCAGTTTGAGTTTACTTCTCGCATTCAGATCACAGGTTTAAGTCTTCATGCAGATTGTAAACCCACAGCCTTTTAAAGAGCTAATATGCAACATGTGAAAGAGAAAATGGCAGTAAATTGACTTATCCACTTTACCTGTAGTGTTTTTATATATCCCAGTAGAGTCTTTAGTGCAACAATAAAGTGAATGCTGGAATATTTATATTGCTAATTATTCTAACAGAAGCAAGTTGATTAGAAGAGATTCTGCTGGTTGTCATTCCATTTAATGCAGATATATAGTCATGTACATGGAAGAAATTACTTAGAATTTCTGCAGACTGTACGTAACTACTTTGGTGTTGGGTTTTTTTGCAGGCATAATTAACCTTTAGGATACTAAATTCCAGATATATTTGGTGGAGTGTTTATAACCTGATGAGAAGTCTCTGAATAGTAGATTATTTGAATAGAAGGAATTCTTCTCAGCCTTTTGTAGCACATAAATTGATAATTTACTTTATCTAGAAGATTAAGTTCATTTTGCAAAGACAGTAAAACTTAGCATGTTCTAATCTGATCTGTCACAATTATCATTTACATATATTTGCAGTGTTTTTAAGATCTACCTATAAATTTGCATTTTCCAGAAATAAAGAGAAGCATTTCTCTAACATACAGATTGTGACTACATGACTTCTGGAAGAGTCAGAATGAAGGGCATGAGGTATATGTTGAAGAAAAATAGTCCTATGAAACATTATTGTATAAGAAGCAGAAATTACTACATATTGGGTTCTTTGCTTTTCTGAATTGTACTCACTTCTCAGAATCACAGAGTACTAAAAGGATTTCTGTTTTTGAATGTCTCAATTTTGAGAATTTCTTATGCAAAATAAAGCCCTTTTCTTCAAACTTTTATTTTATTTTAAATATTCATAATTGGAATTATATTCAAATACAGAGCTATCATTTTGAATTGCCATAATAGAAATTTATTATATATTTTTTTATTCTTGCAAAAAATCTATTAAATAAATGCATATAATTTTACATAACTACTGATTGATATTTGCACCATAGTAATACTTAAAAATTCAGTTCAGACAGATTATATATATGTATACATATATCTATATATATGGATGTAATATATATGTGTAGAGATATATATACATATGTGTATATATTTATATATATATATGCAGGTATTAGAAGCACATGACACAGTCACTGCTTAAAAGAAGTTTAGAATTTAATATAAGGCAGGATCAGAAGAAGTAGATGAATGCAAACTTGCTGGGAATACAAGGATACATTATTGGTCAGCACAATAGGCAATGATCTCAGCAGCCTGACTTAAAAGCTTCACATTGAAGAGATCAAACAAAAGTTATATGTGATTATTCAGCACCAGGTGACTCTTTGCACTAGAAATTTCAATAGCCTGTGTCTTGAGGACTGTGATAAAGATCTTTAAAAAAAATAAAGAGACAAAAATAAATACTTTTTGAAAAGAAAATGTTCTTTTATCTACCTTCAGATCCCTTTGATTTCTCAACTCTTCATTTTCCTTTCCCAGTGGATGGATGGAAAAAAGTTTATCTGTATTATCCTAAGGTAACTAACACTATGACAAAAAGATTCAGAGAAGAGTTAGCAAGCTTTAAAATATTATACTATTAACTGTAAAAATCACAAATTTTACTGGATGTAAATGTAGTTTAAAGAATATTATCCAAACTGAATTGCCCATATGATGCAATCAATTTAATCAACATGCTGTTGATCTAGGACAATTTAGGAACCTGTGTGCTGAGAAAAATACATCATCTCTTTATGCTCTGTTCTGGCAACAGGAACCCAGATAATCAAAAGTGTCTGAACATTTATATTATCTCAGACTTTTCTCTACTTAAATGCAATGAATATGTATTCGTTTCCTAGACCAGGAGGGTCTTAAGTACAGAAATGTGACTAATGGGGTTTTGATCATGGATGAGCATTTCATGTATTTCTAAGGTTTATTCTCTAAAGAAATAAGATTCTGCAGTTAACTACCAGAAACAATAAACCCTGCTAATTCACAGTGATTTTGTTTGTTTTATTTCAGATATAGAGGCCATTCAAGGCAGGCTAAAGAACAAGATTTAGGTACTAGAATAAAGCTTAGATTGCAAAGGGGAAATTGTAATTGCAAAGTCCTGACTCACCTTCTGAGCTGGAGACACCTAATCTCTATAAGCCCTGTAACATTTGATGTTAAATCTCTTCAGTACCTATTAAGTCACTGCACGTGCCCAGAACTGTCCTGTGCTTGGCAGGCTTAAGCATCTCAGCACTTAGATCATGTCTGAGCTCAGGTTAGATTGAGAAACTTGGAGAAGTGAAGTCTGAATCACCCCAAAACTCAATCCACCAAACATTTCCAGAGGCCATAGAATACAGCAGGACCATGCTCTTCACACACAAATCTAAAGTAGGTCAATTTTCGACCACAGACAAAGAGAAGTTTTTCCCTAGTTTCTCACACATCATGGTGCACTACTTAGTGCACCCACTGAGCATGCTGGACTCCCAGACTCAGTCCCATTCTTTTCCTGCAAGCTCTTAAGTGCATTCTTCCTTCAATCTTCATGTGCTACTCAGAAAACAGTCTACTGAAGGGTAAGAAATCTGCATGTCTCTTTTTAACAAGTCCCCAAGCAGACAAGAATGAAGGATATACTGGACCAGAGAGGAAGTGCAGGGTAAATTTGACTTTTTAGTCTAGTGGTTAGACTACCTTGGAAGACCTCGTATCAGACTCATGCTTCCAGGAATACTTCTATATTAAGTCTTAAGTGTGTGTTTTACATTAAATATTACTTATATTTTCTTTCTTTTTTTTTTAATGTTACCTTGGTAGAGTCCTTTCTTTTGTGTCTCTGCTGTAATCAATAATGTAATATCAGAAAATAATTTTGCAGTTGCTCATAACCCATGAAACATAGGACAGAATTTAGCTAACCTAAGAATTTCTTAGGACCTAGAATATTATCTGGTGTCAAAGGACATCCATTTATTACATATTCAATTTGTTCAACTCAGAATCTGGCCCTTCAGATGGACAACTCTATTTAAAATCCAATTATATAATCAACAAAAACATTCTTCATTTTCTCAGACTCTCTACATAAATCTCTACACATGAAAATAAATCCTGACTTGACTGTAGACAAAAACACAAAATTAAGCAGGTAAAACTATAGAAATAAATACTCTTAGTTCTCTTAGCTATAGGCAAACTGATCTATAATTCACTGGAGCTTAGTTACAGCATACTCTAATTATGTGCTTAGTTCTAAAGCCTTTAATAAAGAAAATAATTTCTTTAAATACATCTAATTAGGCAAAGTATCTGTTCTGGTTTAGCTGCTTTTGGCACCAAAATGAAAAATACCGAGAAAAACAGCTTTATTTTCATGTATCCCTGAGCTAGGTAGCCCATTGTCCTCCTGATTTTCCAATACAAATAAAAACACTGTTATAACTAGACCAAGTTGCACTTATAAGTTAAGAGCCTTGAAATGATAGGCAAAAATTGTGTGTGTCTCACAATAGTCACAGAACTTTGACTACCTCTTTTATCCTCAGTCCTGTCAACAGTTCTGAAGCCAAAGAAATAAATTCCTTAGGACTCATCTTGGTCCTTTTCTTTCTTCTCTCAATTAAAAATATGTATTGACTCCTTCCAAAGGGTAAGTGCTATCATCTGCCCTTCTGAAAATCCTGTGTTGTTTTCAGGCATAAAAAGAAGTCTAAGTTGTCCTAGAAATGCAAATGACTTATTAAATCAATTAAAATCTATTTCTGACAAAATAGGTTTAGTCCCCAATACACACAAGTGCTGCATAGTCTCTCATGCATTTTTGTACTTGTTTAATTCTATAGAGATCATTGCAATTCAGGTATATGTAGGAAAGGTTTCATCTTGGTTAAAACTGACTTTTTTTTTGGAAAGACGCTTGTATAATGGACAGCTTTAAGTTATAAGCTTTTTAGGAAGGTCTTTTATTGTGCTCTCAGTAGAGGTGCAGCACATGATTGTGTTCTGACACACAACGGATATTCACAAAACATTGAACATAAAATTTTGAGGTCGTCTACTGAAGTTACAGGCAAAACTTCTTTCTTTTTAATGAAGTCAGGGCCTTCTCTTCATTACATTATTACCCAAATTTTAAGTATAAATTAATCTAAGTAAAATATACAGCATGACAGCTGTCCGATCATCAAGTCCAAAAAAGGAAACAAGTAAAGTTCACAGTATTCTGAAAGCTATGTTCTATGGCTCTGTTACTTAGGAGATAACACCAGTAGGTGCAGCCTTATGACAAGTACCCCCTTTTTTTTTTCCCATGCCATATGTCCACAGTGGAAGTAGCTGAGAAAAAAAAGTCTCATTATTTGATTGACATGCATTTTAAACTACTTGTCAAAACTGCACAATTATTTAAGTAGCATGGATGTGTCAATCTCCAGATTTAAAGGAAATTTAGAACCTAACAAGTAGTAATGTTTGTCTACTTCGTGATAAGAGATTTTATAAAAGAATCAAAAAATAAAATGAGTGTAAGAGGAAAGCTTGCTAAACTACCCACACTTTGCCTTTACATTACTGTAGGTGATACTGAGAAAGACACTGAAAAATAAGTTGCCATATATTTTCTATTTTAAGACTCTTTTTTTTTTATTTTTCCGAAGATTTGCTAAATTTATCTGGACTTGTATTTCTGTAAGAATTTTCAGCCGCGGCAACTATGAACTTCTAAGAAATAAAATTTTAAAAAAAGAGAGAGAGAAGAAATAAGAATATTAGTATGATGTTTAAAATTTAAGTACCTGAGAAATGTTTAAGTGTTTCTTATTCTGATTTTTGGTGGTCATCTTGAAAGCTGGCACACACTCCTGTGTTAGGAGTGAGATGTGGCCAAAGCTTTCTGTAGCTATGAAGGTCCTCTGAGAAATCTCTCATACATGTTCAGCAGACACATCTTAGTCACTGACAAAAAGATAGTGTCCTATTATGTAAAAAGAATACAGCTTTACAGTGGTGAGTCTTTGCCATTGAGGTAAACTGATTTTTTCACATAAATTCTTTTATTCATATGTACCTTAGAAGACAAATAAATATAAAATATTAAATATTATGCTTAAACTTTATAGGGGAAAAATAAACAACAACAAAAATCTGTTCAGTGTTAGCCTGTAATCAGTGCAGTCTTTGCTATAACATCAAGTGAATATGATTTAGCAAGTGAATATGACTAAAAACTTTAATGTCTTTAAAGAACTTTAATGTCTTCTATTCTTAAGCACTGACAATTAGACCTTAAACCATTAACATTCACTATTTTTACACATAATTTTAAAGCTTTTAGTTTTCTTTCTCTATAGCCTTAAAGTAAAGATAACCCTTAAGATTCAAGATTAGGGTATCTTGTTGCAAATGAATATTAATTAATGTGCTAAAATGCAGCATTTCAACAGCTACCACACTGCATTTACTTAGAGAATCCCATCACACTCACAAAGAACACAAAAGGGAAAAATTATAAATTATAAGTTCACATAAAATTGCAATAGTGTCCGGGTTAAAATTGCTTTATAAATCATTTATAAATCTGAAACTATTCATATTTCATTTTCCTAGGAAAGCTGGCAGTCCGTGGCTTGGACAGGTGCACTCTTCATTGTGTTAAACCAGCTGGATGGGCAGGACCTAGAGACTGATGGTGAATGGTGACACATCCAGTTGGTGGCCAGTCACTAGTGGTGCTCCCCAGGGCTCAGTAATAGGCCCAGCTCTGTTTAATATCTTCATGGATGATCTAGAAGAGGGGATCAATTCACCCTCAGGAAGTTTGCAGATGACATTTGGTTGGCTGGAAATGCTGACCTGCTGGAGGGTGGGAAGGCTCTGCAGAGGGACCTGGACAGGCTGGATCAATGGGCCAAGGCCAATGGTATAAGGTTCAATGAGACCAAAAGTTGAGTCTTACACTTGGGTCACAACAACCCCCTGCAGCACTACAGGCTGGGGGAAGAGTGGCTGGGAAGTGGCTCAGCAGAAAGAGACCTGGAGGTGCTGGTTAACAACCAGATAAACACGATTCAGCGTGTGGCCAGGTGGCCAAGAAGGCCAATGGCATCTTGACCTATATATACGATGCTGTGGCCAGCTGTACCAGGGAAGTCATTGTTTGCCTGTACTCAGCACAAGGGAGGACACAATTTGAGTCTTGTGTCCAGTTCTGGGCCCCTCATTACAGAAATACACTGAGGTGCTGGAGTGTCCAGAGAAGGGCAACGGAGCTGGTGAAGGGCCTGGAGAGAAAGTCCTATGAGGAGCAACTGAGAGAGCTGGGCTTGTTTATTCTGGAGAAAAGGAGGCTCAGGGTGACATTATCACCCTCTACAAGTACCTGAAAAGGGGTTGTAGCAAAGAGGGGGTCGGTCCCTTCTCCCAGGCAACAGGCAATAGAACAAGAGCAAACGGTGTCAAACTGCTCCAGGAGAGGTTCGTATTGGATATCAGTGGGAATTCTTGAGAAGAATGGTTAAATATTGGAATGGAGTGCCCAGGGAGGGGGTGGAATCACCATCCTTGAATGCATTCACGAAACAACAGGACATGACACTGTATGTTATTGTCCAGTTTTTGTGGTGATGTTTGGTCAAAGGTTGTAACCAATGGTCTTGGAGATCTTTTCCATCCTAAATTATTCTTAGACTCTGTGATTGTGTGACATCTGTACAGTGTTGAAGAACTGAAATGTGTGTAGATAGCATGCAGAGTAGTGGGTACTCACATGGACAGGGCTTTATACCTTTCAGAATCTAGGGATGTAATTTTACAGACTTTTTGTCCAATGGCAAAATGTTATCTGGCTAGCCAGTGTAATCTTCAGTGCAGCATGGACGTTTGTTCTCTGGGGTAATAATACTGTAAATCTAATCATTTGCATGAAAAAGAATAGCAAATATATATATTAAAAGTACTTTCTAATTTGAGATAAACTGCTTCTTTTGGTAAAGTACCATAATGACTTCAGGATGCCTAAAATTTGGTTGGTTTGAGTTATATAAGTATTACATCTTAATTGAAACTTGATTAAGGAGCTAAATTATATTAATGAATTTTACATTTCTGCTTTATATGGGTCCTGGACTGTAGAGTGACTTCAGCTGCAGTGATCTCTCTTGCCTGAAATAAACCTTCTTCTCTGCTCAGGTTATTTTTGACTATCAATTTTCATTTATCATTATTTCAGAGTTATTAGATCTGAACAATTTTCTATGCCATTATTTTTACCAAATATTTCCCACACATTTAGCATTTTAAATTGTTAATTCAGGGATTGTTATATACTTACAAAGACAAGGAATTTAATATTGATTTATTGTAAATCTAATTCAGTAGTTTGCTATCCATGCATCAATGTATACCAGACTTGAAGATTTTGAAGTAACTCATGTAGAAATATGTGGTTTATGACTAGTTCGTTCACACTTTTTTTTTTTGTCTCTCATCATAGTTAATTGTGAGGAAAATAGAACCATTTTCTGTTCTAATTATGCTTCTAAATGACAAATAAGAAAATTGTATGTAGATATACCATTCCCAAATCTGAAGAAAAAGCTACCTTGCAAACGTAAATTATTTCCTATCTACTGGTAGAAATATGATTTAAGAATTAGTCCCAAACTTCTGAAATAGCCATTTGTAGCTTTTATGTGGCAGCTCAAATGTTCTTCCATCAGATTCTGCTCTGCAAAAGTGCCTTTAATGGAACAAGCCACTATCTCAGAGGCAAGCTGTGAGCAGGTGTTTAGTACTGCACCAGAAAAGGCCCAGGGAGAAGCTACTCAGCAAGGAGGCAGAGGCCTAACCTTTCCTTCCTGTCATTTCAGTGTAAGGGCTGTTCAACTTTCTTTAGAAATTTTATTTCAGAAAGAAGCCAAATCAGAATCTAATGACTCCATGCTTGTCAAGCCCCCTGTTTCCTTGGTGGGTCAGTAGAGTCACAGAAAATATACCAAAAAAAAAAGCATTCTGGTTTCTTCTCTTCAATAGGATACCCTGCCTCCTCTTCCATGGTTAGATCTGAAGTATCTGAACTGTTTTTGAAACTGGTGAGGATTTAGACTTGAGTGTATTATATCAGACCACTGGAATTAAGCTATGATGTTCACTCTATTTTCTGATCTGGTCAAGTTCTTTATCTTGACATTAAGGTTCAACTTCTGCTAATTTCTATATTTCTGTAATATTAAGACATCTGAGTGATCCTAGAGATCTCTATCAAGCTTCTGGATGATTGACTATCCAATAGTAAAATATAAGAAAGCATGCAGTAGTCACTCACTAGGGGCTAGGGTCCCACAAGGGAATTGGGATGTTTTAGATGTTTTTTCCCATGTAGGGTTTTTTTTTCCCTATTGATTTTATTTTTTTTTTTAACTAAAGACATATGTAGGAATAAAAAAATGAAATTAAGAGTTCCATTTATCTCAATGAGAAAGTCTCCCCACTGTAAAGCTGTTTCATTTTTAAATGATAAGACACTATCATTTTGTCAGTGACTAGGATATTCAAATTCAAAATTATCTGATTTTCAAGTCCTAATCCAGTGAATTAAACACTTCAATATTTGGCACGCCATACAGATATTTGGCATATCTGTTAATATCTATTCACCATACGTATTTATTCATTTATAGAATATAGAGTTGGGTAACTACGACTGGATGGACAATCTTGCTTGACGTCACTTCTATATAAAGACCAGAAATTCATTTTCCATTGTTTTTTCACATGATAAATAACAGACACTGAAATGAAATAAACAACTTAAGTCTTCCCTAATAACAAATAGAATTTAAAATGTTAAGTAATCAAAGTTATGTCTTTTCAAAAAAAAGAGCTAAGTATTACATTTAAAGACAGGCAAGAAGGTCAATTGCTCTTATTGACTATTTTAAGTATACTCTTTCAGGTGTTTACTTCATAGGAAGAATGGCTCAGTTAAAAGCCATTTCTAGCAGACATAGATAGAAAGCAAGCTTGTAAAGGCCAAAGTCCAAAACAATTTGAATTTAATTATCTTTGAGTACTGCCAGAAATGTTACAGTGACCTAACATGTAAGCCTAGATCACCCATGATGCACAGCAAGCTAGGAAAACATTTTTAAAACAAGAAGGGTAAGAAAATGGAGTGCATTTGTATGAATAATTTGTTACATATATTCGTGGTGTAATAAAAAATTAGAATACACTGGAACACTCAGATCTGCAGATATTTCAGACTTCAGCTATTCCAGCAGCTGTACTATGTCCCTCGCTAGCACTGTGTGTCAAAATGCCAATAACCTCAGCTGCAATTCTGCTTTTCTGCTGGGATTTGTCCTTCTTATCCTTTGAGGATCACAGAAACAATTCTGAGGTTTAGTGACATCAGAAATATCAAGATATTCCCTTAATAAATAATTATGCCAAAGCCTCTGACGGGGCACAAGACTTCCTGACATGTTTTGCTTTCTAGAAGTAACTTCTGAAGGCAAATATTTTCCTCCCTTCTCATGTACTTCAAAGTTTTTCTTTATACAGTCTCAGAATATCTGAAAAATTTCTTTCATTGAAATCCAGGTGTACCTTCCACAAAAATAATTCTGAATTGACAGGATAAGGTAAACTGGATGGTTAAGTATATTGTGTAATTGTCTTAAAATTCTTGTCCTATTATCAAAGCCACTGCATGGAAGTCCAGCAAATATTGGACATATTATGGAGGAGAGATCACCTCTAGGTATCAGTATTAAAAAGTCTTTCTCTATTATCTTCTAAACAAACACATTAGTAACAACATATCCGGAGAAAGGATATAGTTGATGCAATTAATGTTTTTGCTGAGCCATCTCGGACTAATTTTCCATAAAATTCCTTCCACCTTCAAAGAAATAAAAGTAATTTATTAAACAAAAAATCCACTGCTCTTTTGCCTTTGGAAATTTCTGAAGTCAAATTAAAAGTCAAATATGACAGGACCCAGAACAAAGGTTTTATATGGAAAACAAAAGGTTTTTAACCTCAACATAGATCCATCTAGCAGTTGTAAAGCTGTTTACACAGACTGAAACTGAATTAATTCAGGGTTCACCACTCAGTCTAGTGAAATTTAAAGTTCCTTATACCTTTGAAAAGTCAGCTACACATGTAATGCTTTTCATCAGCTGTAATAGACTTACACATGGTATCCTTCAAACAAATTTCCTTAATTGTTTGTAACAGTAATTAAATAGCAACCTGAAAATTAAATTACATCTTCAGTGGTAGGAATATTTCAGTCAAAATGATTAGCCTTTTCCTGTTCATGAATGGCTTGAGCACCACCAATTTCTGCATATGTGTCTAATTCAGGAGCACTTACGACACAATTTTGCAGACAAATTCCATCTTAGGGATGGACGAGTCAGTCACAATTGTCATGTATGTTGTGCTAGCTTCCTAATTATTATCGTCTGGGAGAGGAGATGTGTCAGTGGGAACAAAAAACAGAATAAATTTTCTTCTGATGAGAATTCCCTGGATAAATATTTGTAGTAAAAATTTCCATTTGCTAAAATTTTCCACAGACAAAAAAATAAATTTTACAATCTGGTACAGTTGTGGGTATGGAAAGAGAACATTAAATGCAAAGACATGACTAAAATCATTGGTGTGCAATTCAATGTGCAGCATACATGGTTATTCACCTCTTGTTCCCTGCAGATGCTAACAGCTGAGGCACAATGTTCACTCACCTGGGAAGAAAATAGTTTTCAAATCCTCCTGGGAATAGGAAATTCCATCCAAAGAGAGCCTATTCTGCATAAAAGAGAGATGGGCATGTATACTAAAAATTTTAGGATGAAACCACCAAATAGTAGCCGTGGTTCTATCCCTTGATAATTAACATTAACTGTTCTAGCGACTACGAGTTAATTTATGTGGATTAATAGACTTGTGCATAAACGGGACCTATTTCATGTTTTGCTTGGATTTCTGGTTTGACTTCATACTGTTTATGTAGCATCTCCTACTTATCCAAAAGTTCCATGATTTCCAAAACCTTTGTTGAGTAAACACATGTCACTCAACCTCTAAAAAGTCCTTAAGTAGCAACTTTAATTCCACTTGAAGGACTAGTTTTACCTTCAGATAGACAAGCTGATGCTTAAATTAATCACCAAAGCTGCTGAAAATAACTTTTGGTGCTGCCTAAGAACACCTAAACTGTCATTTGTCAGGAGAATATCAGTAAAGAGAGGATTTCAAGCTCTCCAATCCAATCTATCAATATTTATAAACCATTTTTTAGAGCAGGTTCTGAAATGCAGTCCTTTCTTCATTAAAATATTTTGCCTACCCACCCACTCACATGTTTCTCTCCTTCCTTTCCATTCTACTTGGGTGCATGAAACAAGGAAAGTAGTATGTAATGGAAGTACTTTGTAAATCATGGTTGAATATGCAATCTTTATACATCTGACAGTTGATAGTTATGGCACTATCCATAATGGTGGAGATATGGGACTGGGTTCTCAATTCAAGACATCTCTGGCCTCCTCACTTCTTCAGGGTTTTTTAAATACTGGTTCTCTCACTCTCACAAGAGGAGACAGTCTTTTTTACAGCAACAAATTTAGCCAATGGACTGGAGAAACACTTCATCTGATTATAGTTTTGAATTCTTAGGTACCCAGTTCTGTAGGCATTTATTGTACTCCAGGGAAAGCTGCCTGCTCATACTACTGTAACTGCATCCTTGTTGTGAATGGAACTCCTAGTCTTACTAACTTTGTTTTGTTCCACCTAAGGTGTGTCTTTTCCTCTGAAGAGATGCCTTTTTCTCTCTCCATTGATTATAAAGGGAGTTAAAATTTGAAAAAACTTTTAAATTATCTGTGTCAACTGGATTCCAGGAGTTTGGTGGGATGAAACCTGGCCATTGTGGTTTGTTTATCAATTTGTACAAGCGCTTTATAACAGGTGGCTATAACAGTTTTAAGCAGGCATGGAACAGGGCTTACCTAATAAATGTGAGATAAAACTATCCAGTTATCTATTTTGTGAGTATAATGCATGCCAAGCATAGGTTCAGCTTTGACTTTGAAAAGGTTTTATAAAGAGAAAAAACAGTGGGAAATTTTAATGAAAACAATCATCTTTACTGCTGGCATAAGAATAGCTCTGCTTTGCCAGATCATTACAAATCAAATAAGCCCAAGATTGTTCACCTGGACTCTGAATCAGAAAATTTCAGGTCTTTCAAAATTTTGCAGGAAAAGATAAACGACAGCCTACAGGCATTCACATTTTGAAACAATATAAAGAAAAAGTCTAGGTGGGCCTGTTTTCCCCAGGAGGTGCTGATCCACTGTGATCCATGTAAAAAAAAAATTAAAAAAAAGGTACTTACACCATTTAAAGTCTTATTTAAAAGGCTTTTCATTAAAGTTAATGCTGGAAGAAGAAAACAGCATGGATATTCCTATTTCCCCTTGGAGCTGAGGGCCCCGAGTAATACAGCATCAAATAGGAGTCTGGCCCAGGAGCAGCAAGCCATGCAGACCCTCCTCATAGCAGATATTCTACCATTTTTATCTTCCAAACTATTTTCTTATGATGAAACTACTCTATACAGTCAAATATATAAGATGTCCCCACAAGAACTTCTTGACACAGTGTTGTATAAAGGCAAGGTCAAGCAGGATGTATAATCACCAGTGCTGAGCAGAAGCTGCCTGAGGGCTGTCCTTTCTTGGTGAGGGAGTTGAGCTCGACCCATGGCACAGTGCTGGACACTATCCATGCAGCACAGCATGGCACTGCCTGCCATGGCTGAAGCTGTCTGTGATCTGGATCACTCACTCCTCCAGGCACGGGGCTCTGCCAGGCAGGATCACTACAGCCTGTACTCTGAGGATCAAAAACGAGGCAAATAAGGTGATCTCAGAAAGGTATTAAGACAGGAATTTGGAAATGTATTTGGAACTGTATGTTGCAATACTGCTGTTCATTCAGTCCTCAAGTGTTACATGACTTACTGGCAAGCAAGTACTTGATGAGTCCTTATAAAAATATGATCTGGCTGCTAAAAATAGCATATAATTGAACCCTGAAGAGTATTTGTTTTCTCAGTGACAATACTTTTCCAGTGATAATGTTGAAATATACTTGTTGACAGTAGATTTAACATTCTGAATAAGTATACAGCCATGTCTAGTTTTTCTCCTACTCATTCACGTATATTTGTCATCTTCTGGAGGGTTTGTTAATGCATAGTTCCCAAGTAAACAGTGAGCCTGTAAAAGCATAATTTTCTGTGGAATTTTAACAGTTCTGTTTCTAGAAAAGTATTCTAAAAAAGAACTCATTGAAAGCATGCATTGTATTGGTCTCTTGGGTGAAATGAAGTTTATCTTGGTTATAATCTTTGTTGTGAGTTCACTTCACTGAAAGGAATGTCTATTTTCCACTCTGGTTTCATCTCCTAGAAAAAAGTTGTCACCCTAATGTAGGTTTATCTTTTCTGTGTCCCTGGCTACATGTCTACATGGAAATTTCAATTTGAGTACTTTTTTTTTTGTACTTTTCTATTTGAGTATTACTTCTTCCCTATGTCTTCCTTTCAATTTTGTGAATTAGCTCAAATGTTCTCTTTTCTGCATTTTCATGTTATAATATTTTTAATTACCTGGATTGTAAAATGTATAGGTACATAAAATTATCTTTGAAAAACAAAAAAAAGAACAAATGCAATAAAGATAAAATAAAAGTTATAAGTCATAACATGTGAAAGATTAAACTTAGGAAGTAAATCCATGTGCCACGCATCATCAGCAAACATAAAGGCTCATAGAAAGAGACACTTCCATATCTGCTGATTTTCTTTAGTTAATGCTAAATTGCTCTCTTTTATCTAAACATACTCTGTATATTGTGAGCAAAGATTTTATGCCTATGTAATGTTCACATAGTGAGGTAAAGCTGTTCAATAACTAGAAGGCAATTATGGTATAAACAAGAATCGATTTTCCTAGTTCTTTAGAAATGTATGTGAGTGAAATAACAATTGTTGAACGATAAAATAGTACAGCAGGACCAATATGCTGATATTTGAAACAAAATCTTCTTTGACACAAAAGTATTATTTTAGACTTATTAAAAAATTGAATGCTTTTCAGTCACATTGTTTCTCTTGATTTATCTGGGGGAATTATCAAGTTCAAATTCAATAGTTTCTTAACAGAACATATCAATTCTAAGAAGTATCACAGGTTCATTCAACATTTATATGCAATGTATTTTGCAATTTAAATTTTCCTCATTAATTATAGACTCAACTGAAATAAGAAAACTTTTGTCTGTTAAAATACCTGAAAATCATGCATGTATTACAAACATTTTGTTGATAATTAGGCTTTAAATGAGCAGTAGTAATGAAGATTAAATATATTCACTACAGATGTATGCTTATATAAGTGAAAGAACTATAACTCAGAGGGGCCAAGAGATCAAGATTTTAAATTGTTTTTTTCCTGTTTGCATAAATGTTAATATAGAATTATAATTGTTTATAAATATATGACTATGCATTTATGATCATGATTAAAATGGAATTTATATGCTTCTCAGAAGAAAATGTTCTAAAAGAATGGCTATAAAATAGCAGTCTGCTCTGACATTAGTAAAATAATAGTATTACAATTTTTTCTTGCTCATTAACCCATTTTAGCACATCTCTTAGGTTGGTACGTGTTCTACCAACCACTTCTGCACTTGGCCTATGTGGTGGGTTGACCCTGTCTGGATGGCAGGTGCCCACCAAAGCTGTTATACCCCTAACTTCCTACGCAGGGAATGGAAGAGAAACTACAACCAAAAGCTATTGATCAGAGATAAGGACAGGGGGAGATCACTCACCCATAACCATCACATGCAAAACAGACTCAGCTCAGGGGAATAAATATTATTTATGAACAATCAAATCTGAGCAGGGTAATAAGAAATAAAACCAAATCTTCAAACACGTCACTGTCATCCCTCCTTTCTTTCCAGGCTCAATTCAATCTCAATTTTTCTACCTCCTCCCCTCTAGTGGTGCAGAGGGACAGAGAATGGGAGCTGAGGTAGTTCATGACACATCATCATGCTGCACCTTTCTCTTCATACTCTTTCCCTGTTCCAGCATGAAGTCCCTCTTCTGGGATATAGTTTTTCACAAGCTGGTCCAGCACAGGTCCCCCACAGGTTCACATGTCCTACCTGCCAACCTGCTCCAGCATGGGCTACATTGTTTGTGGGTCTGCAGTCCCTGGTAGGAACCTGCTCCAGCGTGGGCTTTCCCACAGGGTCACATCCTTTTTTGGATGCATCCTCTTGCTTTGGTGTGAGGTCCTCCGAAGACTGCAGGTGTGCCTCTGCTGCATCATTGACCTCCATGGGCTGCAGGGTCACAGCTGCCTTACCTCAGCCTTCACCACGGACTGCAGGGGAATCTCTGCCTGGTACCAAGAGCACATCCTCCCCCTCCTTCTTCCATGACCTTGGTGTATGCAGGGTTGTTTCTCACATGTCCTGACTCCTCTTTCCTGTCTTAAACATGTTATCCCAGAAACTCTACTGGTATCACTGTTGTGCTTGGCCTTGGCCAGTGTTGGTCCGGGAGTCAGCTGGCATTGTCTCTGTCAGACACAGAGGAGGCTCCCCAGACAAGGCACCCTATAGCCTGCTCTCCCCCCAACCCCAGCCTGGCCACACAAACCCAATACAATCTGAAACATGATCTGCTTTTCAGTTTCCTCCAGAGAAAAAGAAAAAATCACAGCCTAAAGATCAGGGGATGAGGTCAAATGCAAGAATATATGCAAGAGAGGCTGTTGCAAAAGCACAGATTTCCCTTTTCCCTTTTCAAGGAATTAATCCTTAATAAATGAAATAGTTGACACTTGCAAAAAAAAAAAAAACCAAAGTGGATTGGTTTTCTTATCCTTCTTTGTATTTAATTTGCAAGATACTTTGGAGAAACATCAGATGGAGAAAATCTGGTAAAAGGGATATTTGACATAAAATACATGCCGCTAACAGGCTAAACTGCTTTTTTAAATTAATGTATAAAACACTACTTAACACTGTAATATGAATTCTGCTGTCTTATCTCAATTTCATTCTTTTCACAGAGCAACTGAGTTACTGTTTTTATAGAGTTTTATTTATCCCAAAATGACAAATGTCCACCTAAATTTCAGAAGTGTAACCAGAATGACTGACTTGGTCAAATGGAATCTCACTTCAGCAGCTACCTTTGCAATAAAATTCTCTCCACTCAAAATTCTTGGCTCTGACCTGGCAAAATGAAAGCAAATTTATATCAAGAGACAGTTCACTGTCTGATGCACTGGAAAAAAAAATCTGCTACTCAAAAACCAGAATATGTACTTAGTACTTAAGAGTCAAACTCTCGTTTGTCTTTTAGGGCCTACTCCCACTGAATTACAAGCAACTCCAGGCTTCCGTTAGCAAGCATAAATTTGATCAATACTTGTAAAAGAAATTTAGCTATTGATAAAGAAAAACAAGCCATAAGATGAGGCCAGTTCATCAGGTCAACAATAGGAATAAAAATAGCATGAAAACTAGAAAGCTATTTTCATATTTTCAGTTCCTTTTCATATTTTCAATAAAACTTCATGGGAGTGAAAACAATAGTGTCAATGGAAACTGAAAATTATATTTTTAAACAAGTAAGTGCCAGCTTGTTGCCAATTATTTACAATAGATGATTTTCCAGTTCACTCCGGTATTTTTCTGCAATGCTGTTGAAGTTGAATTGCTTTGGACAAGCACTACATTAATTGTCAGAATGGTTATATGTCACAATGAGGAAAAGGTGAGAAGGGAAAAGGGTGTCCTAAACTCTCCCTCTTAAATATCAGTTTTATTGTCTCCATAAAAAGTCAGTTTACTATTATGCTTTTCCCCACCTTCCTAAAATATTCACTTTCAGTGGAGAAACCGAGGTGCTGAAGCATATTGATAAAAATCTAACTAGAATGTTCAACTTTGATGACTCAACACTCTCCTACATGGTATAACAAACATTTCCAAGTAATAGAGACAATATAAGATCATGTATTCATTAGTGTGGCCTATATGCATGGTGTTACTGTGCACCTTATTTATACATACTTCTGAAAAAGAAAAAAAGTCTATAGAGTAGTTTACTTTTCCTTTTCCCAAGATCTGCATTCTTTTAGAGCATGCATCATCATATTTTCTCAGCTCTTTGCAAGAACATTTTAGAAAGTAGCAACACTTAGAAAGTAAGAAGCAGTGGTGAGGTAATTCATTACAGTGACAGAAATTACGATGTGACCAATTCGCTGTTGTAGAATTCAAAAGAATATCAGTATTAAATTCTTCACTATTTAATACCTATTTTGTAACTTACTATAGGCATTAGTATTATAGTATTTTCATATCATGCCTTTTGATTTAATCTTCTTTTCCTTGCTCCATTACATTCAGTTTTCCACTGTATCAAAACTCAAAATTGGGCAATGAGGCTGTAAATGCAAACTTTTCCCTTCATTGTTCTTACATAAAAAATGAATTATAATATTTATCACAGATCTAATTGGTGCTAATATTTCTTCACAATAGAATAATCAACACATGAAGATTATTATGTTATCTAAATAAAAGTAAAAATGAACGTCATGAAAATGTGATAAATCATAGCCTTGTAAAGAAGATATGAGCCAGTATGGGCTCTGAAGGATCTGAAGATTTAATCCTTCAGGAAGAAGACAGTGGAAGACAAGGTGTTTCTTTCCAGTGTAGACAAAATATTTCTTATATTTACGGTCTGGTCCACTTGGAGAATTCTGTGATAATTCTTAAAAGTTCATTAGAACTGATAAAACTCAACTATCACATTATGGATGTAGAGCTGTGTTATTTCAACAATTTTACTCTACATTTAGATGTTGCTGATACAGTAATAACTCTACCATTACCCATGCAATGTAGAAAAAAAAGTGAATATTTAATAAAAAATGTGATGATGAATCTAAAGTCATGGTGATAAATTAGATATTTTCCTTTTCAAACTGCAGAAATAAGAGGGTGAGGAATGATTGTTGAGTAGGAGAGTTATATAAAGTTTCGTAAAACCAGTTGTCTAGAAGAATGGTATGTAATATTCACTGGAGGTTTTTTGAATAATATTCAGCTTCAATTCATTTTTTTTCCGTTTTCTTGCCAAGAATAAGCAAATTTGAGAGGTTTTTACTTTGTTTCTAATTTTGCTTTGAAGAATGACTTCTGCAGCAACTTTGTGTAGTATTTTAGAGTTTCCATAGAAACCAGGAAAGTAGGTACAAAAACCTTTGGAAAAATTCAGAACAAGACAAGAGTTGAACAGAACCTTGATCCTCAGTGCTGGAAGGGGATCCAAAACCAAGAGAAGACAAAGCCTGTGCTAACCAAGAAGATCTTTAGCTACCAAACCATAAGACCTATATATAACAATAAGTTTCTTTTGGGTACTGACTCTTTTTTCACCTTTTGAATCCATATTAATTTTAACTTCACCATATTCAGGTTTCTGTATCAGTTACAATGCTTCAAAAATAATGGGGAAACAAAATAATTGAAATAATTTATTGCCTATAACTGCAGGTTTTCATTATACCAATATCTAGTAGCCTCCAGCTTTAAACACCAATCATGAGCATATGTACTGCTAATTTTACAATAGGTGGGGCAGCTGCAATATTTCGTTGTCACATTTTTTAAGAAGTTGATACTCAATACCTGTAAAACTACAGTTGATTCTTTTTTTCTTTATTGTTTTTTAAGTAAAAGGAAAAGCCATAAACAAAACAAGACACAAACGGATGCCTGACAAATCCTGTCTTGCGGCAATTACATAGTGTATTAGCAATATTCATCTGTTGCATCTATGGACTGTTTTTTTGCCAAGTATTTTATTCTTGAATTCGTTTGCTGTTCAAGAATAATGGCAGCAGATGGTTGAGAAGGTAACTTATTCACTGTTTAATTTAGTTCATTTGTTCTGTTGGTAATTAATTTCATACCTCAGGGCCTAGTGTTTGCTCCTATTCCCACCATTCTCCAAGACATTGGAGACTGTGTATTGCTCAGGAAGGCGTTCTGGATTAGGAGAGCTGGTGCTTTTGGTGACATTGAGAAATCTCTCAGCTGCCTGGCTAGTGAGTTTTTTTCACACAATTCATTCACTAGATTTTGTGTTAAGACATAATATTTCCTCCATCTCATCTTTCTTTTTTATCCATTTTGGAGGTGATTGTTTTGCTTTTACTGAATTTGGGAGCATGCAGCAGTGTCTGCTTCTTGGGTAATATGAGTTCATGTGTATTCTGCTAGTACAAGGACTTTAATCTTTTTTCTTCATACAGCTTTGTGGTTTCTCTTGTTCAAATAATATTTTTAAGTTTAAAATACAGTGCTAATATTGTTTGAGATAAGTTGTAAATTGAAAGGTGGAGTTTTCTCTTACATCCATTAAAATTGCTGTCAAAAAGCTTAATAACTTCTGTGTTCTGAGACCTGAACAAGCATTCAGGATGTCTTTGAAGAATTTGAGTTAATACTTGAATCCTGAGATCTTAATACTCAGAATTATCTTTTTAAAATTTGTCATACAGCTTTTCTGAAAGTTTTGAGTAGTGATTCATTACTGATAGTTAATATTAAACTCATGTGAATTCTAGCCTGAAACCTAACATTTTTTTATCTGATTTTTTTAACTTCCTTTTTTGATTAAATAGCTGGCATAAAAGACTTAATACTGAAAGAAAATAATATAAATAAAGTTTTAAGAAACTAAAGGAAGTTTTAATTTTACCAATTAAATAGTATTAAATCAAATCATCTCTGCCTAAATATAACCATATTGGTACAACTGTATATATTCAGCATAATAAATTTTAAATTAATTACTCTTGACAGCTAGTGCATCTGTTGGAACATTTAATAAAAACTAAATTAGTTATGAAACAGGTCAACACAATTCTCAAATCCACTGTATCATGTTCCCTAAAATCAAGTGTTGCTAAGAATGGGGATTTTATTTGTGATTATTTTAGGAAAATTCAGCATACGGAAGCTTCACAGAAGAGCTGATTAAATATTTTTGATGCAGTAGTTTCTACTCTTGACATAAAGCCTCAAATTAAGATGCTTATAGAAAGATATTGGATTCTAATCAATTTATGGAAGATTTATTGTTTTGTGATAGGTTTCCCTAAGGATTAGCTGAAAACTTATTTTACTTTGCAGTAAATAAAAAAAAAGTATGCAAAAGACTTTTTGCTTCTGAAGTCTGTATATTATCTGTAAGGAGAGCGATAAGTTTTCTTTTTGTACTTAGCTCATGTTTTGTGGAGTAATAAAATGCTGAAGAATAAGAATGATATTGTGATATTACATGGATAGACCTGTGAGTGAACTCATAAAACTATATTTCTCCCTACTAATCCCTCTTTTAGAAATTTTGCATTCTTCAATAGCAAACAATTTTATGGCATCTAATGACAGAAAACTAAAGCCAAATAATTTCAAACATGAGCCAATGGATTAATATGAAAATAATTTAGCTTTAAAACAATTTAATATGGATTGTGATAGGTTTTCCAATGTTATAAATATTTTACTTGAAGTAGTGTGTTCTTCAGAAGATGTGCTCTAACTCAGAACAAGAACTGATGAAAAAACCCTGTAGCCTATATTGTGTAGGAGATCAGGCTAAATGCTCACTGTGCACACATCTTTATTTGCATTCTATTAATTTTTTCTCCAACAAAATCTAATCAGAACTGAATTTGCTTGCAGATTATCCGCTGGTGTTAAGGTGGCAACATCAGATTACTTCCTTTTCTTCCATATATGATTCTTAAATCATGTACACTAGCAAATACCATGCTGTGGCAAGTACTGCTAGCATGACTGTCATGCCATTGTTGCTGCTGCTCCTCTACTCCATTTAAACACAATCTAAGACTGGGGTCCTACTGTCACCTCCTTGATCAGCAGAAAATTATTGCGTGAGCCTCTTGAACCATCTCACTTCACCCCAGAACCTTCTTTCAAATTACTGTGCTTACTTTCTTTGGTAGACTCAGTTTTTCTCCCACTTCTGCTGTTAGCAGAGAGAGAAAAAGGTTAAATAAAGAGATGGTCATGAGTGACTTCAAATAAAAAATATTCCTTGTCTTAAACAAGCTACTGAGAAATAAAATAGAGGATAAAATGGTAATGTTGCAATAAAACCATCAATGTCAATAAGAAATACATATATTGGACTTAGCAAACACAAAATTACTCCAAAATATTAAATTTGGAAAGAGGGTGATGGGTGTCAGTCAATGAACACAACTTTGCTTCTGCTTTTTTTGTTTTGTTTTAGGAATTATGAACTGTGACAGCTTCAATATTTGCCTATCATCTCCAATAAGCAGCAAAACTGAGCTGGGCTGCTATTTAGAAAATGTTTACACTACTGTATGTCTGCAGCTAACATCCTGTATGAGTCAAGTATTCATTCGTGTTCAAGACTCTATAATTTACAATCGCGTTTATGGCTGTCTCCTTTTTATATCCCTGTTGCATCAAAAGACCTGAACTGTGACAAATGTAACAGAAATATTAAGCGACAGCTCCCAAGGAGGGAATCACACCTATTTCTGCTCTTTTAATAAAACATATTATAAATCTTGAGTGTACCTGGAAGAAACTATCAAGCAATATAAACTGTACCCATACTGAAGTTTAACTCAATGAAACTTCTTTGTCATAATCAAGATTTTCTTTTGCCACTTATTTCCTTTTCAAAACTTCTCATGCAGCTTCCGAACAAGATAGAGATGAAGTAGGATTTATAATGCAAGATAGAAAAGTATTAATATTTTTGCTTTTCATATGTTTTGCTGAGTGTTCTTAGTATCAGATATCTGAATATTAGTTACACATTTCAATAATGCTATTAAAGTCAACCAAGGGAAGAGGGCATAAAAAAGACTTAGGAAAATGTCGGAATTATGAAGTATACAAATGATTACTTCTTGCAGGAACTCAGGCTTGCACAAGTTATTTAAAGAGGGAATTATTACTATCCTCTTAATAGACAAAGTTTGAAATAATGTCAGATTTTGTGGTTCCATTGCTTGAATGGTCACATCCAAAGGGTAGTGGTGAACACCTCAAGGTCCAGATGGAGATTGTGACAAATGATGTTCCTCAAGGGCCTGTATTGGGGCCAGTAGTTCAATATCTTCATTAACCCCATCTAGTGGCATCAACTGAACCTTCAGCAAGTTTGTACATGATACCAAGCTGAGTCGTGCAGTTGACACATCTGAGGAACAGATAAACCTGAACAAGCTCCAGAAGTGGGTCCATGGGAACGTCATGAGATATAACAAGGTCAAGTATAATGTGCTTCACCTGGGTCAGAGCAACCCTCAGTATCACTACAGGCTAGGAAATTAATGAGTTAAGAACAGCCCTGCAATGAAGGTCTTGAGAGTGCTGGTGGAGGAGAGGCTGGACATGATCCAGCAGAGTGAACTTGCAGCCCAAAAGCCAGTTGTATCCTGGCCTGCATCGAAAGCAGTGTAGGCAGCACCGCAAGGGAGGGGATTCAACCTCTCTTCTCCTCTCTTGTGAGACTCCACTTGCAGTGCTGCATTAAGCTCTGGAGGACATGTCCTCTGGAGGACATCCCCAGCACAGGAAGAACATGGACCTGTTGGAATGAGTCCAGAGGATGAGACCAAAACGTTCAGAGGGATGGAGCACTCCTCCTGTGAGGAAAGGCTGGAGGATCGGGATTGTTCAGCCTGGAGAAGAGGCTTTGTAGTGACTCCCTTGTGACTTTCCACATAAAGGGAGCCTACAAGAAACATGAACAGAGACTTTTTGCAAGGGCATATAATAACAAGACAAGAGCAATAATGATTTTAAATTGGAAGAGGATGAATTCAGATAATATATACGGAAGAAATCTTTTACAATGGTGATGGTGAGGCACTTGAACAGGTTAAAGAGGTGGTAGGAAACGTCTAAGTTAAGGTTGGATGTGGCTCTGAGCATGATTAGGCTGAAGATGTCCCTGTGCATTGCAAGGGTGTTGGACTAGCTGACCTTGAGAAACCCCTTCAAATTTAATTTATTTTACGATTCTATTAAGCATAAATATACTCAAAGAGAGCATGATTTTGCCAAACTGCATGTGTATGGCTGGCATATGGAAGAATGGAATAATGAAAGCAAATATAAAGTTATACAATTAAATATTTTTCATCTTATTTATTGAATCATTTTTGCTTTTAAACATGACTAGCAACCTGTGGACTTTGCTCAAGCAAGATTCTCAATACACTATAAACATGGCTTTTAAATTAATTAATAAACTGAGAGTGACAAATGCAAACTTTTCCTTAAATCATGCTATGCTTGTTTCTCATGTTAAACTGCAGTACATATCTGACAGACTTTCCTAAAAAGTTCTGTAATGTTAATTATAATGAATTTTCAGTCTAGTAGAAAAGGAGTAGATTGCTTATTACAGTAGCTACAAGGGGCTCAGGACATTACTGAGAAGCAATATCTCCTTTAAGCCAGGGTTCTCAATGACCATTTCAGCATTGACTGAACTTTATTGTGACGTGGTTTGAATTGAAGGATATTTAATGTTATTTTCTTTTTGAGCTTCTAATGAGTATGCTGCGTGTTAAAATAAGGAGTTTTGTACATTCAGTGTAAGGAGCAAAAATCTGTATTAGATCTGTGACAAGCAGAAAAGAGTAGAGTTCTAGGAGAGGTTTGCATGTAGATGCAAAGTCGCATGGACGTGCTTGGAGTTCAACATGAGCACGGAGTAGGCACAAACTGTGGTCTGTCGAAAACGATGTTATAGAGACATATGTATCAACGTACACAGTGTTTGGGCTGTATCCAGTGCTCAGTGTAAGAGCAAAACTTTATCTTTAAGGAAGAATATACTTTATTTTCTTCTTTTCAATACTTTAGCTTACATCCTGAAAATACTCATTGCTAGACACATTACATGACCTCCAGGAAATCAACAACTGTATTTTGTTCTGATTTGTATAGCATGCTAGTCACAGCTTTAAATCTGGGCTAGAAACAGCAACAAACATTACAACAAACACGTCAGTTTTCAACTACCAACTAATAATGCCTCTAAATTACAGATAATGGTGAGTAGCTATAAGAGTACTCTTAATACTTAATGCTCACATATTTTCTGCTATGCTTCATGTAGTACATTAGGTAAAGTCAGTTAAACTGGAAAAGTAAGGAGCTGAATCAAATACTGAGTATCTGCCTGTTCAATTCTAAAAAAGAAGAGTTATTCAAAAAATTGTGCTCCCCAAAAAATATTTCTCCAAACATTAGTTTGGATTTTAAGATAAATAAGATTGTTTTTACTTTCTTCAGATTTGAAAGAGTGAATGTTTAAAAGGTAAGGCTAGTTGGAAAATTAATTAAATCTTTTCTTTAATGAAGCTATTTTTAAATAATGACCTTATTTCTCCCATCCTGTTTTTAGATCTTGAAATTATGCTATTCAGTTATATGTCAGATATATTAAGATATAATTGAAATACAAAGGAGAAAAAAATTGCTACCTGGTTCCCAAAAAGAATATATCATTCTAGTCCTGGGCTTAGATCTGATTTAGATTGAGATCTAACATGTTTAACAGAGTTTCTATAGCTACCAAAAATTAAGTGCTGAACACAAAGGAGTATTAAAGCCAAGAGAAATAGGAAGGAAAATCCCACTGAGATGAACAGCCATCCTGCTACTTAAAGTTCTTTGTCTTTAACTGCAAACAAAGGAGATGGCTCAGAAGTAGTATCAGCACAGTGCATGAGTAAGTGATACTTCTGCCAGTGATCTGTGACAATTTTCAGTTCAGCACTTCTGGTTATCTGCAACTCTCTATGAATTCAGTAGTCCTCACTGAGTTTTTCGTCTATGAATTTATTCTGCCTCTCTTTGAAGGTATTGGGACTTATGCATCTCTAATATTTACAAAGCCACAGTAACCCTGAAGGACTATTCTCTGGTAATAAATTCTTATTCTTCTCTTCAAAATAATAAGCACAATTTACTTTTTCTTGTAAATGTGCCTTGATTAGTGCTGAACACCACTCATGACTGGTCTCCAACATCTAGCCAGAAACTAGGAGTGTGGTCACCCAGCCAATTTTTTATCCACAGAGGGACTCACCCATCAAAACTATTGCCTCTCCAGCTTAGAGACAACAATGTTATGTGAGACAATGTCAGGAGCTTGGCATAAGGTAAATGATATCTGCTGCTTTTCCCTTATTTACCAATGCTGTAACCCTGTCACCAGTTTTGTCAGGTACAATTTCCCCTTAATCAAGCCATGTGGGCTGTCACCAACAACCCTTTTATTTTCTTAGCCCAGGTTCCAGGAGGATCTGATCCATGATCTTGCCGGGTACAGAGGTGAGACTCACTGGCCTGGAGTTCCCCAGGTCTTTCTTTTATTCTTCGTAAAAATGAGTATTATGTTTCCCTTTTTCCAGTCAGTAGGAACTTTACAAGGCTGACATGACTTCCCAAATATGATGCATACTGGCTTAGCCACTTCATCTGTCAGTTCCCTCAGGACTTGAAGATGCATCTTATAAGGTCACATGGAACCATTAAATGTTGGAGTTCAAGATCCTTAAGACAGTGAGTAGCTATAAAGCTCTTACAAGTTCCATGTAGGTCACAGACCACTTAAGCATTTGTTTGAATTTTATAAAATATTCATAATATATAAAACAAAATATATAATTTCCTGAACCAGGTACTTGCTCTTTTTTTGTTATAATTTCCTATCGTCATGGTCATACACATTTTCAGAAATAAAATTTTTTAAAAACAAACGAACAAAACCAGAAAAGATTGGATGAAAAAATTGTGCAGATAAAGCAAGTGCCACTCCAAATGTGGTGAACTGGAGTGTTTGGATTTAGCAATCTCCTTTTTCATAACCATCTCTGCATTTCTCTCCAGTAAGAGGGATATTGATCACAGTTGACCTAGAGCATCTCCAGTGTGGATATTCACATATGAATGAGTCATTACAGGAATCTCTTATGGATACTAAAAAGAGAAAGGTTTGCAGGGACTCTTCACCTGACCAGTTTTAGATGTATGACAAATTGGATGAAATATTCATGTATGGTAGAAATATTTGCCTGAATAACATTTTTAAATTAAGAACTAAGTAAAAAAAAGACAGGAAAATGGAAGAGAACTGGATGTGGAAAGCCTTGCCATATTCATAACATCTGAGTGTGAGCTCTAGGACAGATTTAATGACAGTAATGAAAATTCAAAGGGAAATGAAGCGTTTTCTAGCAACAAAGGTAACAGACTTCCAACATTCAGGTGGTTTTGACTAGAAATTTAGATTACATGTGACTCAAGTAAGGCATTTATTAGGATGTAAATGTGCCCAAATTTAGATACTGAAAACTTCCAAGCTAAATAATAGGCAAGTTGGGTACCTCTCAACATACACAACAAAATTCAGTGTTTTATTTAGGTACAACTTACGCTGCAAACAATCCTGACATGTCTACCTTTGAAAGATAGTGAATAACATTTTTTCTGACAATATAAAAACAAATAATAAACATATTATAGATAAATATCTAAAGTGTAATCATATAGGAAATAGTAAAAATGGATTTTAAAGAGCGAATCATATCAAACTAACCTGATTTCATTTTTTGACAAGCTAATTTGTCTTAGAATTGCTTAAATATTCAGACTCCAGTAAATATTTAGAGTCTGCCCTATGTCAAATATTCAGAAGTTATTATAAAAATGTGAATTTATTAAAAGGAGCCAGCAAAACTGGGAAATCACCGGAAAATAGTGTTCAAAACACTCTTAGATGATGTTCAAAACATAGTTACTGAGTAGTGCTGTTAAGGGCTGTGTCTTGGAGCAGGGATTGCCTGATAACTGTTTTGAACTTCTACATTCCATATCATGGTGAAAAAGGCAATTCTTACAGTTGGTCCCTTAAACTAGATTCACTATGAGATATGGCATAATCCTTTTCTTCTGGTTAGTGATGGAAAGGTCTCCTCTGGAGCAATACAGAAAGTTATGGATACAACAGTTAAGGAAAGTTATGGTTCAATAAAAATCCTAGGTTCATGCAAGACACCAAGGAATAATGGTGTGATCAGAGAATGATTTAAAGTCAAGAAAATATGATTAGGAAAATTGAAAAGAGGTGAGTTCTTGTACTTAGTCACTAGGCAGTTGAGGGTATATGTCCTTGCACACATTAAGGGATAGAAAAGATAGATACAGCACGTTCCATGTTTGTACATAAATGTCATTCTGAAAAAAGAAGGACATCTTGGGCATAATCAAAAGATAAAATCAAAAATTCCTGCATTATATTGCTACAAGGAGTACTAGGTTAGACTTTCTAAATATTTCCTACTGTCCACAAATTTTCCTTTTTGTTATAGAAGATAAACACAGGTGACATCAACTGTTCTCACACTCAGTGCAAATATCTCTTGCATGACATCTATCTACTTAGGAGAGCTGCTAAAATTTGGCACATCCATCCCATCCTTTCTTTCCTTTTTTAATGTCCTGGACTTTACACTTTTGTAATTTTATGGAAATAACTAATGGCAGCTGTGAAACTTGCTCCAGGTACTGCCTAACTCCCCTGTAATGAACCCATCTGGATCATTATTTGAAAACGTGTTAGTTATGGAGGTCCCTAACCTGCACTTTTCCTGTTCCACCATGGATTTACATAAATTTTAAGGATGTAATATAAGTTTGACCAGATTCAGTCACAAATCACTTATTTCAACCATTTCAATCAGCTTCAATCTTCTATTTTCTTATTTGTAAAGCTAATTTTGTGTCTGAAAACTAAGCAATATCCTCAGTTCCAGAATGAAAAGACCACTAATTTCTGCTCTTTCTACTGGTATAGCTCTTTAAAAGAATGTCTGGGAGTAAAGGAAAAATAAGTTTTTAAAAAGTGTTGGAATAATTAGAATCTGACAGTTCTAGCTGTCTTTTTGTTCATTTATAGTTCTAGACATTCTCAGATATTCAAGACAATTAAAATACAGTTCTTGGGGGGAAAATGGGATATAATTTTTTAGGACCTACTTAGCAGATTAATTCTTTTTTATAAAAGGAACAGTATCACAGTAAATCGTAAAAACCAGTGCGGATAAATTTTTTTTTAAAGAAACAAAGAAGATGCAGATAATCTAGAACAATTACGGTGACATTTTGAAACCTATATTTTTAAGAAGTGGATGAGGAAAAAAAGGAAAATTCTGTTTCATTCAAGTTAGTAAGGAAAGTACAAAACTAAATGTTTCAGTGCACCACTGGGAATTCTTTCATATCACTATGGTATGCATTGTAAGAGATCTATGAGGAAATAAGTGGAATAAGCACTGCAGGGAAGGAAATTCACAGAAATGTTCAAGGGGAAAAATCACCTATTTTAAAATAGTGCTAATTATTTTCATGCTGTTTCTCCTTTTCTACCTTCAGTATATGCTGCACCTCTCTATCCCAATTAAAGTTAACAATAGTTACATGACTTCATCTGGTGTTCCCATTTTGTATTTTACTTACACATAAGATGTTATATTTTACATGTGTTAATTTGTATTGATTACACAAAAATCCTAGCAAATACTCTGAATAGACTTTAACTACAAGACTGATTTATGGTTCTTGTGACAAAGTTTTGGCAAGTAGTACTCATTCATTTCAGTTTTGAATTTGAACCAAAGAAATCTCACGGGTACTCAGATTTTTATCTGGTGCCAGACACTGGAATAACCATGCTGATCTCTGCAACCAATTTAATTTCTGAATATAAATCTAATGGAACCAAATAAATGGGAATTTTGAGTGAATTGCACTATATTTTAATCATCACTTATTATTTAAATGGTTAATGAAAAATCAGTTCCTCAAGGAGAAACAGTTTCATGCATGACTTCATTATACTTTCATTTTTTCTCACATACCAGAAATAAGACCGCTCTGCAAATAGGCTGTTAATCACCTAAACTAAATGCTAATCCTGTTAACCTACTTCCAGTGTTTAAATCTTGTTATGTTAATGTCATAGCAATAATAAAAAAAAAAGAAAAACCTTTTTGCACACTCAAAAATGTTTTTTTAAGAGAGCTATTCATTGCTCTCAGAAAATACTGTGTATTTGCAAAACAGAAGACTGCTTTCATCTGTGTGTTTCCAGTAAATCTGAGCTTTCCCTAACCGCCTTTCTCTTTTTCCTTTCAACTTGCAATAGGCTACTTTCCAAGAACCTGCTAACAAGTGTTAACAAAAATCAAGATCTCTCCTGAAAGGGAAGCACATAGAACAGTCCCTAAAATGAATTTCTATTGTAGTTTCAAATCATCTTTAACAGCCCAGACGAATGCAAATAAGTGCAGTGTATATACGCAGGACTATGTCAGTAGTATGCATTATGCTTTCAATAGAACTGTCAGGGATGTGAACAGTTTTTTATATTAAGTTTACAAAGTTGTTTAATAATTTCTATTCATGAGTATCCAAATAAAAAAGACGATATATGAAACAAAAAACTCAGGAGCTAATTTTTTTGTGAAATTAAAATTTGTTCTTTGGGCTATTAAAACTCCCTCTCCCTGTGCATTATTAACAAATTTCAGCATTTACTTTGAATTTGTTCTGATTTTTCCAAGTAAGATGACTAGCCATAATTTATTTGGAAGCAAAATGGAGAATCTTCCTCTGTGTCATACTAGCATATGACAGAGAAGGCAATAGTGTATTCTAGAAATAACTTCATGATTTCCATAGCAATGCAGGCTTTGAATGTTCAAAACAGGCTCTATCAAACTCTGTGCAGTTTTTTCTTTTATAAATATTTTAACTTTTTTTTTTTTAACTCTGAAGCATGGGAAATTAGAATCCTTAATCATTGGCTAGAACATTGCATTGTGAAGGGCAGCACTGAAAATTTTACAGTCTATTCCCTCTGAGCTTTTTCAAAAGCCTAGAGCATATATATAATTATTAGATATTGATTTTAGGCAGGGCAAAAATATCTGCTGTTGTTGACATTGTTATTTTTATACTATTAGTGTTTACTTTCTTCTGTCTATAGAAGTCAGAATTGTATAAAACCTGTATTAAAGAAAAGATACAGATTTTTTTTAGTATAATGAATAGAATCTATCCTTAGTATGTTTTTTACGACAGTCTTCAGCTAAAATCAATGCTGTTCAGATAAATTAAGCTTTATTTTGTTCTGCTTTTAGAAGTTTACACACTGTGCAAATATAGTAATATAGATTAAATGGACTTTTGAGGTATGTTCACCAAGCCCACTAATTAATATTCACCTCTGATCTTTCCCAAGCAGCACTCGTTTAAATGTCTAATAATCCTCTTTGTGTGGACCAAGATGTATCATATGCCCATGATGGATTGCCTTCATAACAAAATTGCAAACTTAGGTACTTAGAATGACAGAATCACAGCATGATTTGGGTTGGAAGACCATCCAGTTCAACCCTGTCATTACTGTCTCCCAACATGACATTGAACATTTCCAGTAAGGGGGCATCTCAGCTTCTCTGGTCAACCTGTTTCAGTGTCTCATCACCCTCATAGTAAAGAGTCTCCCTTATATTAAGCCTAAATATACACTCTTTCAGTTTATAACTGTTTGCCTCTCTCCCTGTTGCAACAGACGGTAGTAAAATTTTTTTCCATCTTACTTATATAAACCCCCTTTTGCATATTCAAAGGCCAGATAAGTTGTCAGAAACTTCTCTTCTCCAGGCTAAGCAACTGGAACTCTCTCAGTCTTTCTTCACTGCAGAGATGCTCAATCCATCTGATCACCTGTGTCACTCTTCTGGTCCAGCTCCAACAGGTCCATATTTTATTGTGTATCTGGATGCAGTAGTCCAGGTGACACCTCACGAGAGCAGAGAAAAATCATCTCACCTGCTGGCTGTACTTCCTTCTATGCAGCATGGGGTACGACAGCCCTTTTGGGCTGCAACTCTATATTGCTGGCTCATGTGCAATTTTTCTGGTTACTGGTGGATGAAAAACACACTGGGAAATTTGGAAATCTGCTAGAATGTAAAGAAATGAGTTGCAGATTTCCTTATCTTTTCTCTTTGTTTTGAAAAAGACCATAGCACTCAGTGTTAGCCAAGAATAGTCTTCCTATTTAGTGGATTCGAAAAGTGATGATGTGGTACTGGAGAAAGACATCTGGCACAGCTTGTGGAAAGCCTATTTTGGAAGCTCAAAAAAGAAAAAAAAGAAGTTGTGCAATCCATGGGAAAGCTAATCTTCCTATGTGTGCTTACTTTTTGTTTCTTAGCCAGCTTTCTTATTTCTGTTCTTATGCTTCTGACAATATGTTGTAAAACTGAAACATCCCATGGAAAATTTTGAAATTTTGCACAAGTCTCACTAAGTCATTCCTTCTGAGGCTCCATAATCCACAGAATTTGTTTTGAACCTTATTACAAAGAATTCTTCTTAATTATTTTTGATTAACACATTTCAGTAAACTCTTGCAAGAAAAGTCCCATCCAAAAATACTCACAGATTTTGATTCTAATTGGAACCAGATTTTGATTATGTGTTTACACATCAAATGTTCTGAAAACTAAATACCTTCAACTTAGTGCATGAAGTAAAGGTTAGATACTGAGTTGTTATCTTCCAAGGAGCAGTAGCTTCAGGATAGAGGCACATATGTCAAAATAGGAACTAAAATAATGTAGTTGCTTTACCCCTATGGGTAGCAGAGGAATTATAGCAGTATCATGTATTGCTACTGCAGTAGTTGTAATAAAACACCTAGGTGTTAAAAAATCTCATTTTACTTAGACTACCAAAGCTTCTTAAGACCTTAAGTTCTCAGTAGTATTTAATAAAAATTACTACTATGGAAAAAGCTTTCAGTGTGTTAAAAGAATATTTTAATTTGAAATTATTCTGGACTCATTTTCATAGTGATTTAAATAATTACATTACTTCTTTAGCTTCATCTCTTGATTTTTTTTTTCTCTGTATTATTTTATTCTTTTTTTCCTTTGTCCCTTATATGTTAATTTGCAGTACAATACACATGGAAGAGAAGTTGAATTGCCAACAGTTAACTGATTTCAAAGAGATAGCTCCACCTAGTGCCACAGTCAGACACCATTTTAAATCTATCTTTTCTTGTACAGAGCAGAACAAACAATTTTCATGGCCAAAATAGTTAAAATTTATACTGCTGAAAAAATAAAAAATTTAGCAAACAGGTGAATGTGGCATCTTAGATACTATTCAAAAGCAATTTAAATATATATTCTCCTGGAAGGAGCCGAATTTGCGTCATCTTTTTTTGTCTACATTTAATTCCAGGATTCTCTGATTCCTGATGCTGTTACTATGAACCATTGCATGGAATAATCTGTTGGAGGAAAACATTAATCATCAATTCTCTAAGCCATCCTATTCTATTTTGTTTAGGAATGTTTGAGGACTTTCAGTACATGCAAGAAATTGCTCTTATATGTCCAATAAAGACTGTTCAGTAGTTCGGTAGTTATATGCAAAAGAAAACATACTTAGGAAACTTGGGTTATGGAAATCTAATATATTTGAGCGATGGTAATCCAACTATTATTGGTTTTGAGTATTCATTGGTTTTAAAGTGCCTACCTATGAATTAAGTAATGGTAAAATGAATCCTTTCCCCTACCTACTTGTGAATTAACTAATGGTAGAACAATTTGTTACCTCACCCTAGATTTTACCATGACATTTGATAGTTTGTCGAGAACTTTTACCGGTATAATCAATTGTATTCGCTTGTGTATAAAAGCACTTCCCTGAAAACTAAAACACACAAAGAGGAATAAAGAGAAAAGTTGCAATACTTATATTTTATGAGCTACTAGACCTGGGATGTGCAATACAGTATGCAAGGAGAGTGCAACAAACCCTGTATGATTTAGCATACTCTTTAACTGTCTGAGGAAAGAGATAAAGAATACTTTAATTAGGTTTGCAAACTATGTTAAAGAAAATGGGGAACAGAACTGGGAATGAGAAACAGCAAAGAGAACTAGGGAATATGAGCGATATGAAAGCATAAAGTACTGAGACTGAGTAACCAAATGAGATTCAAAATGTTGGGTAAATAATTATGCGGGACTAGAATCTTAAAATAACTAACCAACAACATTACTGTCAGGCTTAGCGATGGCACTAACAGCAGATAAATTACAGACAGAGCAGAGAAGTTTTATGTTAGGTCTCAGCCATAACATAAAGTACCAAGCTGTGAGAAATGGACTTATTATCTTCTAGAAACCTGTGACACTTTCTTTAGAATATGCAAGCTTTGAACCCTCCTCAGTAAACAGATACATCAGATTTTCAGAGACCTTCAAAGGTCATTGAATAAAAACAGATGAAATAATAGTGTACTGAAAACTAAGATTTTTGTCCAACTAATTTCTTAGATTGCAATCAGTAAGCTTTTCACAGCTTTGGAAGAGTGCCATAAATCAAAATTTTAATTATTTTTCAACTCAGACTTTATTTGTAAGTAATTTGTTCCAGAAATTATTTGTGTGATATTCTTTGAGAGATTTGTAAGCAAAGCATTATATAGCACAAATTATAAGTTTCCAGGAAAATTAGCCAAAAAATTTTAATGAAAAAATTTACCAATTATATTTTATTCTAAAAAGAATAAAGATCCAGGAACTCTTTCAAATTTAGAAAAATGCCACAGAATTCATCAGTGTCAATAGTTAATTTCTTAATGGGACAAATCTTGGCAGCTCAATAGAATATTCGGCCCAGGGTTACTTCCTCAAATACCTGGATAGATGTGTACATTGTCCTCAACAGAAGTAAAACTCTTGGTTGTTTTCAAAACTCATTCCATCAACCAGTGGGTTTATGTATTGAAATAAAAAATGAATGCTACCAGATCATAACCACATCTTCAATATATTAACCTTCTTTAGAGATATGCTTTTCTCATTTAATACATAAATGATAAAATTATATCCATGCCAAATAATGTCATATTTTTTTCCAATTATTAAAAATTTTCATGCAACAGAGTTTCAAAACTAGTAAAGAATAAGAATGTCTTGTAACTGACTTTTGTGGAAAGACTATTGATTAAATATTATTCATATTCATGCTCATATTCATATAAGTCAATTTTAAGTGCACATATTATATATATAAATTTACAAATATACATCACCTCATCACTCTCTACAACTACCTGAAAGGAGGTCTGAACGAGATGAGCGTTAGTGTTTTCTCTGTGGTAACAAGTGACAAGACAAGAGGAAATAGTCTGAAGTTGTGCCTGAGGAGATTTTATACTGCTTATTAGGAAATATTTCTACAGCAAAAGAGTTATCAAGCTCTGGAACACCCTCTCCAAGGAAATGATGGAGTCTCTGCCCTTGGGGATGTTTAAAAGATGTGTAAGTATAGTGTTTAGGTACATTGTTTAGTGGTTATTTTGGCTAGGTTCATGGCTGGATTCAATGCTCTTAGAGATTTTTTCTGCCTAAATGGTTCTGTGTCTTAGATTTTAATTAGGTAGGCAACGATAATTCTATACTTGAATAGTTTACTGGCATGTAGGCAAAAGCTACAGGTAAAAATATAGCCACAAGTTTTGTTCACTTAGGGGAAGAAAAGAGGATTTCAAAACCTACAGTGAAAGATATCTAAAGGAATGACTTTTCCTTTCTAGAGGAAGACCAGACAGAAAGCTGAGAATGTGTACCAGAAACGTTCAGCAGCAAGTCAGGAACTTTAAATTATGTATCTTGATTGCTATTTTTTAATGGCAGAATTTCAGCCAGAGTGAAAGTGTAGTGTTCAACATCATTCCAAAGAATTATGATTTAATGTTGAAATGACAAGAAATATAGAATTCATTTCCACCTTTCCTAACATATTTAGTAGTGGCAACATTCTTGATAGATGTTCATACATACATACATATATGCATTTCTGAATTTAATTTTCCTACTCTTAGATCCTGGACAATGATACTAGGATTTTTTTCTTGTGTAGATTAATATATTTCCCGTACTTTCCTCTGATGACCACATTATCCTGAACAGTCAGCTCAGCTCTCTACTATATTTGATGTAATAAATATATTTAAATGCATTGACTGATCTAATCAGTCCCTTATCTCTCTAAGGTTTGTCTTTCCATTTTTTTACAATAGTTTTGATGTCACTTCAAATCACTGCGATAGATCTTAACACTTCTTTCGTGTTTTTTTATATTCTTTTAAAAATGTAATCTTATTTTCGCTCATAATTATGGTGGCAAAAAGGAACTGAAAATAAACAAAATATTGAAATAACACTGGAATGAATGCATGTTATGTGAAAGCAACTGTGTCCTAATTTATTTGGGAAAGGAAGCTTTTCTTTGCATCAGAGTCCTTAGGGATGGCTCTGAAAACATCTGTAATTTCTTTCTCTTCTGGGAAAATTTACAAAACTTGTAATATAGTTGTGTAGACTGTAAGCAAAAATCTACTTCTCCTTCTTTGGCTCATGAGCTGGTCAAAAAGTTTTTTGAGAAATGTTCAAAAGAGCAGGTCTTTGTCTATCTACCTGAAAACTGCTTATGTTACTGTCTCAAAATATCTTTACTTTTTGTAAACAGCTCTAAATAATTTCATTACAGAAGAGTGAGAAAAACTAGTTCCATAATTTTAATAATAATTAACTAATAATTATTTAATAATCATTATTTATTAATCATTATTTTAGTAATAATTGGATTAGGAAGAAAAAGAGTACCTGAATAGTTTAATAGAATTCTGAAATGCTATATATACATATTTTACATATTGCATTTGTTATGGTAAATGTCACTTTTAAAATCAGTCAATTCAAATTTGCAAGATTTTCATATAAAAATTCTGTACTGGTAAATTGAACTAACTTTAAAATACACTAAGGTAATTAATGCTTGAAAAACTGATTCTAAAAAAAAAAGAGTCTACAAAGAATATTTTTTAAACTGGATAAAATATTCAAAAGCTTCTGTTTAAAGTGCTTATACTTTTTAGAGAATTCCAAAAGCTATTGTCTATCTTATTTTTCACTTTAAGTGTCTGAACAATACTTTATTAAAATGATACTTAAGGGGAAAAAAAATTTTAAAAAGTTAAAATATTTGTCATTTATAGAAGAGAATCTTTCATTTACTGGCAAAGTTTCTTTATTGGATGAAGCGTTAGGAAGTAAAGAAAGAAATTACAAAAAAAACCACCTAAAACCTGAAAGCAATACTCTAAAAAGGTAATTTCAGACCTGACACAATCAGTTATCAGTTGTTTTGTGTCAGCAAGTAAAGTAGAAGGAAAGACTTGTCCTCAATATTTATATCAGTTAAAACTGCAACTTTGTGAAATATTTATCCATGGACACTTCAGACTTATGGACTTTAGTGCATTCCAAATTAATGGGGACACAAAATCAGGTTGTCAGTGCAGAGCACAAATGTGATAAAAACACATGGTATAAAACTGAAAGAAACAAAAATTATTACATAAGAGGTCTATAGTTGAAGAAGTGTTCATATCTGAAATAAAAATGTCCTTTGACAGACTTTCGACATCTCAAGCTATAGATCATAAATTAAACATTGAAAAGTGTAAGTTTGCAGAAAACTATAAAAAGAAGAAAGTTGGAGTCCAACTCAGGTGAAAGCCATTGCTCATTGATATGGAATGGCCCCCTGGTCACTGCTCAGCACTTCAAAGACACAGGAATATCAAAGTTGTTCTAAGACCTCCATCCTTTGAGTCTCAGGGAGTCCTTTGAGAATCTCAGAGATGAGAATCCTGGGGGAACTGTCCTGGTTTTACTTTTTCTTTTCTGATTTTCATAAGCCAGTCATTGTGGGGAAAAGATGATGGTGTACAGTATGTATTACATGTACGGTAACAAAAACCATGTTTTAATTTCCCATTTTATACAATTAAAGAGATATATAAGGAAAATCTCCTCATATTTACATAATCTTTCTTCCACAGCTCAACAGACAACAGACATGACTTGGGAAAAGTATATGTATTTTTGTGTTTGTTTAATGTTTATCAACAATAGATTTCCAATCTTGATTTCATAATTTGAAAAACAGGCCTAAAGATGTGTAAACTGATTTTGCTATTAACTGCATTATTTTTTTCAGCCATTGAACTCAATTTTTCTGCTTAACAAATGGATATTAGAGGACAAGAGGGAAGGGAGCAAGGGGAGGAAGGAAAATACACAAAACTTTTGGAGAAATGCCACTTCTACTGCTTGATGAAATTTTTAACTGTATCTTTTGTTGTATAAAGACCCTGAATTTATTCTGAGATACTGACTATAGAAATAGAACAATCCCGACTTGTCCCAAGAGTGGTTGCACTTTAGCGATAAGGAATAACTGTAGACAAAAACAGTAAAAATTCTCATGTCTGGTTTAAAGTAAACTCTTCTTTTACCAAGTTTAATGAAGCGTACAGATTCCCATTCTTAGTCTGTATTTAAACTAAATGGGACATGGTTAACAGTAGAGGCCATAACATTTTTTACTGTGCTAGCTAGGAAGTTTCCTCAAGAAAATAAATATGCAGACTTACTCCATAAAATAGAGAGTGAACAAGATATTCTTGGATGCTGGGTGAATATTTTAAGTGTAAACATTTTTCAAAAAGACAAAACTGCATTTCTTGTACTACTTCTTCAACCAAAATGGTTCAGTGAAACTTGGTCAAACAGAAAGATTTTTTGAGAAGGGTTTGTGAATTACAAGAATAAACTGAATATCCTGAAACTGTTCTCCTAATATTTAATTCTGAATCACAGGCTCCCCAATCAGAAATTTCTAAGAGAGTATTAGAAAGCTTCAGAGGAGTTAAATAAATAAAATTATTTCTAGTCATGATTACTTGCAAAAAATTAGAATTTGCTTTATTTTGTGGGAATAATGGTCCATGCTTCAAAGCTCTGCAAAGCTGAGTAACCTAAATCCAACAGAGATATTGCCACACTGTGCCAAGGGAGCTGCTGCAGTTTCTGACCACAGAGGAGCGTGCCAACAAGCACTGCACATACAGCCTGGCCTTCAGGCCCATCTCCTGCTGCACAGAACCCTTAGGCACAGGGTAAACTCACACAGAAACTTTGCCAGCAGAGGCTGTGGCACCCTCTTGATGCTGGCAATTACACCTCCCTACATCCTCCTTATTTTCTCTTATTTAAAGAGAAAATTCCTTCTGTTTTAGACCGCAGAAATGTGCTTGTGTAAGAAGATTGAAAGACAGGGAGATGAGAAACTCTGTTGTGGATACACTCTGCACTTGATTTGAAGTCAGCTCTTCTATTGATGCCTTTCTCTGGTAGAAATGTTTTCTTTGATTTGCATGTTGAGCTACAAACAAGAATAAATCACACTTTAGTATCATAGAAACCCTGGAATTTTGACACAGAAAAGCTTTGCTATCCCTGGCAGAATGTCTTTCAAGAAAAAGAACCATCAGTTTGGATTTTAGCCTTTCTAATAATTGTATTTGCTTATTTATCATTAAAAGCTATAAGTAATGAAAGTAAAATTTAAAAGATTAACATTATACTATATTATATTAAAATTTAAATAATACATTATATTGCTAATTGTTTTTATATTGCTTATATACTGCAATGTATAGCAGTATGTTGCCTGTCATTTTATTGAGCTAATAAATAATATAGTCTAATATACTGCAACAAAACTTTAAAAAAATAACAAATTACAGAAAAATGCAGTAGAGAAGAAAGATAATGAATATCAAGGCTGTGATGTTTCTATTATTGTGTACATTCTGCAGAAGAATGGTCATTCTATGAAGATTTTTCTTAAGGTTCAGAGAAATATTACAAAAAAATGTACTTCCACATATACATAGAAAGATACAAAGAATTTTAAAAATTCTTATTTTTCTCTGTTATCTCTCCTGTTAGAAATCCAGTAACCTACTAGAACTTTACTTGACTTCATACTAATTTGGTAATATACAAATGTTAAAACTGCTTTGGATATATTTCTCTCAAGTGCATACAAAAATGGATAAAAGATCAAATGTACAAATCACTTAAGAAAAAGAAATTCCTTCACTAAGATAGGTGTTATTAGTGAGAAGGATAAGAGCATACACACTTCTGATCACAGCTTAAAGTGTCTTTTCAAGTGCCATTGCCAAGTTTCAAGTTTTATAATTAAATTCCTATTTAACAAAGATGTCATAGAGTTTAGTCAGTGGTTATTTTTAATTGATGACTAAGACAACTTCTTATTTAAAGCCTCAGTTTTTTTATAGTAAGGTATAGTTCAGATTACTAACTTTTCATCCCACTAGGATCACCACTTTGGCAAAAGGGCAACTCACTGTATGTTCAAACCTGTTCTCCCATCATATAATCTGTTTTATTACTCAGTGATGTGGTTACCACATTTTTTAAATTAACTGTTTGCTTCTGTTTTGTTTTCTTCTCCCCCCCACCCTTTCTTCAGTTTTCAGCTCCCTGTAGTTGGTCAAGCTGTCACCATGAACACGCCTCCTCTCAAAGCAAAATTTTCCAACATATATTCATGCCAGAAGAACTAATAACTTTCCACCTCCATAACAAACCCTTGAAAAGTGCCACTTCCAGGAAGGTATAAAAATACAGACTAATAAGAACTTAACAAGCAGACAACTCAAGACATATTATTCTTTTTTATGCAGTCACATAGTGGAGATTTTCTCTTTCTGTTTTTCTCTTTATATGAGTAAAAGACCTAACAAGGAGATGCTCATATGAACAAAGGAAGTTTATAGAAAGATTTCTTTACCTGAACAAAGTTGTACCTACAGAGGTAGCTTTCAATATTTTTTGAGATATGTTTCACATCTTCTGATGAGCAAAGAGGTTTTAGCTGAGGGTCATAGATAGCAAGGCTACGGCCCATGTAGTGGCAGTGGCACTTCAGAGAGAGTGTAAGATTCTCCCTCAAATTGCTGTTGTGTAGCCATTAATGAAGTTCTATCTGATGTCCAGCTTTAAGAACAGCAGTTTTTGGAAATACCCTGAGTAATCCTGTGAACTATGGCAGCACCTCTGCTCCACTCTGAGGCTGATGTCTCTGGTTTTCATCAAGCGGCATCCAGGAGGTAATTCAAACAGAAATAGATTTCTTTTCCTTCAGTTTGTGGCCATCACGACTAGTTCACCATTCTGTTTCACTTCAGGGCAGCAATGAACAACAGGAAAGAATGAGAAGATAGTTATCTAGAGATTGCATGATTTTGTTTTGGTTTGGTTTGGTTTTTTGGGGTTTTTTGTTTTGTTTTGTTTTGTTTTGTTTTGTTTTTTGGTTTTTTTTAATAAAATTTATTTTGGAAACTTTTGGAAAGTTTCGTGATCTGAAACTCCCTTGCAGTAACTTGAAGTTTGGGTTATACATGATCAGAAATATGTATCAGTTTCAAAAAGATTCATATCTCCAATATTTTAGCTACACGAACTGAGTTATCAGATTTCGTGCAGTCAGCTGCAAAAATGTTCTGTTTGTTTTCAAGAATTCAGGATTTTTTATGAAGGTAACTTTTAAATTCTTTTTCCTACAGACAAATTCTGCAAAAGACTCAGAATTTTATAAATTAAATTATTATTCACGACTTTGTAAACATCTTATGACCGTTACTTGGGGTTTATTTTTATTTTGTTTGTCTTTCCTGTTCAATTTCTTTAAATGAGAAATGAGGGAAAGGAAGAAATCAGAGTACTCTAGGACTGGAAGATGCTTCAGGGGTCATAAAATATTTTCATATTATTTAGTTCAGTGTCTGAGATATTCTCTGTAAAATTAGGAAAAATACCTAACTAGCCACTCTGACCTAGGCAGATTACTATGTTCAATATATGTATGAAAGGAATGCAACAGACATTTTTTCTTTTCACAAGCACCATATATTTGCCAAGACAGATTATCCCACATTTTGAAGTTAAAAGTGTGGGAATTGACATGTAAATGATGAAGATATTCTTGCTTTTCCATTCAGAACCCCACAATTCTGTTCTATGTGACTCCAATGACATTTTAAGCAGCTGAACAGAACTGTGAATTAAAGACCAAATGCTTAGTTATCTGAGGATTGGGGTTTTTTTCCTTTTCTGTGATTTAAAATTCATTCTCTTCAACTGAGTGCCTCGTCTAAACCTTGCAGACTTTCCAAGATAATAGAAGTGCTTTGGTATAAAGAGCAAAATCATCTGAGTAAATCCACCCACATGAAAGAAGATCTCTGTTCTGAGCCTTTTGAAACCTGTTTGGATTACTGAGAGTTGGTGGCATGAAAGGGATACCTGGACTTTTTGTGTTGGAAGCAACATCCTACAATGTCTTCAACAGCAATCCTTTTGTTTCTCATTAAGCCTATTCCTATTCTCATGTGACAGGTAAAGAAATCACTGCCTTGCACATTTTTAAATTTCATATAAAAATTTCTGTTCAGAAGATAAGTGCTACATTGTCTGTCTATGACTTAAAAACTGCACAACACACTGGTACTAATAACAGCACCTACACCAGAAATATAAGCTGATTGTTGATTAATAGAAGACTTCGTGAAATACCCTTATCTGAATTACTATAGCATTGCAGAAACAGGTAATAAAGTAGATTTTCTTTGTAAATGGAGCCTCTAATTTTTAGATACATTCTCTGAGTCTTACATAATCCTCAACAAATGAATATTAGAGGTCCATGGTGTGAATAGGGAATTTCTTTCTTTCATACAGATCATTTTTCTCAGGTTAAGGTGTTTTGCTTACTGAGGAGTAAGACAATAGAAATCTTACAGCTCCAGAATTTCACTCTATGTATGAATTTATGCAAGGTGTGAGAAAATCCTCATGTTATCTCTTCCCAAAAGTCCAGAATATAAGGGGATGATGTAAGTTTGCTTTAGACAAAGTCCACAACTGAAAGAGAAGAGAAATATACACATTCTTTAGGAATTTACTATAGATAGGAAATTGCTGCAGATAAAGAGCCAAAATGGAACCTTAGTCTGAATCTGGCCAATGGCACAAGTTTAATTTTTTTGTATATTTTGTGTTCTGTTGCGAAAACCAAAAAGCAACTTGACCTAAAAAGGACCAAAATATGTGGAGAAATAAGTCTCAATGTGAAGACTGAGATATGGTGGTCACTTTTAACTTGACTTGAGAACTAGGAATTTAAGTTTAAACATTCCAGTGTAGATATCTGGGTGTTTAAGAAATATAAGTGTTTAAGATGTCATTATCATGAAGTGACACATACTCTGTTCCATTGATAGTGCCAAGGGTAGTGTCAGCTTGAATAGGTGCCTAATCTTGGTCAATTGAATATTTCCTTAAAAGTTGAATTATTGTGTTCTAGTTAAATCACTAATAAAATTTCAAAATATATTATTCTGTTTCTAGAAACAATGGTATTACTATGACTTTTGCAGAACTTTACTATTTTCCCCAGTCTTACTTATCCGTCCTTGTTTTGCGATGGGACGGACCTCATTCTTGTATGGTCTGGTACTCCAGAGCACACAGGTTTGTGAGAGAGAATCTAATGCTGCCGTGGCTTCCGCTCTCCTCAAGCCACAGTGATGACTTTGCTATTTCCCTTAGGCTTGCATATGGAACAGAAATCCCCAAAGTCCCTTTGTATCCTCCATCTGTGAAGGCAAACCGCAAAGGTTTCTGTGAGCCTACACTAGGATGATTATGTATAATTAAACTCTTCTAATGAAGTCATATATCATGGCTAGCTCTGATGTATTTTCCAATAATATCCAGAGCACTCTTTTTAAATCCAACCATTGTAGCAGAATAAATAGAAACTTTCCAAATCATTCTGCAGGTCCCCTGTCAGGGACCTAAAGCATACAGTTGTTCAGCTCCCTGCATGGACCTCAGAACTCCACATTTTCTTTGGTCCAGGAGGTCTATCAACACTCAGGGCTGGGCTGGCCTGAGGTGCACTGCTGGTGTAACTGGATCCAGTCTTGTCATCTGCTGTTAAATTTCCATTTGTCTTTCCTGAACTGATCTTGAAGCTTTCTCTGAGTTACCTTGCCTCTGTCTGATGAGGTGTCAATGAGACTGGTTGCCTCCACTGCCTTGCTCTGCTCCTCTGTGCCCTGATTATGGGGATTACTGCCCTGCTGCTCTGGGGGCACCCTTAGCTCCCAGCTCAGCTTCCCTCTGGAGTAGCCTCCCTCTGGCAGCTATGGACATTCCCCAGGTAAGTGAGTCCACACCTACCAGTATGTGTTCGTAAACACAACAAATAACTTGGAAATTTACAGAAAAATAAAATATGCATATTTTATGTACAGAAGTAGGTTAAACACTGTGTCAGTGAACTGGGAATCTCTCTCCTTACTTCACTTTCTAAAGGCACTCACTTTGTTGTCTTCACAATCGCACACCAACAATCATTTAGAAATATTCAGTTTAAAACTTTAATTACTCCTAGTTGTAATAGCAGAGTTTTGCGCCTGAATTTTGAACATGAGACTGTAGAGAGACTATTATCAATCTTCAGACACCGTTGGCTGAATGTAAGCTTGTAAGGTGACAATGATGTTTTTACTATTTTTATTATTTTTCTTGCCTGGATTCATACAACCATCTTAGAGACTTTTCTCTTTTTTTTTTTTCCTTTAAGAGATTGTATGCCACTACTGTATTTCAGAGTCAACCATTTTGACACTTGGGGTTTCCTTCAGTTTGTTAATATAACTTATTTGACAGGTGTTCATGTGTCACCCAGCTTTCTGCCAAATGTGGTGTTTGGTGTATCCTGCTTGTGGCTCACTTCATTTGTAGTGGAATTTAAGTTATTTGCAAGGAAAAGTGCTGGAAAAGGAAACAGCTGAGGCATTGTACAGTCAGCCAGGAAGAGTGGATAGAAGAGATACTTCTCTGTCTCATTCTCCCTACGTGGTTTTGTGACATACATGGCAGAAATGGAGTAAGAATTAAATTACGTTATTACCTTACACATTTATGATAATAAATACACATAATTACTACGTTCTCATGAATACCCTGTCTGACTTAATATCGGGTAAATTATGTGATGGGAGCAGTAGAAGAAATTATTCTATTGAAAATAAGGCTATCATTTTGAGAGTGATAGAGGTGTGGAAGCCCAAAACATCTCTACTCCACCCTCAGATGTTGTACCCAGACCACATGGTTTCTCCTTCCCTCTTTTTTTTTTTATTGTTTTTGGTTTTGGTTTGGTTTTTTGTTTGTTTTTTTATGTTTTGTTTTGTTTTTGGTTGGTTGTTTTTTTGTTTTTTTGTTTTTTCCAGGATGGAGGGAGGGGACCAGTGGCCCAGACAGGGGTGGGGATCTGGGGCTATTTTTGTGGAGATTTCAGTTCATCTTTGGCTTTTAGCTGCAGCCTTGTTGGAGCCTTAAATACTTACCTGTACACAGAGAGCTGTAACTGACCCACACAGAAACAAGACTTAATTCAATTCAACTAGGCAATATCCCTGTATTAACTTTCAGCTACTTTTGTTGATCTTTTCCTCCTTATTTATCTCTGTGGTTTTTTTGCCCCCCTCATGCCATTCCACAATGCTGCCTCTGTTTGGGCTCTCAGGAAAGTAAGATAGACCTGCTGGATGCACTGATGCCAACGAAATGGTTACCTTAGCAACAAAAACAAGGTGAAAGCTCTCAGAATTATTTTGCTAATCAATGCAATTTCTATTCCCAGCCTTAGACAAAGAGAAGGCAAAGGCATGAATCCACAAATTATTGTGTTAGCACATCCTTTCACATATCTTGAAAAGCTATATATCAAAGTTACCAGTACAAATTTCAATATTTTAAATAAGAATTCTCACATCTGAAAATAGTTCTTAAATTAATTTTCACCACTTTGCAACTGAAAAACTAACAAAGCTTATAACAAGTACCTTTGTGCTGCACTCTGTTTACATTCTATACAAATTACCACGAAAAAGAAGATCACCACAGATAAGGACTGTTTTGTGCTCTATGACTAGGAACCAACACACTCTCTGGTATCAGGATATTTTATAATTTTCAGCACTAGTTATAATGAGTGTTGTTTGTCTAAGGACAATTTAAAAAAAAAAAGTTATTTTTCGAATTTACAGGTTTTGCAAGTGGCTATATTCTAAGAAATTATGGAGGAAATATTCCCTTCCTGTGCCTTTCACAAACATCATTTATGACAGGTATGAGTTTTAAATACGTTTCCAAGAGGTGAAAAAGTAAGGAAAAATATTTTGCAGAGAAACCATAAGAGTTATGCATAAAACTATGGGATTTTTTTCCCTAAAATTTTTACTTATTATATCTGTTTTATAACAGGAAAAATGGTCCCTAAAAATGACATCTTGTAAACTCACTTATACAAGATGCCATTAGATTATAGCTGCTTACTCTGCTGCCAAAGATGAATTTGAGAGCAATGCTCATTTACTTCTTCCCTCAAGCTCTGTCAGCATGATATTTCCTCAATTTATTGCTGGGTGTACCAGAGGAAAAGCAGCCTGTTTTCAAGGCAGCAGGTGAAACATTCTTATACATTTTGCCGATTGAATAACAGATGCAAAATGCATAGATTGTTTCTGCATTTGCTTTAAAGAATTTAATCCTCTGATAAAAAGGCTGATCTGATACAGATACTCTAAACTGCAGTGTTTCATGTGCTGTAATATGGAATGCAGAGACGCCATGTGTGGGTTTGAAGGAAAAGATATAAAAATAGCTTTGAAAAGGGAAAAAGAAAAGTACCATTCACACACACTTCAAAATGAAAAATGAAATTTCAGAACTGAACATTTTAAAAATGAAGATGTAAATCTTTTTGTCGTCTAGTGCTTTTTGCTAATTTAAAACTTGTAGAAATTTAAATACAATCAAAAATGTTACATTTTTAGGTAGCTTCAAAAAGTATTCTTCCAAATAGGAGTCTTAGGTCCTGTTTACTGCACCTGGTTCACACAGAAGATTTTATTAAGGGTTGTAATGGGTCTGTCCTAGTTTGAACACAAGCCATGTATTTTTTGGAAGGTATGCAATGACAATATGCCAAAAAAATGTTTTAGTATCACTTACAGAATTCCCTCTTTGCTACAGAATTTTATTTCTTCCCCAATTTGCATTACAATTCTGTTGTTCAGGTCCCATTCAACAAAGTCTTTTTGGGAATGTTATTTTCATCATCTGCATACTGTAACATGGAAATCAAGAATCTTCTATTAAGAAGTTAGGCAAAGCCTAAGACTGCATAACATTATCAGTAATTGTTATTGCAAGTAGTTATGAAATCAGTACATATTCCTTATACACTCATAATATGAACTAACTGGATTGTCTTGGGATATTTCTGAGGATGTTAACATTCTTGTCAAGATCATTGTTTTGCAATACGGAATCTCCTGGAATTTGCAGGTTCATGTGCCTTAGGCTCATGTCCTGAAGAGTTCTCAATGTGAGCAGTGTATTCCTTACCTATTAAATTAGATATCCTTTAATACCACAAGTAATGGGCTTCAGTTATTGATAACCTTACTGGCCTAGGGCTAAGTTAGAGCTGATCTGGAATATATACCCCAGAAATACTTCTCGGACTCACTTCTACAGCACTGCATTCCTTCCTATGTATACACAACTTCCATATAATGTTATATGACAAAGCACATGTTGATCCCAATGGTAAAATGTGAAGACCTCACCAAGGGCAAAGTATAATCTCACATAATTTTATTGACCACATCAGACTGTGCAAGAGAAACTAAAAGAAAATTTAATCAATTCACTTTAAAATTGCCCAGGACTCTGTAATGACTGCTCTTGATTGATTTCAGTGATCAGGATTGAGAATCTGATTTCAGACTATAAATTTTGGAAAACTGTTCTAAATATTTTAATTAACTTGTCTGGTTTTCCTATCAGTATTAGATTTGTATCTGGCTTTAATAGGCTGTCATTTTTGTATTTCTATACATCCAGAAGCCCTTAGAACTTCAGCAGGTATGAGACCTAGTAAGTATAAAATATTACCAGAAGAGGTTAAAAAAAAAAAGAGGGCGGTGGTAAGCACACATCGTTTTAAGAGAATGGGCATCAATGAACCAGTGAATCAATGTCTAGCCATATTAAGAGAATGTGTGAGGGAATGAATTTAGGTCTGGTGAAAGTACACTAAAAGTCCAAAAACACTTTGTCTTAGCTCTCTCTGTATGATTCTTTGAGAGTTAGAGCCGCGAAATTGGATCAAAGTGCAGACAAACTGTGCTTTGTTTGTCCATGTCTCACAGAGAAATCCTTCAATTTCCTTTGCTTATAGCTATATGGCCTGGTATTATGAAGCCATTACCCTTACAGAACTCTGATAACATTACATTTACTAGCCCACTTTCAATGACACAAAAGAAATGCATACAAAAATAAGAAGCTCCAAATTATGTATAAAGTTGGAGGTTTTTGTTAAAAATTTACAAGATTAGTGTTTATTTTACAGAGAATTTTTGCTTTATGGCTTCCATTTTTGTGACTAAAAATGTCTAAAAATTGTATAAGCCCATCCATTAAACAGCTCAGCTGATGCAAATCTGATATATTCAGGGGTCTAAAAATGTCATCAGATATTCAGAGAAAAAGACAAATAGCCAAAATTTTCTACAGGTGTATAAGAATATACTTACAGAAAATTCAGTCATGTAATAATTCTGTATAACCCACATACAGATTATATTCCACGGTGGACATGAATGTATTGTTTAGTGGTCAATATGCATAGATAGAAGCTAGAAAAGTTTTTATCAACAATATGGCCTTGAAAAATTTCCTAGTGAAAGGCTGCATTGTTTGTAGTGCCTTGCACATGAGGGTAATTCCTTTTGTATACAGGTATAGAAATTGCAGAGAGTTTGCCTGTAGTAAGAAGATGAATGTAAAGAGCTGAGCTGCTGTCGTAACCCTTGGTTCCTTCATGTGCATGGACACCCAGACCAACTGAGACTCTGTCAAAATACAACTACATCCCTGAGAGGATCAAAGTCTGTTTTCAGTAGAAAGAGTACCTCCAAAGCTAAGGAAATTCTAAAACTAGGGTTTCAGTACAAATGTGATTTTTCAAGTTCATTGGTTTTAAATTAAAATCTCCACTAAGAAAACAGTCTACTGTGTTTCATCTTTTGCATTAATAGAGGAACTTGAAAATGATACTGAAAGCATTCATCCAAATCCTTTCATTAGAGACCTGTGCATACTGTATTTGTGACAATCAGGTTATGTTTGTTTGTCAGGTACTCCTAGATTCATATCATGTAATGTTGTCTATGAACCCTTCTCATTTGTAATGCTACAAATGAAGCACTGTCAACAATAAGGCTCACCACAGATGTGTGCTTTTAAAAGTTTTTGGATCATCCTAAATAATTTCTCACACAAAAAATGAAACAAACAAAGAAAACTCCAAATGAAAATAAAGTAAACAAAATCTATAAATTAGTCTGAGGCTATATTTTCCCCTGTTTTGGGGTTTTTTGGGGTTTTTTTTGTTTGTTTGTTTGTTTTTGTTGTTGTTGTTTTTTTGTTTTGTTT
>JANRGV010000073.1:41773959-41787976 GCA_024734035.1 Alethe castanea
GGGATAACAAAAAAAAACAAAAAAAAAAAAAAAAAAAAAAGGACTGAAAGAAAAAGGTGGGCTGTTTAATGGTGTGAATGGATCTTGAATGCTGTTACCAAAAAGAATTGTAGAGGAAAGGTATTGCATGTAAGATGACAGTATGTCCACAGGGAAATAACCAAACTCAAAGTTTAGTGAACTTTCACGGTTCACTTTTTGCTCTGTATTGTAACCTTCTTTGGTTTATTGGATGTTCTTACATCTATTGTCCTTCTTCCACTGAACTTTTTTGTTGGTTTTTTTTTTGCTGTTTAATGGTAGTAATTGTATGAATTATTTTGGGTTTGGCTCTCAGTGTTTCTGGATAGTAACAAAGGTCTTTTAAAAGGGTTTCTGGGTGCAGATTGTGTTTTTTCAGGAAAAGCTTGGAACGCTTATTAAGCAACTATTGCTTAATCTAAATTAAAAATCAAAATTAGCCATAATAATAACTGAATAGTATCCAGAAATCAAAATGTTTCAGACCCTATAGTTAAGTAAATGTTAGGGAAGAAAATGAGTAAATTAATTTGAAAACTACCCCCTTAATTTACATTTGTCATATTTAGCCAACAAATTGAAAATAAGGTTCTTTGCACTGAGATTAACATTTTGGTTTTTGACTAGTTTTTTTGGTGTTTTCTTGTTTGATTTTTTTTTGTTGTTGTTTTTTTAATATATCTTGACACAACCTTCTGTCACAAAAATTTCCCATTCATATAATTCAGGTCATATGGATTATGAGGGATATTTTTTGCTTTTTACAGATATATATATATATACACATATATATGTCATCATCTAACCTTTCAGACAGCAGGTCTGCATGCCACAAAACACCAGTAGGTGCTTGACATTATCACATTTACCATTTTTAGCATCTATGCCTCTTCAGCAGTGAAGGGTTCTAACTATAAATATGGAAGGAAAGCAATGATCTGAAGTAAAAATCTTACTAAATTCAGCAGAAAGACATTAACATCTCTGTGAGATTTGTTTATTTAATCCATAAAATTTTATTTAAAACAGAAATTATATAAAATCTTTCATAAAAACTTTAAACTACGTTTTCTATGAGCTCTGAAGATAAAAACTTTGCGTAAATTAAGAAAGAAAGTTGCTAGAGCAACTTTCCTTATCCTGTAATATCTGAGTCTAATAAAGCTAATGAGTGGCTTTGAGATAAAAGTGGTCATTCATTATGTATCTTTTATTAAATTGTATTTTAATCGAAATCAAAAAATCTTAGAACATTACTGTTTTCCATATCTTCCCCATAAAACTTTAGAAATAATATTGTAATTTTAGTAATTTGTGTGTCCTGAATGCTAAAATATACTTTATTTATTTGTTTACACTAACAAAATTTAGCGCTTTATAATTACCAAAAGCTTACTCAATTTTCTATGTAATACAGGATATTGAGTTTACTAAGGATAATAAAATCTTCTTTGAATTGTGTTTCCACAGGTTTATTTCCCCAGGTAAAACTAAATTATTTTACTTTTTCTTTTGTTTCTTTAAATGCAGGAATATTGAAAGTCTTTCTTGAGAAATGGTTAGATAAATAGTTAAATAGAAGTAATTAAAATCTCTATCTCTTCTCTGAACAACCTTTACTTTGTCATTAGATCAAAAACCAATCAATAATTAGAATTCTATATCTAAATTAGATTTCAGCGCTTCAAATCCTGTCATCCATTGCTTCCTTCTCCTCCGTAATGCTGTTAAGTGGTAATAATTACACTAAAAGTCTGTTTGCAAATTCCATAGGGCACTACCCATAGCATATGGTTTTGAGTTTGAGTAGACTATTCCCTCGTTTCAAATGGAGTGCTATATGGTATGAATTTAGAGCAAATATTACCGCCTCGAGTATGAAACATATCTATCTTTTATAGCTAGAAATTGCATAAAAACCCTTTCCATAATACATTTTTTATTATTCTGTAAGAAAGAGTAGTAATTTCATAGTCTAATAAAACAGCAATGATATTCCTCACATATGCATGACCCAACAATGCTGAACATGTCCTTTTCCTGGCATCAGCTGTAATCAATTTAAATCTCTCATTAACAAGAACACCACCACAAACCAAATCCATAATGTTAAAAATTGGTTTTCTAGCAAAAAATAGGATTTCTTGCCCAGTAGTAATTAATATTCCTGACTTGTTTTATTTTTTTTTTCCATCTGAATGAATTTAATAGCTAACCATTGCTCTGGAACTTATTGATTATGTAGGATTTTCATAACCAAACTATAAAAACCCAACAAATATTGGTTTTAATCAAAGCCACATTTTATCTACTTTTCTATTCTTCGAATTTCAGTAACACTTACATTGGAAAGGAATGGGGATGTTTATTGAAACAAGGAGTTTTGTTGCTTTAGTGTTTTCACCTTGAGTCATCTTGATTGTTCTTGTATTATAAGCTAAAATTGGTCATAGGACAATGTTGTTTGCCCCAAGCGAACATGAGAAAAAAAAGAGGTAAATCACAGATTCTGCACTGTGGTCTGGCTATGGGTGATCACTGCAGCCACAGTCAGTGTTGGCCCATGAATCTGCAGAGCACAGCATCAATATTGTTTTCACATAGATCAGTTAAATGTCATACAGGCTGATATGTGAGAAAGTGTGAAGGTCAGCAGTGTTTTGGAAGTCAATGAACTGGATAATAGCTGGGGAGAAAAAAAAATCCTAGTTAAAATTTTATTAGGAAAGGCCTGGAGACTTGTAGCACAACCAGAGACAGTAAATCTTCAATTGGTTCGGGTCACAGTAGTGCTCAATATACTGCACAGAAACTGTTTGCAAACAGTTATGCATCTTTACAACTCTGTTACATTACACCTTATCTTCTCAATCCAATTCTTTCAAAACTGACCAGTCAACTATTGGGTAGATGTATCAGAATTTTACTTGAGGGGATGAGGAAGGAAAGATCAGAAAAGTGTATTGTGAAGTCTTGCATCAGAGTTGAAGGGAAAGAGTGCTGACATTTTAACAAAAACATCTTTTGTCCAGAGTCCTTAGAAGTTGGAGAGCAGTCAGCAGGAAAAAATGGACCTAATTGCTTTATCACCCTCTGAAGACTGAGATGACCTCACTGAAGTTAATTCATTGGAATGGTAGAAAACCATGGAGAATAAACCTTGAAAAAGCATTTTTCCTTCAAAATTTTCGCTGTAACATTGTAATTGGGGCAGAGATGTTGATAACAATAACATGAAAAGAGCTGCTGTCTGCTCAAAAGCTATATTAAGCCATTTCTCTCAGAACTTGATTCATCTGATTGAGATCTATTTCATTACGCAAATCAGTGAAGACAGGCAGGCGCAGCTAGGTCAAATTCATTCTATCAGAAAGTAGAGCTGTAGTCTCAAATAGGTCAGACAAATCCTGCCTTACAATTTCTGATTTTAATCCATTAGTTAGTATGGTGCTTAATATAATTAAGACAGGTATGGAAGTTGGCTAGGTGCCCACAGCCACCAACACACTCTTTTAGGAGGCCACAATATTTTTTAGTGATTTGTATGCATATAAAGGAAACCATTCTTGTTTCTTTTTCCTCTTTATTCTGCAGTCTGTGCACAAGAAAGGAGCAAGAGAGACACCTAGGATGATACTTTGTCTCAAAGCTGATAATGGAATGGGAAGTCCATTCCTGTCTTTCTGGTTAAGTTTTCTAGCTAAATCATGTTCCCATATCTATTGTCAACATTCTAAATCTCTATCACTTTGCTACAATTTTGCTAGTAATTATCTTTAAGTGCTCATAGGACAACATTTCTATTACTCTTGGAAAGTGGCTTTGGGCTGAAATGGAGACTCTCCTTCCATGTTTCTCCATAAATTTCAAAGGAATTTTTAATACATCAGCAATGCAGCAGTGAATATTTTGTCTGCTGTTAATTGCCCACATTTTTATATTTACCACATGACTTATTTGACAGATCATCTGCCTCACTGAGGGCTTAAAATAAATGTGTAATTTAATAAGTTTTTTGCATTCATTTCTGATGTGTAAAATTTGCCTATTACAAAAGAGAAAGAAAAATATGAACCGAGAATTGAAAAGTCTCATTTTAAAGTCACATGTTGTTTAATTCTGGAACATGGCAGTATGAGTATGAGTAAATATGCTTACTGCTACACAAATATTTTAAAATCCTAAAGTAATAGGGTTTAAGACAATGGGCTTGAAACATTGTATGAACTTTAATTCGAAGTGCTTGGTATTTATAAGCTAGATTTTCCTTAGCCCCACAAAAAATTCTTAATTCAATTAACTGATCAATCAAGCCCAACCTATGAAGTTCTTTTGGATAGATGTGCTACTTAATTGCATTCTGATTTACTATATTAACTTGGTGTCAGGTACTGTAACAAAGGTCTTAAGCTATTTTTTAATTAAATGGAAAAATATGCAGACATTAAGTTGATTGTGTAGATCAGATCTGTTTAATTTAACCTCATGGCTTTGTCACATCATTTTCCTTCTTTGAAGCATGCTGAGTATGTGTAGTTTTCCTTCTATAACAGGGGTGATTCGTAATAGAGTGAGGGAGATGGCTTTTGGACTGTTTCTTCCCTCAGCTCTGTCTGTCTTCACATCATCACATTTCCAGGAAGAAGAATTGGCTGAAAAATGACTCTGAGTAAGCCCCGCTTAGTGCTTTTTCAGTGTAAAACTTAAAAGTGACATTATGGTATCAAGCAGCTGCTTTTTTTTTTTTTTTTTGCCTTTTTTTTCCTCCCCGCCAGATGCAAGGGCAATGATATGAAACTGAAAGAAACCACAGCTCAATCGTCTGCCTTCCACTTAATTTTTCATACAAATTTAAGGTCAGGTTGTGGCCTGGTAACCAGTGAGGTGTATGTAACATTAGAACAGTAATACTCTGAAACTGATTATGAAGAGAAGCCAGGAAGAATGGACAGGAGTCTGCTCTTGGTTAAACTAAAACTAGACCAACTTTATTGCTGTATGAAGCAATGGACCTCTTCAGATTTATACTATTGATAAGCAAATTCAGAATCCATCACTGGATAACAGCAACACAGTTATGTTACACTTTCAAGAAAATGATCTTTTATGTTCATGTGTATGTATTTCATATCCTTCACATATTATATATAAGTTATGTGTATAAAAGACATCTTCATGTATCAGAGCATCTCAATGTGACATTGACTGCCGCATATTTCTGACTAGATAATAAAATCATTGCTTATAGTGGAAAACTTGTTATTTACACAAACAGAAGTATCAGTAGAGCAAGGCTTTGAAAAAAGCTTCTATTGGTTTTTACCTTTATTTGGTAATTAGAAGACCTCCTTGTGCTTGTTCCTTGTGAAAACATTTACATCTCTCCTATATAAGAAAATATATATATGTCACGGCAAAGTCTTCTTGCAAGCATTTTTTTCAGAGTTTTCTATATTGTTAGGAAAATGTAACAGAATTTGCTAAATCTACCTTCTATCTAGTTTTATTGAAGTGCAGTAGATCAATTTTGAGCTAAAGCTGTAGGCAGTTTTACAGGCTGGTGGGAAACCCTCAGCAGTAATATTAAGATTCATGGTGCAGTGCACATTCCAGTGTGAAAGGAAATGCGGTTATTTTTTATTATTTTTTAAATTTTTTTTATTGTTTTTTATCCTTGTATCAGGCAGGCCAAATTTTCTGCAAGTATAAAAACCATACTTCCATTTTCCAAAAGTCCAGCTGGCAAAATCACCCTTCCAAATAGTAGTCAATTCTCTCTTATTCTAATGCACAGAAACAAAAAGGGTCTTATTATTCTGCAGAGTTGTGATTCTTCTTCAAGACTTATCTCTGAAAAATTCTTGTGTTTCAGTGCTAATATGCACTGTATAATAATGATTTCTATCTTGCTCTTAAACAACCAGTGATGGGGGATTTTAAATTGTTAAATGGGGAAAAAGTGAAAAAGTAGATCATATTACAGGACACATTTTGGATTTCTGCTAAATCGGTTCAGAAAAATCTTCTGATTAAGGCAGAGAAATCTAAATAGAAGAATAGCCAATGCAATATTTACTGATTTTTCCACCCCTTTATTCACCATATCTTGAATAAAATTTATTTTACATTGCTGCCTGTTTACAATACCATTTAAGGTAAATGAAACCATAAAAGGTCAAAGCAGACCTCAAAAAAGGGACCTTGATAATATGCAAGATAAATTTCTAACTGAATAATAGAGTCTCATATTCATTCTAGCCAGTTACAGCAAGGTTCAGTCGACAGAAAAAAATTTACAATGAAGTTAAAGACAGTGAAAAACATAACCAGCTGGGAAAGTACCATGATTTTCTAGCGACATCTCTAAATGAGTGTTCTGAAGGCAGAAAACTGCCAGTGTTAGATAACATTCATTCCTCTCTCAATGGTCAAAGCAATAGTAGTTTTATTGCAACCATATTCCCACTTTGGCGTATCAAAACCTCAACGTTGCTGAAATAATTTTGAATTTTGCCATTAATTTCTCTGAGGTTTTCAGTTCCCCTTTTAGGCTTTTAGTACAATGGGAATGTTGTTGACATTCATGAAAGGTGAAGATATCAGTAAAAAAAAAAAATAACCCTTACATTGCAGAAATTCAATAAAATAATGCATCACAGATGAACAGAATAGCTTAAAAAGAGCGAATTTCCTGTTTAGATATTAAAGGAAGATCTGACATTTCCAGCACTTTAAGCAATACTGCATATAAATTTTATAAAGGTATAGTACATTCAGCTTGTGAAAGTAGTGTATTTTATGTGAAAATAAAAAAGTCCTGACAAGTAATTGCACACTAATATTTTCAAACGTATTGTTACTGTTGCACACTTTGTTTCAGTTCTGCTCGATAACTTTCTTGTTCATCACTGAACGTCCAGGAATGCAACCAAAAAATTGCATCTGTTGCTTGCAATTTATCAATCAAGCCCTGAACTCTTTCCTTAACATTTTCAACAATTCTAGCATGTGGTGCTTGAGATAATCCTGAACCCAGTATGTTTTCCTGATGGCTAGATTTGCCTGTCACTAGTGTTTGCTTACTAGCAGTATCATATGAATGAGGTGAATTTTCATTGGAAGAAGCATATTGAAAACGTGTGTGTATTCTGCTTTGTTAAATCTGTGCAAAGTTCCTCCCCCTCCAAATGCAATAGTTTTTACTTTCTTTTAATCTTGCAAAGAAATGTAAAAATGGAATAGCTGATCCTATGTTCAAAGTCGTTGTCAGAGACAATGAAGTCATAGGCTTCTGTTTTTAATAATGTCTTGCAAAACACAAAGCATCATTAATCAAATTCAGAGGATAAAAGACACACAGATTTCCTAGTCTCAAAGTTTTCTGAAGCACTGAAGATTTCAGTGTTGTAGATTCGCATAGATAACCTCCCTCTGCACAGAAAATGAAATCAGCAAAGGAAATATGAAACAAAACCAGTTTTATTCCTGTATATAAAAACTGAGACTGTCGTTTATGCAAAACAAAATAGACTAGAATGGCTATTCTGCAATAGCAGTTCAACAACAGAAGACGTCTCTAAACCAATTCTCTTATTGGGATGGATTCAGTTAAACTACACCTAGGTACATAAATAGGAGTGTCTATAAGAAATAAGACAGATAAAAATCATACTTTGTAATCATATATTAACTTTCTTACTTCCTTCCCAAATACATCCACTGCCAGTCCTGTGTTTATTGAGTTTAGATGAATGGTAGAAGCAAAACTGAATTACAAATTTCTCTAAATATTACTGGCCTATCCAACAGTCCAGACTTTCATATCAAGCTGAACTCTGCAAAATCCAATTACCTTAAAATTGGAATCACTTTTGCCTGGAAATACAGTCTTAGTTCATCTGCACATTAAGACCTCAGGAAAATAATTTTGCTCTGAAAGGAGGGAAGTGCAGTAGTACAGTTGAAATTTGGCCCACTCCAACACAGCGTGTGCCAAGCTGGAAAGAAAAGGTAGTCATGATGATGTGTTTAGAGATGTTTGTTCAATGAGGTGTTTGAGAATAGGCTTCACTCTGGCTTAAGTTTAAACATGTGCTTAAAGTGCTATTATGAGTTAGGACTATGTTGTCAATGTGCATGCAAACAGATAATAAGAAAGGGAATGTATAATGCATGTATAATACATGCTTTGTTTGCATTTGTCTGATACGTGAGAAAGAGAAGACTCTAATTTGCCTACAGTTACAGACGATGTTATCCCGAACAAAGGCAGGAACAACTAGTCTCAGTGTAGTCTGCAGGAGGAAATTCAGCCTCTGTGAAAGCTGTGTGAGACTTTACACTAATTTCAGAACAACAGAGATTTCACTTTCAGAGTGACACCACTTTGCACTAGGATAGATTTATTCAATGGAAGACTTCTTCCCACTTGAGACAGCTAGAGAATGCAGTGTAATGCTTTCAGAGAAATTGGGTGGAATGGGGAAGACGGTCACTGGAAGTCATCAACAAAGTGGTGAAATAATCAGTATCAATTTTTGTAGGAAAAAGCCTCAGAGACATTTCCACAAATTAAATTTTCCCTCTCCATCAGCCAGAAACTGAGACCTCAACACTCTCAGCTCAGCACTCAGCAGGTCCCATAGACACCAGTGTTCCAATATCCACTCACTGTTAGAACTGTCTATCTAATCCACCTTTTGGGATTGTGTTTATGCAGTGAAATAGCCAACGAACAACATGATCTATTACTAGGTCAATTTGGACAATAACATTGTCTCAAGGTACTGTACATTATTTGATGTAATAGATAAATTGCCAGATTTGTAAGATATACAAAGTTATATATTGAAGAAACAACCAATAATATGTTATCAATAAGATAGTTACACCACTCCTAACAGGAGGGTTGAAATGTAAAAGAAAAACAGATCATCATTGTATCTTGTCTAGGTAACAAATTTTTAAAACTAAAATACATTGAGTTTTTGTCTCAAACTCTCCCTTCTCACTGAATAAATGAGACAAAATCATTTTGCAGGGTTTTAACCTCACACTGATAATGATGAGATCTTCAGATGTAATCCAGATTCAACAGCAGACTCTGGGTTTTCAATAAAAAAGAAATCTGTTTGTGAAAGGTGAGTTTCTGGGGAGCTCAAAATATTCATGTATGTATCAAGGAACTGACTAACCAGGCTGACTAAAACAGGAATGGGAAATTAAACTGTAAGACTCACTTTGTCTCAAGTGTTTCTTTTCTGGAATTTCAAGAAGTTCTTAGGGCATACAGCAAATTGCTTCTAAGTCAAAATATCAGCTTTCATTTGAAAAATGGGAATTTTTGAAGAGAGATGAGGGTTGGAGTAGTTTTGCTTGCATTGGATTTTTGTTAATTTTATAAAAAAAGCTCTGGATAAATCTCTTTCCATTTTATCCAGAGTAACATTTTGCTCTTACATTTTTCGACTAATTCACAATGCAGGACACCATTTTTTTGTATCTTACATTTTTACCCATGACCGATCTTGTGATTTTATTTGCCTTGGTACCAAAGTGCTCAACATCACTTTAATGGCAAATATGAACTCATATGAAATCATGTAAGTCGCCATATCAAGACTGAAAATCATCAGTCACAATGTATTTGTCATCACAATTACATCCCTGTGGGCTTAGTAACACACCCCAGTGTGTATGTAAATATAATGGCATTTTGCATTTGTCTGGACACTTGTGCATGGGGTGTTGCATAAACAAAGGCAAAGACTGATGTACAGTCTAAATGAAAAAGTAAATATGAACCAGTTTTTTTATATTGGGATCTAACTGTGCTGCAAGAAAAAGTGTTGATTATTCATGGATTGTCCTTAATCAGTGTTTTATTTCTTCCTGATTCTATTGGATTTCTTTGAGTCTTTTAGATGACAAAGATGACAAAAAGGTTGAATTTAAGCCAAACTATGAGTATTTATTGAGCATAATCAAAGCACAAATGAAGAGGTCATGGCAGGTTTTCTATCTTGGTTATCTTTAAATTGCAGCTTTAATAAATAAAGCTATATTACAGCAGGTCCAAATAATAAGGGTAATATCATGATGCATTTGTGAAATCTTTTTCATCCAAATGAATTTAAACAACAGCATCTGCAAAATGAGAAAAGCAGAACAAATAAAAACCCTCCTCTCACCCCCAAAAAAGGAAAACAAAAATGCCACAAAAAGAAAAAACGCCACACTTCACCTGGAATAATGCAATAATGCCTCTCTAGCCAAAGCATTGGAAATACAGACATGACTTCATGAATGTGGAGCAATAGGGTTGTCACTCACAAATCATCATATTTTAAGAGGGATTGTGAAAGCGAGTGAGATCACAGAATCTCATGGCTTCCCTAAATTGAAGTAATATTTCCATTTCATAGTCCACTTCCCAAACACTGAAAGTAACTGAGATTCAGTTCATGTACAGTATATTCCGATATGTCATAATCTTGTCTAGAATTGACACAGCCTACAGTCTGCTCATTAGGGACAGTACCTGACTTTACTAAAAGAGAAAAAGCAACTAGGGTGAATACCTCTGAAGTTTCAGAGTTTATCTTCTTTTGAGGTTACCTGCACTTTCCTTTTTCACATAATAAAAAAGCATGTTTCTAAACAACTTTTTCCAGCTTTACTGGATATAAACGTGGCAGAGTTGTTTCCTTAACACATGGCACAAAGGTCAGCTTTAGTCCATTACTTTTTTTTTATGGATGCTTGATTACTGCTTGCTGATTTGTTTAACCCTGAACCACATAAATCAGTAAATCTTTCTGAGAACTGAACCATTTAGTAATGCAATGCTGAACATCTGTCTCTACAAAAACTGTAAATTTATTTTATAAAGAGGTAATTCAGCATAGCTAATAAATATAATTTTGTGCCTTTTACTTTTCAGCTGCTTCCAGGTTCTAGAGTGTAATGAATTAGTAACTCTTGAAATCCATTTTAAGGGAATAAGCCACTAAATGCAAGCAATATTTCTTACTAATAGACTTCTACCTTACAGAATTATTAGGATATATTTTTATCTTGGGGGCTAGATATTTGAGACATTGAGCTGTGCTGTACAGACACTGCTTCTATCTGGTATAAATATAAATGCCCATATTACCTCCAGTGGACCTTGTTTCCACAGCTCATATTTATCACTACAGCTGTTTTTAAATATCAGTTTGCTCTATATCCTCATACCATTAATAACATACCAGATTTCCTAGAGAAACATGATTATAGATGAGAAATAAATAGCAAGTGAAAGACCACAAGTGGAAAGGTTGTCCAGACTTTTATAATCAGTAGAGAGGAGCAACCACATCCAAACTGTGAAACATTACTTCGCAGGGGTGGTACTTGAAACAAGCTGATAAATCCTGCTGTGAAATCCCTTTTCGTTCTTCAAATGGTAAGAGACAAGAATGACTCCTCCAGATCTAGCCCAGGGCCTGAAATGTGGCCAACAAAAGTTAGATAATGTGGATTTCTCAGTCTGTGTTGAGAATCCACCTCCTTCAACTCAGTGTTGAAAAAGTGTAACTTCATTGGAAGCAGGGAGAGGAACAAGAATTATTTTACTTTGCCTCAGTCCTCTGGCCTTAACATTCAGTTTTTTACTCAGGCTTATTCTACAAAATGCATTTGTTTTATTTTCGAAGCAAATACCCTTTAAACACAAGAAGAATAATTCCAAACATTATTCTTAATTTTTTTCTAGCCCCATTTGGAGAGTACTTTTGAAGTATGATGGTTTTTCTAAGGAATCTTGTGATTTCTCATTATATTATTTTAGGTGTCAGTGTTTGGTCTTGGCTGGGTTAATGCACTTAGCCATGCCATGCCTACCAACATTCAGAAGTATTAACCTGAATTTGCTGTCTTTGTTTTCCCAGAGGTGAGATATCAATTAGATGCATTCTAGTCAGAATAAGAGGGCGATTTAAGGCATTAGCACTTCCTTTCCAAAGTGGGAGCACCTGCTGAGTGCTCAGTGGTAAATGTGAAATGGAGAAAAACCTCAAAATATTTGTTGGGTAGATACTTTGGGTATCTACCTATCCTGGCCTGTCCATTAGGCTTAACAGCAATTAGGGTGTGAGTAGCTATCACTGTCCTTAATTCGCTAAGAAAACATGAATTCTAATTAGGTTCAGCCAAAATTAGAAGTCTCCCCAGAGGGATTCTAGGTCCACGTGGAAGTTCCCAGTGGGATACAGTCTGAACATCATCCAGCCTCGTAGCAGGAGATGTTAAAGCCTCACAGCAGGCTGGAGACAGAACTTTATTAGAAACATCTCCTTTAACCCACTGCTGTGTCTTCAGTACCACGAATAACAGCACATGGAGTCCATTATTTTATAAATTCTGGGTTTGGCTTGTAAAAAATCCAAAGGATATTTTATGCTAATAGCAACATTATGAGCTCTGTTTTCTCAAGCTTTACATGGCATGATTCCCATGGTCTTGGGTAGGTGATTTGCCTTTGAAAACTGGGTAAATTAATTACTCAAATAACTAATTTAAATTTTCATATTATTCATAAAAACATTCTCACTGCATTATTCTAAACTGTTTTAAGGGGTGGTTATGAACTACTGATGGGTTTTTATTCTTAAGATATTCACAATTTATTTTTTGTTTTGAACTGCACAAAAGCACTACTTGAGGTTTTGTAATGTAATTGTTATGCTAATTTGATAACAGCACCTCTGTTCATTGTTGAGTCCCTACCCTGCTTTCCTGTGAAAAATGCCTTAACAAAAAATTCTGAGTTTGAGTCTAGGTTTGTTTTACCAAAGTATGCTGAAATCTGTCATTGTCTGGAATTTTTAATGATTTAATGGTTCTCTAAATTTAATTATTCAACTGATGTAATATTTTATCCTAGTTTTGGAATTAAACTGTTTTCCCTTCTTTGGGGAGGTCCAGAACTCATATCTTAATTTTTAATCTGGAAGTATCAGAGCAGAGGCCTGAGTGCTGGGGGGTCCATGGTGGGCTCCATATGTGTATTCAACTTCTTGGGACCACAGAGAGGACCAGGCACTTGCACTCCCCATCTCAAGTCACTTCTGCCTTGGAAGGACAAGAAGAAAGCATGGAAAAAGGTGAGCAGGACACTGGAAGCAATCTAAAGAGTGAAGGAGATGGGAAGGGCAGTCAATTGGATTAGAGATTACACTTTGTGCTAGGACTGCTTGATATTTATTCTGACATCTTCAAAAGAAGTTTTATGCAAATTCTTCACTCTCTTCTTAAATGTCAGTTGTCACAAGTTTAGCAAATAATTTAAATCTCCATCTAGTCTTCTTAACTATCCTATTAAACTATTTCTGCTCCTCAGCTTCCTCCATAAACTGCTGTTTTACGTGTTCCTCCTAGTTTCACAGACATGTGATGGTGAAATTACCTGCTGTATTTCCACATTCCTCCCATTCCAGTTATGTTCTTTTCTTTGGCTCTCCTCAAAACTCGGATTCTATTAATTCAATACATTTCTTAATCTAAGCCAATCACTCACATAATGATCAAGATCTTTTAATATGGGACCTCAGATTAAGTTCTTCCTTATCTCCAGAGGTTCTGGGCTACTGAAACTTTGATTATAGCAGTTGGGAGATATTTATGGATCCTGTGCCACTTTTATATCATTATTCAGTTATGAAGAAAGGGAAAAAGGAAATACATGGGAAGGTGAGGTGAGGTAAGGCAAGGCAAAGGATGGAAGCTTTTTTTCAAACATAATAAATACCTGATAACAGATTGAACTTAGTGTTAGAGAGCGAATAGAGAAAGAAAGCTAAGAATCAATAATCTGCAGTTTTCCAGTACCAATGTTAGTCTGTAGCTTTTTATCCTAGTCCATGTAATATTTTTAGAAATATTTAGTCCATGAAGACTGACAGTAGTATAAAAATAATAAATAATAATAATCATAAAAAATTATAAAAGGGAA
>JANRGV010000073.1:41788017-41849378 GCA_024734035.1 Alethe castanea
GAATTAGATAACCTATCAAACCCCCCTCCAGATCTTGTTTATTCTGTCTGATCTTTTCACCTAGTAAACAGAAAAATGAATTTTAAAAAGCAAAAATTCAAGGAAATGGTCAATATCTTTTTAGGTCAAACGCTCTATGAGTTGTCAATCTAGACACTAAGAAAATTATTTGCTGCTGAACATTTCAAAACTGGCCATCAACAATTGTCAATATTTTGTAGGGAAAGATTAATGTTGTACCAGCCAAGGGGAAGGGGAATATTAATTGTTTTCTTACTACTCCCTCTTTTTGTTTTGGACAGAGACTTTGATGTAACGCAGTGTTTGGAATGCTTAAAGTAGTCTAGGCAGAGATGGATGAATGGGGTAAGCAAAGGTGGATGATAAATACAATTTATTTCCTGACCACATATGTAGTACATGCTTCTTTAGGATCTGTCTGGCAGTGCCCCAATTTACTATTCATCAGTATATTGAACTATCAGATGACTGTACTTTTGTTTTCATTCTCCTGTTAGTAAAATTAGAGACTGGTCAAATCTGTAAGCAGTATTCCAGACTTTTGTATATTTTAGCAATTATGCTATGGCAATGAAAAGCTTTTGCAGAATTCAAATAAGTATTCACTCCAGTAATGTTTTTAACTTGGTGAACAATATCAGTTGTTTCAAAGCAAAGGAAAACTCAAGTATGTTCTGCTTTTGGGTAGAAAGTACAGATGCGATTGTCTTGATCAAAAACCTGGAAAAGAAAGTGCATCATTAACTCAGGGCCCTCTCTTTCAAGCCATTCTCATTCCTTATTTAGGATGCATAACTGCATAGCCTGCCTTTTATGCAGGGTGTCTTTACTGTCAGGAACGCAACTGACTTCAGAAGTTCTATATTGGTTCTTTGAGGACCTGCAGAACTCAAGGTAAAACGTGCAATAAGCTGTTAAGTGATCAGCATCCTTTAAATGTTATGGGAAAACAACAGGATTATGTGCATGAACAACACCAGAAATTCATTTTTCATAGATGGAAAATAGTCCCCCAGAGGCAAGAGAAACTAAACAATATAGAAAAAAATACAGTAATTCTGGAATAAGAATGCATAACCAAATCGTTTTCTTACATGTATTTTTCTTCGAACCTAATTTATGTTTTGAAGGACTGCCAAAATAGTCCAACTTCTCTCTCTCTCTGTAGAGTTCTGTGTGACTCTTTTAGGAGTGAGTGTGGAAAGGGGAGTCAAATGAGGCATACTATCAGGTAACATATATAGTTTACAGTGTTTTGAAATTGTGGTGCCTTTATCTGACTAATGGAATTTTACCAAGTAGTGACATGAAAAGCGGGAGGAATTTAAATAAAGATTGTCTACTAGCCTGCCAGAGGATGGTTCTTTATGAGCTCACCCCAAACCTTCATCCCCAGCATTTTCCTAGAAAAATATTTTGGCTTCTCTCCATCTAAAACTTTTACTGATCCACTGTACTTGGCACATTAATTTTTTCTGATTATTTTGGCAGCCATTAGACTTTGCCTGAACATACCATAGGGAAAAAACAAAGAAAGAAAACATAGATATGCTTGACATGGGGTAATTTGTTCCATTACTTTTGTATTAGTGATAGTAAGTACCACTTCATTTACCACAAAAAACATGTAAGATAAATTTATAAAAAAGAGATTATAACTTTTTGTAATAAAATCTGACCATCTACTTGCTGTTAGATGCTAAGAGTAGTTGTTCCAAGCTATAGTATTCACATCACTAATAGTCTACACAAACTTAATAAAGTTTCCCTGGCATTGAAAGGAGAACTTGAGCCTGAGAGCTCAGGACAAGTATGTTTGGATCTTAGTTTTCAGGTTTGTCACGCAGGAAGAGACCTCTCGTGGCAGGCACAGGAACCACCATCCAGCAAGAACCTTACAACTAGAAAAAACGGATTTTAGCTAAGCTAAGTACAAAAGGAAATAAGGCCCAAGTAAGGAAAAATGTTTAAAAAAATTCACAAGGTTTTTATAATATATCTTGTTTTAACAATAGAATGCCGTGCAAAAAAAGCAAACAATAATTAGGTGAAAATCTGGGGTGAGAGGAGTGGGGAAGAAACAGCAAATTTGGTGAAAACTATCTGAAATTTCCACTGAACTAACTAACTAACTTGCCCTATAGCAAGATTTAACAATTTTGTGTTTCCTAGTCATTGCCAGTGGGTTTGGGATACAGTGCTGTAGTCAACAAATTCTAAAGGAGGCTTTATGCCAGAGCTGGGCTGGTAATCCCTCCACAGCAGCCATTCTGAATCCATGTAGTATAAGGCACCTCTTGTGCATCCTGCAGATGCACATGAAACACATAAAACAAGATAAGACCAAGGAAGTAAAAGCAGTTTAAACAAAACAATCTTTTGCTTGTGGCCTGATTTCAAACTGCCTTATTCAAATAACGAAATTGCAGTTTAAACATCATCAGTGGGGGAAACAATCACATATATCCTGAAACATGATAAAAATAAAATATATTACAGCATGCCCAATTACTTCAAAACCCATCATTTTCAGCTAGTAGAACATAGAGTATTGTTTATGTGTGTGTCTGAAATTGGTGTTGATGATACCAGTTTTATGCTATTCACTGAGAAAATAACTACTTTGGCCAAATTCTGTTAAAACCAATTCCTCCATCTTTGAAGCAATTCTCTTGCCAACAGAAGTTCTAAGTAGAAATTCCACAGTTTAGCCAACTAAGAGCTTTTCTTAGAGAAATCACTGCTTATAATGCATTTCTCAGCAATGTCACTTGTAAATTTAGATGGAAGCCAGAAAGTATGAATGAGATCTTAGAATAGCCAGTAGCCCCCAAGGTTAGAGAAATTTTCCTGAAGAGCCAGGTTTATGCATTTTTTGAAACTTAATATTCTAGAGAAAAACACAAACTGAGTGATGACTTTGATGTGAAGCCTTTCCCTCTTGCCCAGCATATTACTTCACCCTGGCTTAGTGAGTTGCTCAGTCTTTAAAGTACTCCCATTGAAACTATTTTGCCCTCATTAAATATTCATTAACTGGTTTTTGGAGAACTCCATGCCACACAGCAGACATATTCATTGCTCTGAACCACATAGTGTTAGACCATGAACTTTAATGAATGTGCTACAACTCAGGTGGGTGTTTACTGGCTTTCTCTCCCCTTCCTCACTTTGGAACTTCTCTCTTTTGGCATGTCTTCAGCAGGAACAAGAGGAAAAAAAAAACAACCAACAACGAAATACCTATGGTTAAAATCTCAGAATACTTCTGTCATTCTTTTCCATCCAGCTGCAGCAAATGCCATCCAAGTTCATTCCCTATACTAGGGAAGAGTGGCGAAAAATTAGAAAGTGTATTATTCCATCCTTTTGATGATTTTTCAGCAGCTTCTGTCATTCAAATTATTTTCAGATAAAGACAATAAGATAATGGCTGGTTTATGCATAATAGTCAATTTCCTGACTTTTCCATGTTTTCACTATTGTGAAGATGCAGAAAGATGTTCCTTTCCGAGTTTTGGTTCTAGTCTATCCAGATTTGATTGGAGTGCTCTTGCTTCGTAAGAGCTGTCCTCTAGAGCAGGCCCACCAGGATGTATAGGTGACAGAAATTCTGTATCATGACTCCTGGTGTAACTCTGTGAGCATGATCGCCTCTTTGTTGGAAATGGTGGGGAAGTTCTGCAAACAACCAGCAGCAGAAACACAGACAACAAAAGTCAGCCAGGGCAACAAAACTGAGGTAGACTTCAAGTACCTGAAATTTAGACTTATGGAACTAAACCGTGAAATTGTTGCCTTTGCTATTTTATGACTGCAGCTGCATTACTTACTCACTTTAGAAAATATTACTCTGAATCTCTAATCAGGGTCTCCAGATATTACTGGAATATAAATGAACCCAAATTATTTTGGTGTATATTAATTCTCAGAGAGGGTAGCCAAAATGCAGTCATTTTTATTAGTGCTCTGCCAGTATTGTGGGGGGTTTTTTGTGGTTTAGGGTGGTTTTCTCTCTCTTTTGTGGCTGCTGAATTTATTAAATGCAATAAGAAGAAAAGTTATGTGATGTGATAAGCACTTCTATACTCTGACTGTGGACTATACAGTGTGTCTCACTATAACAAAAAGCTAAGAACTAACCCTTTAAAAAATGAGATTATAAGTGATGTCTTGCTCTAGGAAAATAAACACTAAACAAAGCTTTTCGAGATATTTCCCATGAAGTTATTATGGATAATTATCAGCACCCTTAAGAGAGCCAAAATATAAAATCTTGGAAAGGTACATATATTTCATGTTACCAAATGTACTTTGATGTCTCAGTAGGAAATACAATTAACATAACTCAACTTATGAATCATCTTTCAAGTTGTTTATACTTATTTCTTCCTACTCTTTTTTTTCCCCTTTAATTATTTATTCAATATTCCCACAGAGAAGTAGATGAGGAGGAAAGAATTATTTATATAATGGAAACCACATACTCCATAATGAAACATTTCATAAATAGCATACACACTCTTGTCCTTCATAAGTAACATTCACAAAGAATGGTTTTATCCTCCATAAGGCAGGTTTATCCAAAGTAAACAATGTCCTTCTCGAGGAGTGTTATGTTGACATGTTTGTGAAAAATGCACGCAGTATGCAAGAGAGGCATTGCCCTGGATTACAACGAAAAGCCAATAAGGATGGATATTTTTACAAGAGATGGAGAAAATGGTTGCATTGAGGATATAATTCACAGTAAGCTTATTAAATGGAAATTTTTATCTTTAAGAAAAAAATGCAACATGTTGCTATTAATTTTTATTTTAAAAGGGGGTAGTATAATACCATTATGATAAGTGAACTGCTTTACTTCATTGTAGAACCAGTTGGGAATTTTTCAAAGAAACATTTTTTTTTTTTCATATCCATGCTTCTCATTGAGAACTAAATCACAGAATTCTACACAATGCTTCACTCTGTCATGCGGGTGAATCTGTAAAATCTCTTCATCTCATTTCTCTGATATAACCTTTTATTCCATGGCAGCTCACTTGCCCAACAGCCATGTTCAGTGCGTTTGGAAGTAAATTCTTATTTAGGAAGAATTTTTTTTTTCTCAGGATAATTATTACTCTGTAATTATAAAGTGTAAAATCTTTAAGGAAAGTAGTAATTCTATCTGAAGAGCTGTTAGTTAAGAATTTATTAGATCTTTTCACATTTGAAAAATGCATTTTTGGAATGAAAGCGCTTCACAGAATTGTTGAAAATAAATATCAAAATCATACAAAATATAAAAATGATTCTGTCAAAATATGGTACTTGTATTCAGGACCTTTTTTTTCTGTTTGAGTGACCTCCATGTTCTATCTTGTGGTGGAACATGCTAGATAAATTCAAGTAAAACGTTTTCACTGAACAAAAACAAAACTTACACAATCCTAGCTATTTAATTTTTGGACTATATAGAATCTCTGAGAGTTTGTTTTTGGAACAGTCATCATTTGCCAAATGGCATTTTCATTCTCCTGCAAGCTTTCAGTAGGGTGTATATGCATATGTATTTCCATATGCATTTCTGTTATATTATAGATATATATTCATAACCATTTAATCGTGCTTTTTTTCTCAAAAATGTAAATTTGTAAATTATATTAAGAAACTAGATGAGACTAGGTTCTTGATGAGGAATTTGATTTTTGCCTCATGGCTTGAATAAATGTTCATTTAAAGTTGTGCTTTCATATTCAGTTCACAAACAGAGGTAAACACATTAATGAAATCATATTAAGAAATTACTGGGTTTTCCTCAGCCCTTTAAAAAGGGCTTTTAAAATTCTCTGGTTTCAAGTTTTTCCTTTCCATACTCTTTTTCTGAAAGGATTCCCTTTCCACCACTTCCGAGATTATCTTGTTTTGTATGGACAATAAAAATATCAGGCACTTTTACTACTAATCTGGGCAGAAATCAGGCATTTAAACACCTCTGAATGGAGGTGACTTCACAAATGGGACTTCACAAATCTGTACTTCACATCTTGTTTTCTGCAGTTACCCATAGGCAGTGAGCATGTGGTTCTGATGCAGTCCTTAGCTAACAGCAACATTCTATGCTGGGACAAATTCAGTTAAGTCACTGCCGTCACTTGCACCCTAGAATTCCCCTGAAATGCCCTTTCTGAACTCACTCTGTAGCAAACAGCCACAGAGTACTCCAAATTGCGGGTGATCTGCAAAATCAGGCATCCTGGGATGTGATTTGTATCATTTGATTCTGTGTATCATTTGAGTAAATGATTACTGTGTTACAAGTGTTAATTTATTTTTAGGCTAAAGTTCTGGTCAGACAGTTCCTTAAAATTAGCGTGCAAAAACTTTATCCATTTATTATGCCATAAATTTTCTATTCCTTAGAATTGGTGTTTAGACTATTATTTAAGAACTTTGCACATCTTTGAGAAAATCTAGACATTTGGAGATGCCACTTTCTTAGATACTATATTTTTTCAAACATAGATTGTCTTTCTACTATTTTTTCCCTATAATTATAAATATTTAGAAAGTTTATAGTGGGAGATCTCTTGAGACATGTAAGCAATACACTTCATAAGATGAATTGGCATAGCTCAACTGAAGAGAAACAATTTTCCCGAGGAGAAACTTTTGAAATGGGATCAGAATCCAACCACAGGTTGTTTGGAACAAGCTCCTAATTACAATGGGATTTATGATTTATCATGGTATTAATTACTTGAATTTACTGTCAGAGTACAAACCTGAGAATAAAGTAGTAAATTTGCATAATTACAAAATTTAAAAAATATTATGAACCCCCAAAGGGATGGAATAAAAGGGTTTGGATTTTTTAACCTAGTCTCTTCACTGAATACAGCATCAGACTTGTTCCCTCATGCAGGTCACCATGGGAAAGGATTGCACAAAGAAAAGACCCTCACAATGGTTTCTTATTCTTTGTTTCATGTATAAAAAAGTTAAGATTCTCAAAAGAATTAAAAGCACGAGAAGCCCATCTGTTAGACAGAAATCCTTATGGTGCCATCCACATGGGAATGAATTACACTTGATACAATTAACCATAAAGCTGTTGTAATTAACAAAATCTTTAGTCACATTAAAAAGTGAAAACATTCACTTACCGGCTTATACTTTTACAAGATGCAATTTAGAATAATTTCTTATGACATAACATAAGACTTTGACTTCAATAATGCTTTTGATTATTTTCATTGAAAACTCACATCGCTAAGTTTTTTTAAAAAAATAAAGACTCCTATCACCTAGTTAAAAGTTAATTTATTGAATTCTTTTGGGGTTTAATACCTTCTTCAACCATATTTTGGAAAGATATCATATAATGCTAATATCCAATGGATGGACCTTCAAGAAATGATGACTGAATGTACCCTGCTGGATGTACTACCCCATGGACATCACTTTTCATATTTTGATATTTCAAAATGTAAGGGCTTTTAGAAAAAACAAGTCTTTCTGAAGTCAAGTGTGTTTCCTTGATAATTTTGTGTAGTTGCCTGGGAGAGAAACTCAAAAATTTGCTTCAGTTCTTTTATTTTTCAAATTGAAAGTCTACCCAAATTTAAAAAAAAAAAAATCAAAGTACTGTTATGAAGTGTTGTCATAATGGTTTTCATTTACAGCCAAATGCCCTTTCAAGCTTTGTTTATTACTTTTAAAATCTCCCAAATTGATTGTTTGCCTGTGTGCATACGTAGGAATTTCTGTATGTAGTTTGGAGGTGTTTTCTGCAGGGGAAGGTTAAACGTTTCCAACATTTTCATGAACTACCATCAGATGTCTTCCAGATCACTACTGGTTCCCAGAGCAGAGATTGAGGAATACTGTGTTAAAGGAGACATTTCCTTTTCCCATTGACTGTGGAGGGATTCTGAGGGGATTTGGCACCCCAGGCTAAGGTTAACCTTTGTGAACACCATCTGTAGTTTAATTTTAGTCACATATTTTGGGGGATGGTGTCATGTGATCACAAATGATTAACATTCATGGGTAGGCAGTCCTTAAGCAAAGAAGGCTCATTCTAAGAAAGAAATATAACACAGGGGGCCAGTAAAAGCTGTTATACAATACTTGCACCATTATTAAGACCTTATTGAGGTCTTCGTGAGACCACAGGTAAAAGTGGCAAAGATGACTGACTAAGGCTGGGAAATTACTACATTTTCTCTTTGCATATAAGAAGCACTGTTTGGTCTTGAACCTCTTACATTTCACTTCTGGAGACTCCCTGGGCATCCCCAGATCTTTGGAAGGGGATATACTAGGGAGCTTGCCTGTGAACAGAACTGCATATTAGCAAATGAGTTGTCATGCTTCTGATAAAACATGGCATCATAATGACTAGCTTACAGTAGCTCTGCTGGGTATTTCCCACAGATAGGGATATTGTAAGGCTGTAATTATGGCTTTTAGGAGCTTACAATAATTTTCCAGAAAGCTTCAATCTACTGTGCTAGTGCTAGCTTTCAAACCAGTAGGTTGAGGAGCTAGACCAAACACATCTGAATAAATAGAAGTCACTAGAAGAAATATTCCTTCTCTTTTCAGGGGATGCTCTAGGAAAGCTTCAAAAGTACAATAGCAGGGCTAGAATTGTATTCAGCTCAGTAAAAGTCTCACAGGCCACCAATTATTGCATTAAAATTCAATATCATTTGAAAAATGAAGTAAAAATTTTAACTTAGATCTGAGAAGAGGTAAAATTCACTATTCACAGGGGTCTTCTCTCCATGAAGTGGAAGGTAATACTCCTTTTACACATGGAGTGGGTTTATTGTGTAACCAAAAGAGAGAACCACTTAAAAATCCAGCATGATATGAATAAATGGTCAACAGTTGGCATGTATAACATATTTAATTTTTCTTTTAACATTTCCCCCTTCCCCCACCCTAGATTTTTATGCTAAGTACTGAAGTACTCAAACAGTTACTCTGCTGTTTCAAATTCTCACTTAATCTAGTCAGTAGCCAAGAAGACGGATGTGAACTACCAATATGAAAATTTCAAATAAAACAATGGGTTTGGACTGTGTTTCCATCTCTGTTAGAGCACTAGAGGTAAAATGCATTTTTGTATTTGTGACAGATTTTTCTTACAAAAAATACAAGCTTGTATTTTCTTAGGCAGTATAGAGTGCAATGTGCAAAGATGTATATACCATCTACATCACAAAACATTAAAAAATTAATACTTCCTGTGTATGAATGCACAAATGATATTAATCCTTAACTGACAATATCCATACATAAATATGTGAACATGTAGCCAACATACAGCATAATATAACAAATGACATAATGTATGGTATATAAATTAGACTATTTTTGTATAAATGGGCTTGACTCAAAGTTGTTTAAAAGGAAAAGGAACGGAAAAAAACTTTCATTTGTTGCAGAGCTCACCCTAAAGATATATGAGGAGGATAGGTATGAAGTGTTGAAGTACAACTCTGCCAGAGTTTATCAGGGTTCAAGTCCTGAGCTACAAAAACAGAAGGAAGAGACAAGCCCAACTGGGCTTCAAGATTCTAACCAGCAACACTGCACTGCTGAAGCTTAGACTGAGTCATCCTCTATAGCTCACTAAGGAAATGCCATGTTTGATTATGAACATTAAAGCAGGTAAAAGAAGAGAAAAACAAATATGATCTTTTGAACTTTTCAGCAAAATACCTGATTGCTCCTGGGCTGCTGTTTCTTTTCATAATGACTTCTGTTTTTAAAGGCTGCCTCATCTCTATCCTGTCCAGCTAACATGTCAGCAGCAAGACTGATGGAGCAGGTTATCAGTGGCCAATACGGTCAACATAACATACTCTTTGTATATATCATCTGACACTTTACTTTTGGATTTCTCTGAAATCTGGACATGTGCTATACCAGTTTCAAGACACATCATGTGGAAAAAAATCAATAAATAACTAGAAACCAAATCATTATTATTTAAACTATCTCAGACTATCTAAAATTTCTAAAATACAAAACAAAACAATCCAGAGTAAATTGTAAAATATTAGCTAATGTATATGTTATATGTGTATAAATTAATGTATATGTTGTATATGTGTATGTGTATGTGTATGTGTACGTAATATAAGTGCAAATGGCATATCTGAAGGGCTTTGAGGAATTAAAATAATGGAAAGTTTTATTGTGAGACAATGACAAGAAGGAAAGTGCTATCATTCTGACTCAGCTCATAGGGAGTCTGAAGCCCTGAAAAGGAAAAAGGCAAGTCAGCCTGTAATATTACATCCATAATTGCTTTTATATGTACCAAAGCCACATGCTGTTCCATTGACATTATACCATACTCAAAGGTGTTTCATTAGAGTATAAGAGCTTCCATCTATGAGACACTATTTTCCTAGCTTTAAACACGTGTGCAACGTTCGCATGCGGGAGTAGGCTTACTGGTCTTCTTGGTGCAATTCATACTGGCCAGGGTGGGGTCCTGAGCAGTGATGTTTTCTCCTGTGGGTACTTTTTAAATATATTTTATGCATGCTGTAACAATTCCCATTTCCACACCTTTTTCTACATGTATTTATAGCAAAGGAGGAAAGACATGGTTGGTTTTGTTTGTTCCAGGTAGGAGAAAAGATTTCATTTGGATGACGGGAAAAGAAAAAGATTTCTACCCAACCTTTCCCCAGTTAATGTCATTTTGGTTCATGTGTGCACATTTAAACTCTATCAATAAACAGATGAAGAAAAGCAATGATTAAGTATTTGTGAAACAGAAAGCAGACATTTGAAGGAGAGTCAATAAAGACAAAGACAATTAGACAGACTGAAAAAACAAAACATTGAGATATGCATGTCTAGCCTAGATACACACAGTAGCTGCAGTCTGGAAGTATTTATCCTTGGATTACTTTTTATCTATTAATAACATTTGAAAAATTATTCTTATCCTAAGTTATTTTCATGAGGCAAATGTGAAAATGTAAAAACTTGCACAGTCTCAAATGCAAATAGGAACTATGGATTGTACTTGCAGAACCCTCCATATGTTGCATTCTCTGGAATAAGGCAGCTCCTAAGAAATAATATTCCTTAAAATTAAGAAAGAAATCCTCTTGTTCATTCTAAACAATAGATAAATTGTGGATTTGCTTTATTTTCTTTGCTGAAACTAGCTGTATCTAGAGATGAAGGGCATTTAAAAAGAACAATTACATGCACAGAATAACCTAAAATGTTGTACCCTAAAAAGGCATTCATAGCTTGATCCAAAGCCCATTAAAAACCACCAGCGTCCTCTCACTCATCTGATTGCATTTTGAATCAGAGTCCTAGCCAAAAAAGTGCAAAACCATTCAGAGCTGTCTGCTGGTAGATTATTTTCTTTAAACTGAATCATATAAAACTGTATGATCAGGTTGACAGTGAGAGTATAATAATGAGTGGTGAGGGAGAAAATCCCAGAAGAGTACATAATGTGGCAAGTCACGTTCTTTAGAAGATCAAAACCAAAGGAAAGTGCATAAATCAATAGGCAGCCTCAGTTTCAGCTCTGGCTGTTAATGCAGGTTTTATTGCAACTCTTTTCTGTGACTTTCAATAAAATAAAAAAAATCTGCTGAATTATCAGCAGTATTTGATACACTGGCCCAAATACAGAGCACCTTCTGAAAGAAATGTGATCACCCCTGAGCAATTTCAACCATTGAATCTTTTACTGCATTTTAAAAGACAAATATGTTCTATGTAATTCAATCATTTCTCCACTTCTTTCTTTTCCCTTTTTTCCTTTTTTTTTGTCTCCTTTAGTGCCAGAGTTTAAAATGTTATTGGTTCCTAAATCAAAATCATACATATTGTTCATAAGATAGGACACATAAGAGGAAGCTTGCAGATGCAGAACAGTAGCAATATGAAATATATAGCTTTTGCATTAATATTGAGATTTTAACTTCTTAACCATTGTTTGTATAAATCCATTCTCGATTCAATAATGAAAATGAGATAGAAAAGTGTGTCTTTCAACATCTTTGAGGGAGGGAAAGTGTTCTGTTAACCCAAGTATGTTTCCAATCTATTTTTCTGGCAAATTGTCTTCTGCTTTCGCATCTGTAGCCTCCATGGAAAGATACTTTCTTTTTCCTGTGTGAGCAACTTGAGCGGGACAGAATATCATCCCTATAGGAAATGTTTACTGCTTCTTGAGGAAAAGGCAAAGGAAACACTTACTCATCATTAACAGATTTGACCTGCCAGCACCATGGGAGACCCAAAAAAGCACTGTCAGCCTTCAAGCGGCCCTTCAGCTTTTTGCTATATGTGGTCAGTGTTCAGCTTCTCAACAGTGCTACTGTTAAAAAGCAGGACCAGCAGCAGTCTGAATTTGATGGTAATCCCAGTGAAATGAAGGGTAAAAATTTCTATTATCTTTATTTAGAGATGTAAGATTACTAAATCCTGAGGAAGCAAGTAGTTGTGTGGAAGATTTGAGCAAACTGATGTAGTGGAATGTGTCCCTGTCCCTGTGTCAGGGGGATTGAAACTGGGTGATCTTTAAGGTCCCTTCCAACCCAAACCTTTCTATGATTCCACGATTTACGAATGGACCTAATAAATATATACAGGTAAATCTCTCCAAATATACATCTTTGGCTGTAATGAGTAATCACCAATAAAACCCTTTGAGAAAATTTCCTCTTCTAGCAGCTTTGAGATTTTGTTATGTGTAGGCTAGTGTGTGCAACTAAAGGCAAGGCTAGGATAGGTAAGAGAGTTAAGAGAGGGCCGAGAGCCAATAAGACTGTTTTGCTGATTTATGGAGGGAATCATAGCAGCTAACAACAGCCAGCAGGAAAATAGATGCACACAACAATTCAGTAGTGAAAGCTACCTCAGATGTAACTGGTTTTCTTCAATGAGCAGGATGAGTTTAATACAACTTTTACAAACCAGAAGGCTAGAGTTTACAGCTGTAGTAAATGACACTTTGAAATAATATGTACTGGTGAGACAAACATGAGTTTGTCCAGTAACTCTGCTCTCACTGCTACAGCCTAAATTAAACCATGTTATTGTTACAGGATGATTTAGCCTCCCTGATCTGGAGAGCTGTTACTGGTTTTCATTTAAAGAAGTTGCTAGGAGAAAGACACAAGTGGAAGAATGCTTAAGAGAAGTGAATGATGTGAGCCAAGTGTTTTTAGCAGAAAGCAGTCAGTGTACACACGGTTTCTGAGCTGGGGCTTGAACTTGGATCAAAAATCATAGCTGTACACTCTGAAATAAAGACTGAAGCATAACGTTGCATTGTTTAAACACCTGGATTTTGGCTTGAAAATGGGCCATAACAGTAAACATTTTTCAACAGGGGTGCTAACTCAAAGAGATATAGGTAGGCAAAATACCTGATTAGACAGCACCTATTCTGTTTAGTAAAGAGATTTTTCTGAGGAAGTGGGGTTCTGTTTGGTGGGTTTTTGTTCACAAACAGAAAAAAAAATCAAAGATAATTCACTCTATAATTTTTCTGTCGCCAGATGGAAAAAAAAAAACTATTTGTGCAGTGTTTTAATCTTAGGAGAAGATAAAACAATATATGTATTATTCATAATGGTAACAAAACTAACATTTTGCAAAAAAAATCTTCAAGACTTTTCATTAAGTGATAATTAAAATACTTATTAACCCATCTCTAAAACAGTGTGAAATCCCATTTTATTCAGAACGGGAGACATTATAAATAAGACATAGAAGTACAGTTGTTATAACTGTGACAATCCCAAGAAAAGAAAGAATTGTGAGCCTAAACTGTTCAACTTTTCCAAAATTTATCAGTTAATCAAATAAAATTCCCTTTCTCACATTTATGTTTCATCATTACATTAAAAGTAACTACCCATGTGTCAGGATTTTTCTGATATCAAAATATTTTAGAAATCCTCTTTTAATCATGATATAAAACCAGAGATCATGTCATCACATCTGTCAGAAACAGGAACTGTCAGAAAATCCTACATATAGTTCTAAAAATGCTTGTCAGGCAGAAGTCTGATGAAACAAACTTTAGGGACAATTCAAATTTTGAAATCAGCATAAAAGTGGTTTTGGCTCTGCTGACATTTCATGTTCTGTATCTCCATTCAATTAATATATAAAATGTTTTGCTTTTTTAAAAAAAATAGTTGGTATAAAACTATAACTGTCATTTCTTTCTTTTAACTTGTTTGGATGCCAAGGTGTAAGTTGTTTTACTGCAATGAATGAAGCTCTTTAATTGAATAATTGCAGTTCAAATTTTGCAAACTAGTTAGTTTACATAATTACCTTGCAGAGCTCCTTCAGAATGCAAGGTGAAAACCAGCAAGTATTCCTGATGTCAACTTAAAGTAAAAAAAGCATTACAAACATTAAAATGCAAATAAGGGTGTTCAACATCTAAAGCAAAGGGAAATTTTTTGTAACTACAGTGATCCCACAGAAAAGCTCATGTAGAAAATGCAGTAGCTTACGTTTGCTTAGGGATTCAGGTGAACTTAAGTTCCGGTTTCATTGCTTAATCAAAACCTGCTTTTTATGAGGTGATTATTTTTTCAGCACAGGGTAAAACCATTACCTAACATATCTACCATACATAAAGCACTAAAAACAGCATTTCATTTAACTGATATGTTCATTTTAGTCCAAATACTTGAGTAATGAATAGTTATGAATTTATAAGCCTCCTACCACAACAAAAAAAGGTTATTGCACATGATTAAACTATTAATTAATTTCCTTCCAGTTTAGTTGCACACTCCCACACCACACATGGATACACAACAAATTAGACAGTGTTTCCAGTGGTTATAAATGGGAAACATTCAGCTTTTTTTTATTGTGACTAAAATAAAACAATCCTGTTTAACACAATTAAAAATATATAGTTCTGTTACTTCTCATGACATTTGAATTACTGGAGGCATTCTGCTTTCCTCTTCTAATGAGGTGCATTAGTCAAGAGCTAAAGGACCTTTGACCCTAGGATCAAGTGCTTACCCTGCAGGGACTGAGCTCAGTATATGGGATTATGGGTTGACAGGAGGCAGCTGGAAGAAATACCTAAGAATTCACACTTAAAAGTAATCCCTGAAAATTGAATGTAGGTATGTGGAAATAACAATTATGTTCTCTAGTGAAGTTCTCTAGTGAAAAGCCTTATAAAAACTTAACTAGGGTTCTGGGACCCCATCAATGGCTGTCCCAGTGAATGAAACAATCAAGCATGTTTAACACTACACTCAACAGGGACTTAAGTTTTGTGAATGAGCTTAACGTCCAGTTGATTTTATTGCTGACTCTTTTCCTCTGCTAATGATGTCCTGTGTTGCATACTAGTAAAATGTCACAGGATTTACCCATTATCTGATGGTGGAAAACCAAATGGTTTATTTGTAAATGTTTTTCAGAAGAAAGTGGTGACAAATACTTATAACTCCTTGAGACACATGGATTGATGGATATGTACATGCAGCAGAATAAGAACATGGCTCACATTTTCTGTGCACAAGAGAGATCAATTATTAAAAATAAAATGCTGGTATTCTGTATATTTAATAATTTCAATTGAAAATATAAAAAAATCTAGCTATGTTTTTTGAGTTTTTTTCTGCCTTTTTACACTCACTCCTGTTTCATGACTAAAAATACGCCATTTTAAAACACTTAATATCATGTCTAACTAGATTCCAGAAAGATTATAGTTTCTTATGGACTGATAATGTAAAAACATCAAATTAACATATTTTTGGACCAAATTGAAAAATATTAATGACAAAAAATCTTTGAAGAGTTTTAAATATCTCAAGAGTTTAATTAAAATAGGCATGTGATCTCCATTAAATTATCAAGTAAAAAAAAATCCTCTGGGGAAAGAAACTCTTAATATCTCTAGTCCTTACATAAATTGAAATAAGATGCATCTGTCTGCATCTTGAAACTAATACAATCTTTCATATCCTTTTTTTTTTTTTTTTCATTTTTCAGTTTGGACATCTCTGCAATGACATGACATTTTTGTGTGTTTCCAGTGAACTAGTCTGAGGCTTTTGCCCCTGTTCTGTATTTGGAAATTCTCACACTGCTTCAGAATATATTAATTGCTAGAGGTATTAGGAAGACAAAAGTGTAGCCAAGCCTGACACAAGACAGGAACATTTCTTTGTTGTCCCTCTCTTCCAGCACGAAGATGGAGGTAAGCAGGCTGCAGCTGACTTTCTGCTCTGCCAGGCTGTCCTGCACAGAGACAGTTTTTCAGTACTGCTGTGCAATCTGCTGGTGCTACAGGATGGAGCAATAAATCCCACCTCAGCAACTACTACCTAAAGAACTTACCACAAAATGAACATAGTATCTCAGTTAATTTGGTAGATTGTATGTCTGCTCATGTTAATGGCCCACTTACATACAAGTTAACTCAAATTGGAATGAGACTCTTTAAAAAAATAAAATTACATTACTGATATCTGAAAGCCGCCAAGGGTCCTGGGGAAGTCCTTCAGAGACTACACAGCCTTAATCTTCCCTCCAGTTTCTGGGGGAAGAGGTGGTGCAAAACTAATCTCTGTAATCAAGGTGACCAGAAGTTACAGGCAAAAATTTGTTTTCTTGCCAGCACATTTTGGCCTTTTGTGTTCAATTGCTGCATGGCTGATGTGAGCATGAGGTTATCTTGACAGCCTCACTGAATGTTCAGATGTGAATGCCATGAATTAGTGCTGTTTATCACAGAAGAGTACATCATTTTTCAGATATTGTATATACTTTGGAGCTGCCATTTTAAAAATTCAACTGTTTTAAAAACACAATCAGGATTTGCCACAAATGATAAATTACTATCTAAAGCTAAGTGAATTTGTTCTGTGATAATCCTTTAAGATCAACAGCTGCCTGGCTGTCTGGCTTATATTGGTTAAAGAAAACTAAATAGAAATATATATTGTTCATTATTATAATTGCAGGCAAAGAAAGCAAATCTGTCCCTCTTTCTGAAAAACAAAATAAATTTGTGGCAAGGAGCTGATTTATTTACAATTGCAGCAATCACAAGGATAATAATAAAATAAATCCTATAAACAGTGCAATTATTCTGTTTATTGTAAACTTGACATTGCATTTGGAATGAACTCCTGAGAGAGTTCCCTTCCACAGATAGTGAGATGGATTTTTCTGCACACAAAATGAAAGCCTCTGTCTTTGTGTAGTGCATGTATGTTTGGGTGTGGGTGAGAGTACCTCAGTTCCTGGTACAGAAACAAGTGGGTTAAAGAGAGGGAACTTAAATGAGCAAACAAAATGTTCCACAGAAGAAATTCATCCAATAACTAAATTTAATCTGTAAAATAAGACAATGTCAGGGAAATTGTTTAGTCAAAATAAACATCAAAAACGTGGGATATTTAAAGCATTGACTGAATGACTATTGAGGCAACACATTTTTCTTTAGTTGCACCTATATAAATACTAGAGTGTGTAAAAATAACCCAAGAAAAAGTGAGAGAAAGAAAAACATGATAATAATTACAAATTATCTTTATTGCGCTCTTGATATGTGAGGCACAGATGGACCAACTCTGCTCAAGAAACAATCAGAGTTCATAAATTTGAACATACTGAAAAGAAATGGGCATTTCATCCATTCTTCAGTGTTCTCGTCTGAGATATTACATGTTTCTCTTTGGGTTTCCTGCAGCTTTGCATGGGCTTCTGATGATAATCAGTGGGAAGGGACTATAGATGCAGGATCATTTAATGGCATGAATAACCCAGAATTATTACAGATTTCTTTAGCCTAAAGCAGGAAGTCAGCATAAGCTTGTCATGTTGCCAGAAAACCACTTTGACCCTGAAGCAGAAGCGCATGAGATTTTCTACAGCAATCCAATCTCTACCAAGGATCAAAATACTAAAAATACAGTAACATTGTGGGGGAATTTCTAGGCTATTATCTTGTGGTTTGATGGTCCAAGTATCTTGGGCAATTACATATGTATATTAAAAATATATTTTCAACTCTGGCATCAACTCGATGACAAGAACCATTAGCCAAATTTTTAAAATTTAAAAAAAAATTATTTTGTCTGATAGCTTTCAAAATGATGCTTCCAAATATTTAAAAATACATACAAAATATTAATGAATTAAACTCTACCACTTCTCCTTTCATTTCTTCTTTTGGTAAACAGATGTGTATATCTTAAACTCAGACATCACCTCTGTTGATTAACATGATTGCAAAAAGTCAGGTAATAGAAACTCATCTACTGACTGGTCCAAAACCTGTAACCTCTACATAGTTATAGCAGCTTCTAGGGTGCGTTCAAGAATCCATCACATCTGTAAGAAAATTGCTCCACTTACTATTTGCCTTGTCAAAAACATTTTTATTTCTAGCTAGTGAAATAGAATGTGTGAAATAGTGATGGCTGCAACTTGTAATTATGCTTGAGGCAATGAAATTTTATGGGTGTCAGTTAAAAAAATATGAGACTGTATTACTATCCTCAGCAGCTATATCTCTTTGTTTGTGTATCATCAGTTGCAAGATTGAGCTCTTTGAGTGCAAAACTCTTTAGAACAAGCACATTCCTCTTCTGTATGAGACCAAGAAGAAAAGAACCCTGATCCCAGCTTCACTGCTCCATGGCAATCCAAATAAAAATACATTCACCGGAATGAGGAATGATGAGAAAGAGACTGAAATACTTCAGCAATACTGCAAAAGTAAAGAGGGGCACCAACTACTTCGTGCTTGCCTTAACATTTCATATGTGCTTGAAAATTGTTTCCTCTGTAGATATAAATGAATCAATTTTTCTTCAGTTTTTCATGATTTCTCCCCCCTTGGTTTGCCTTTTAGGACTGATGTAAGTGCAGCTGCGGTTTTTTAAGAGGTGTTTATGCCATTTCTTGCACACAGCTCATCCATCACTCTCTGCTCAGATACAGCAAGAATTCAAAATGCAGCCTGACTGGCACAGCCTTTTGCCTTTCATGAAGTGGCTTGCCTGGGCCTGGAGCATCAGTGTGTCACCAACAGTGCATTCCTGGGATGAATGTTGTGGTTTCTCCCATCTTCCAGAACACGTCAAAGATCAGAAATGCTAATGTTTACTCATGCTGTAGTGAAACCAGAGATTCATGCTGGAATAACACCACTTCATGTACACCACAGGTCATATAGGGGCTCAGTTTCAGGTGTCATCTTCGGTACAAAATATTTTTCTTTGCTCAAACTTATTGTTCCTAACTCTTCCAAAGGTAACAGTTTCTGCAAACACATAAAGTGTTTTTCTGTAATATACAAGATCATCTCTCTGATTAAATCCTAGATTCAGATATTTCATAAAAAATATATATTATCAGTTGTTTCCATCTGCTGCTTAACAAGCCAACCAAGTGTGTCCACAGTGATGTCTCTGACTGGTTTAATTTTATCAACTCCTGCTTTATGCTGATTGGAAGCTACAGTTTTAGTTTGTCTCTAAAATGGCAATTCACAAAAGCATCCCTTCACCTTTGTGAAGTTTGAATTTGACACCACATGTACATGCACATTTCAATCTATCAGCGTGAGGAGACAAATTCTGAAGTTATAGGATATTAAAATTAACCTAGAAACATCCCGCAATGAACACTACACTTTATGCCTGCATGCTTCATAGCAAGAAAAAGGCAAATTTTTACCTGTATTTCCTCCTCTCTTTCTAACCTAGATTAACATCAGTAGTGAGAAAGAAAAAAATAAACAGTAACTAAAAAGAATGATCAGTTAACAATATAGAATTGAAAAATATAATTTTCAACATTAATTTGAGATAATTGCAATGATAGCATAATTTTAAAAAAAGACAAAAAAAGGAAAAATCAGTCTTAAGTTACTTTACCATGTAATAACTAGTGGGAAGCTTAATGGGTGTACCAGATATAAGTCAAGGGAAGTGGAGGCTTCAGATTGTTTTTTTAAGGGTGGAATTTCAAGTTTAGTTCAGTACTGGATGTGCTTTGTTTCACCTCTGCTCACAAGGGTGACAATTTCATAAGCACTCCATTTAGAAATTAGATTGTCAATGCATCTTGATGTTTTAAACTTACATACTGGGCCTCAAGTGCTCTCTCCAAAATAGGAAAATCATGGATGGCAGTCTTAAATAGAAGAATATAAGTTGTTTTTTTTTTTTAAGCAGAACTTAAAGAAAGTAAGTGTAAATTAGAGATGAACAAGTGTTACAAGATTTTCTGGTCTCTAGCAAGTTACTTGAGTCTGTTGAAGCTCAGACCAAGAAGTCTGGACTTCAAAATGTAACCCTAAGTGCTCCAGCATAATTCCAGGCAACTAATAAATATACTTGTCACGCAGGAAGTGTCTGAACAAAACCTTCTATCTAGATAAGACTAATTAGAAACAATGGCAATATTTATGACAAAGTCATGAAAATAAGTTAGAAAAAAATTCTAGGATGTGGCTTAGTTATGTGTCATTTACCTTATTGTGATCATATCACAGAATAAGTGTGGAATACTGTTTCCTGCATTCACACAGGCAAAGCTGGTATGCTTTACACTGCTGGTGTGAACCAGACACTAAGAGGCACCTCTAAAAAAAGAAAAAAATATAATTTTTTTTTTCTGAATGATCGACTAAGTTTAAAGTAATCAACTAACTTTACATCAAAGAAATATTTTGCATTGTGTGAACATGGTGCTTTTTACCCAAGAGCTCGGAAATCTGGACTTATTATATAATCAAACTGTAGAGCTTGAGGAAAGAACTGTCTGAGAAGCAGGCCTAGCATGCCTCTTCCTCAGCTGTTATCTCTGAAGCAAAGCACTGTAAATAATGATAGTTGTTTCACTCCTGAGCACTAAATGTGTGGTAATACCTTGAAGAATTGTTTCAATACAGTATCTTGCCAAATGGTTTTTGCATCATCTAAGTTAAGCAATGAAATGCAATCCATGTTCTCTTGGTGTCAAGGTTAGCGAGCTTTGAAAAATGTCCTAACCAAAAAAAAAAAAAAAAAAGCAAAGAGGTAGCAGATATTTTATAATGTTCAAAGAAAGAACACCCATAAAAGAAGAGGCTACTACAAAGCCGATTGACCTATAAATCTGCAAGTAATAACACGACAATTAATTTCAGGGCTTGACAACAGATCATCCTAAGTAGAGAAGAACTGCAAAACCTTTGCATTTGGCCTGTGGAAAAAAATTTAAGCATATAGAATAGCAGAGATGACACAGAAGAAGAATAAACTTATTAGGATTTGAGGGAGATTTTCTTTGATTTCAGGATTTAATCTTCTCTGTTCTATATATATCTTATAAACACATCTACATTAAGGAGCATTGAAAACTTCAGGGATATTCTAACCCGTGCTCCCATATTTAAGACTTTTAAAATTTGTTTCTAGGTTGCAATAGAATAAATCAGTGGCCTACTTAATACTTGGCACTAACCTATGTAAGTACTTACACAATTTCTTTTTAAAAGAAAAGGTAATCATAAACCAGAATATGCCTACGTTTTCATTTAGTTTAGTTACAGATTTTCGGCTTTAATTGCTCCTGTCTCCAATTGCTTTATGTCACTTTCTACATAAAGCTTCAGAATATTTCTAAATTTTGGAGAAGTGTTGAATTATAACCATATCTTGGCTACTTTAGGATTTAAAATTTAAGAGAAACATGTGTGTTTGCCCTATAGTATGGAAATGGTTCAACATGATGATTTCAGTATACATGCCATTTGAATTTGTTATCCAGCAAAAATCTTTCTGTAATCCTACCCAGGATGGCTAGCATTCAGCCAATTTACCAGTGGGGGTTTTGGGGGGTTTTTTTGGCTATTTGGCTTTTTACTTTGTCAAATATATATGTATATTATATTCTTATATATAAATATTTTATATGTATATATATATATATATATACACGCATATAAATACATAACTTCTGCCAGTAGCTCTGCAACAAGTACTACTGTGTTTTCTGTTGCCTATATCTGGGAAACACAAATATGAAATTACACAAAGATAACCACTAGAGAATGAAGCACTAGATACCTTTCCTGGCACTGGTAGCTGGGCATGTCATTTGCCATGGTTATGGGTCAGAAAGACAGAAACGGAATTGTCTGAGACTCGGATGCATCAATGTGAACTCTGAAACTACAGATCTGTCCAGCATTTCCCTTAGTTCCAGCCAACTTTGAGACAACTTGGAGTGAACCAGGTTGGGCAATTTTGATTTACTGTCTGTCAAAGATATGTTTCTTTATATGGACTTCATCCTATGGGACTTTTTTTTTTCCTTTTAGTGTTGCTTTCACGTTTTGGGGGTTGTTTCATGAGAAGGTATTTTATGAAGATGGATAGAATCAAAAGAGTCTTGTTTCCTTCTCTCTTGTTCCCTTTCTTCCTTTATCCTTATCTTTCTTTATTGATCTTTTATCTTAACTAGATTTTTACTTCTAAATAAATACTTTTTTAAGAAGTATGAAAAGAAATTTATTTCTTTTTACTGCACTGGCAATTATTTACTGTCTAAGCCTGGATCCTCTCTCTTATCTCTCTTCACAGATTGCTGATTTCATTCAATCAAATTTAAAAAGTTGCATTTGATTCCCTCTGTACCGGTTAAGTTGTATTTAACATATAGACTTGAGGAAAAAAAATGTTGTTTAGAAATTATTACTGCTGCTTCTGATCATCTGAGCACAGCTTGGGGCCTGCCTGCCTATGACATAAATTAAAATAGTCTGAAGATCTGTGTGGAGCTGACAGTAGTAACCTTAAATAACTTCCTCCACTGTTGTTGCAAAAGAGAGACAGCCTCCTTGATCAGCTTTGTGCTGACTAGAGAGTCACCTTACTTCAAAGGCAAGGCATGGTAAGATTGCAGTAAATCACTGCAGCAGCTGAAAGGAGGTGTATGAAAAGACATACTTGCAAATTTTATGAAGCTATACCTTCTATAATTATTGTTACACATGCATGCTACTCAATATATGTATCTGAATCACAATTTCAGGGAGGAAAACCTTTCTAGTTTGCTACTAATGTCTAGATTTTTTGATCTGGATTCCTGGTTTACGATTTTCTCACAGCATGTATCATCTACTACATGACTGGTACCCAACTACAACTAGAACTTTATCTATGTAGGTACATTTATTTTCCTTTAAACAGACAGAGAATCTCTTTCTCCCATCTTTCTTGATCAAACTGAGATATCTGAGCAAAGAAAGCAGGGAAAAAAGTCAATGGAAGATCTAAGGGTATCTACAGCTTTGGCATAAGGCAATGTTTCTTTCTGAGAACAATAAATTATTGTTCCTGGCCCAGTACTGGAACCCTAGCCTCTTGTCTGCTATGTGTCTTCTATACTTGGTTCTACTAGCACATTTTTTAACCTTTGACTTGTTGCCTAGCTGGGAAACTGAAGATATATAAACAAAGAGAGACTGGATAATCAAATTTATAGCTGTAGTGCATAATCTTAAGTATTCAGCCCACACATAAAAGGTTAAATTTCACCTGTCCTTAGGTGAGGCGGTAGTTTTTCTAAGACCCCTTCTTTTGTTGCAAGACATTGACAAAACAAGTGTATGTTATTGTTTGTGGGGACTCTGAGAGGTAAGGAATCATAAAATGAATCTAGCTAAATAATAGTGTCATGTGCACAATTGCAAGAGTCAAAGCACAGGATCAAAGGCTCAGGAAAAAACAAAGTTTGACAAAAAAGAATCAGTTGGGAGTAAGGGTCACAGCCAAACAGGAAGAAAAGAATAAAGAGCAGAAGAAAACATCTGCAAGCCTTGTTTGTGGGGAGGGAGAAGGAAGTAGGAAGAGGGAGGAACTTTTCCACATACTTGCCCTCAGAGGTTTGCATACATTTGTGTACTCCGAATTGTTTGAACCTGATTTATAAAATAGTTAAAATAGTTGCATTTCAGAGATAATGAACATCACAAATGACCTCTCCAGAGGGTCTTCCTGTCCTCTTTATGGACAGGGGGGAGAGAATTTGCTCAACACAAGAGGATAAAGACCCTTAGGAGCTTTAAACCTCTAACTCTCATAACTTTTGTGGGATATGTTATATATACGCAGAACTGTGAAAATCTCCTTATTTCCTTTCTAGTTTCTCATTTCAATCTATGTGTGTGGCTCCGAAAAATAGAGAGGGCAGGACTACAAAAGGGAGATCCAGAGAAGGCAGGTTCATTTGGAGTGAACAGCACCAGACTTGCTCTTACACCTGGCAGAGGTTTGGAGTTGTAAGGTCCAAGCTGGACAATGACTGAGCACTCAGATAGGGACAGCACAGAATTCACCTTGTTGCCTTACTACTCATAATCATCTTGGAATGGGCTGCAGAAAGCCACTGCAAACCTAGGGACAATTTAATTTATATCAGTAGTCACTCCTGCAACCACCTTTAATTCTCATGACTAAAAGTCAGAAAGATAACTTCTGCTTAGTAAATCAGTGGTGAGGCTTCAATAAAACCATTGCTTTCATAAAACTAACTTCAGATAAGCAAGGCCAACCTTCCTAGGCTTCCTCTATAGCCAGTGATGTGAAAAATACTGGTTAGGAGTTTTCTGTAATATCTGTGTTTAGTGTCTGAGGAGACTCACACTTTCCACTAATATGAAAGTTTCCTGTGCAGAAATATTCTTCTTATCAATATAGAATATTGCTGCTTCCTTATCTTGCCATACTCATTTCCTGCAGAAGAGGTTAGTAGCAGTATATTGGTACATCTCTGTGCCATGTCTCTAACCATCACAGGAGTTAGATGGTATTACATAACTTATCTTTCACTCTTTGCATTTGGTCATGCATCAGAAAAACATCCTTTACATGTGTTCTCACTCACAAGGAGTTAGGATACACAGAAAATATTTAGCGGGTAGAAATAGGGTAGAAAATAACATCCATGAAAGGAATCGTTCTTAACACTCCCTCTTGCATGGTTGATATGTTTTTACAGGCATTTTTTGCTACTTCTAATATTTACATGGATATATTTTTGTTCAGCTGCTCCTGAGATAATACTATCCTTCTATTTATGACTAATGTGATATTTAAAGTAGTGCCATTTACTCATCAAAGACCTGGTTCTGCAGTATTCTCACCCCTGTAAATTTTTGGACGAGTTTAATTCCTCACTATATGAGTCCTCTGCAATGTAAATGCTCATAACTGCTTTCAGTGGTTTCCAGTGTTTTGCAAAAAATGTGAAAGATTAAAACTAGGATATGATCTTTCAAAGATGTGACATTAAACACAAAATAAGAAACACCTTTTCTTCAGACTCTGACTCAGACTTACTAAGCCTGTTTTCCATCCAACACGTCATAAATGGGTGTTAGATGTGGTCATCAAAGTAATAATGGAAGAGTAAACTACGCTATGAAATTAGGGAGTGGTTTTTTTCAGACTAGGACTGATGAACTTTTTTGAGAAACAATAAAAAAATGTTTTGTACTGGGAAAGACTGAAAAGTGAAACAGATTTGTCATGGGCAGAGGGAGATTTTCAATCACTTGAAATCTTCAGTTTGATGATGGCACATCATGTCTTAGATAAAATATTTTGCACCCAGAAACAATTTGGTTTTTTTAAATATGTTAACATTGTCTAAGGGCCGAATTCCCATCCAGATGCTCAATGACTACCCATCCCAGCACAAAGTGAGGAGAAACCAGGATTAGAAAGCTTACACATGGAGATAAAGACAGGTAGATCACCTACCAATTACTGTGCTGGGCAAAACTGGTTCAGCTTGGGGAAGACTAATTCTAAATTTAAAATTTTGCCATTTAAAATATATTAGGGTAGTGACAAGCAAAGGCAAACATCAAAACAACTTTCCTTCCCAGTCTCCCAGGTTCAACTTTGCTCCTTCACTCCCAGCTCCTGTACATACCCCAACAGTGACACAGGAGGGGTGACGAGGGTCAATATGTAATAATTCCTCTCTTCTCCTCCTTCCCTATCACACCTGTACCCTGGTCCAGTATGGATTCTCCACAAAAGTTTTAGCTCCTTCAGTATCTCTGCCCAGTTCACTGCCTAGTTTGCAATGGATAGCTGCTCTGGTGCCTGGAGAATCTCCACACCCATACCCTCCTCGTCCTTTTCCTCTGATCTTGTTCCCTCAATCCTCCACCTCCTCCTCCCCTCTCTGCCCGGGACTTTTGCCTTTTCCCAAGTGTTTTCTCAGAGGCACCATCAGTTTCACTGCTGGGCTCAGCTGTGCTGTGCAATGGGTTTGGAACAAGGCAGATGCTGCCCTGCTCCTGCAGAGGTCTCCTCTGCAGCCCCCACTGCCAGCAGCTGTACACAGCACAGGTTTTAACACAAGAAGGGGGTAAAAACAAAATCCAATGGCTGGTACTCAAGTTTGAGAATCAGCACTGTGACATGAAAATTTAGTCTTTGTTAATAATATGCGCCAAGCGCTCTTCTCAAAGCAAGTTCCAACTACCAATGAGTCACTGATTCCATCTAGAACTTGCAACTGCTTGCACCACTGATCTGAGGCCTCTTCAGAATGTGAAAAATAAAAACCATATTTTATGGAAGACAAAGTCAAAAATGAAAATTAGTCTCTGAAATGGAATACAAATCTCACTTTAAGGCTTGTAAATGTTTCAGCTTCATGTGATTTTGTCTGGACAACAGTTTACTGTAAATATCACCGATTTGAAAAGGCCACATAGTTTCAATCTCTGCATTTTAATATCTTTCATGGAACTTTCTGCAGAGAATGTGACTTAGTGTTTGAAATATGGATAAGTAAAATTAAAACACAAACATTTTATGACAGTTAAAATATATACCTGTATATTTAGAATATGTCAACAACGTACTGTGTCATGTTGTCTTTGAATAGTGTAATATGAAGATGCAGTCTCGATATCCTTAATCATGGTAACACTGTTTTATAAATATGATAATAAATATTAAATCTTATGTAATGCATATATGGAAAACACAGGCTTTTTGAGACATTCAGGGTCATTTCTGCTTTGCAAATCATCAGGTAGAATTATCGCTAACTTCTGCTTTTCATGAAAGCAGGTTCAGCTTCATCATCTACTTGAAAAATTATAATAATTTTTATCGAAACATCCTTGCAACAAGCTGTCAGATATATTAAGGAGACATCTTTTTATTTACTTCTGCTGAAGCTTAAGAAATCACCATGTAAGGGTAAAAGGAGAGCAAACATGAGTGAGAATTTTTTAATGATCTCGCAAGCAGATTTTCATCTTAAGAAGTCCCCATCCTGTTCCACCAATAATTGCCATATTCTTCAAGCATTCTGCCAGATTCTTCTTTTGTTCATTGAAACAAAAATTGGATCTTTGTAATACTTCACCTAGCAGAATTCCCTTCGGATGGCCTTGTGTTAAATGATGCTTTTGTCATGCCTCTCAATGCGATTTCAGTATTAAAGAAAGGTTCCTCTGCTTCCGTTTAAGTCCTGTGCCAGCAGATAGAAAGCAACTTCTTACCTCCTGTGATCCAAGCAAAGTAAAACTCATTGGGCAAAGTCTCAAGGAAGAAGGAATAAAAATAGTTGGAGTACAGAGAGAATGTTTTCTAATTCCACCTTGGAAAATCTTATTTGTATTATTTATTTAGAAAGATGAGAGGATAATACATATTATGTATCTGTGGAACAAGTCAGAAGAAATGATAACTGGGAACTTTACTTAAAATTCAAAGAAAAGGTAAAATAATAAATCATGACTACTGAAGTTAACAGACCTGTTGTGTTCTGTGACATGCAAAAGCAATGTGTTCTATATAAATACCATACTTAAAAATAAAAAACTTAGCCATTTGACAGTATATATTTCATATAATTCTTCCCTTTCCACCATATTTAGCATATCATCTTTTTTTTTTAATGTGTTTTTCTGTCAAAACTGGATGAAAAGGATCTCCTCAGGAGATACTTCTGCAATAATGATGGAATAAAGTATTGCTTCCCCATGGCCCCTCAACTTTGCAGAACAGCAGCTGATAGACAAATAACTAACCAAATCCAGAGAGATATCAATTGCTTCTCCTCCAGGATTAACAGGAAAAAATGTATAACCTGTGTTAGTTAATATGTTTCTACCGTGATTTTCCCAGTACCAATATATTTGCAACCAGAGTGTGGTACTAGTAAAAGCTAGATACTGACAGCACTTCTGTGGTAAACACTGAATGGAAGAAATCTTTGAGTATGAATCCCATATGACACAGCATCAGCAACAACAAAAAATGCACACATTTAAGTGGAAAAATATGTTTCTCAGTTCATGAAAACTGCATCAAGGCTGCAAGCCGAAAAAGGTGTAGATCAATGAAAAGAAGGATGTAGCTGAGAAATTTGAATCAGCATAGCATTAAAGAAGATTAGTCTATGACAAACAGGTAGTTGAATAGATGGAGAATATCAAATGGGAAGTGAATGTGGAAGTTTTCTTCAGAATGAGAACTAAAAGTGAAAACACAGGAAGTCATAAATCTGTTGACTTACAAAAATAGTTTTACGGAGTTGTTTTTGCCAATCATTCTGCATAAAATTATGGACAGTTTCTGCTTTGAGATATCATAAGCTGAACATTCAGGAAAATAAATGACACTAGATGACTTTTGTACAAATCCATAATATCTTACAAAACCAAGGAAGACAACTTGAAGAACTCATTTTTGGGTTAGAAAAATCATTGCATGGGAGTGCTCTAATACTATATCAGGGCTATGTAAAAGGAGCATTTTAGTTGCCATGCAACAACTTTGCTAATATCCATGAAACAGAAACAATAGTTGAGATCCAGCTTGCATATCAACTAAAGGAAAGCAGAGTTATATAAAGCCTGAAGAGTTAAAGCAAGCTTGATTTTGCTTTGGCATACTAAAGGAATGCAACAGAACTATTTTATATAAAAACAAAGAGCTCTAAAGTCAAACTGGAAAGTAGCAGCAACACTTTAAATATGCATATTGGATGCCAAAAAGAAATGGAGGTGGAGAAGTTAAAATAAATAAAATGTCTTCTGTAGCAAGCTATTTCAGTTTATAGAATTCTTGCCTCTGACAACTTCCCAAGGACCCCCATCTGAATACTGACACACAATAAATGGGAAATAGCCCTTAGTATCCTGGTCTGTGGTTTGCAGCAAAATCAATAAAACTAAAAGACAACAGAAATGTGATTACCCCATTCATCCACAGGACCAAATTCAGGAGCCAAATATCCTCTTTGTAAACATCCTAGTAAATTTTCAGGCAGATCAAAACTGTGAGGGTTGATTTCAGGATGAATTAGTTTTTAGAGAGATTTCAAGACCTTTCACTAAGTGTCACCCATCTTGGATGCTTACTGTCTGTTGCTGAAGTGAAGAGAGGGACAGATTTGTTTATGTTTCATTTAAGGCAGATAATAAACCATGTTTTCTTCTTTTAAAAAGAGATAAATTTCTTCCCAGGGCAATAAAAATTCTCTGTGAACTTTGATCTTCCTCTTAGACAGCGTAAACAGATGCATGCTTATAAAAATGTGAGTCAAGACAGAGTTATACAGTAGTTCTCTGTCACTGGTTCTTTGCTACAATCTTTCTTTTTTTCTGTAAATTATATATTTTCAGTATATGTATGCTTGGGAACAGGGTCCAAGATCCTTCCTTACACTTTTGTAAATCAGAATAGAGAAGTGATTATAAAACTAGGAAACTAACATCAGAACTGTGTGCCTGATCTCCATCTTTGACTCAGGAGCTCCTCTCGTGCACACACACAGAGGCGTATGAATAATGAATAATTGATATAAGAAGCAAGCAAGTGGCCTTTTCTCTTTTCTCAACCTAACAGCAGAAGACTTTGAGAACCTGACCTACAGGAAAATAAGGCATAAATCTGCTATGAATATATGCAATATAATGCCTTTTAAGGACTTGGGAACTTCTTTTCATTGTTCTGACCTCAAGAGGGTCAGAATTGTTATCTCCTGGCAATGAAGCATAGACTGGCAATGGAAAAAGACTGTGGTCTTGGGTTTGAACAATAAAGAGCTTCTATGAGGAAGCAGACAAGACTTGGACAGCAGATTTCTCCTTAGCTAAAATACGTATCAAGCTTCTGGCTACTCACATAAGGCTTGTTAATTATGGAGACTCCTGGAAGTTTTGGGAAGGGCTCCATCCATACTCCATAAATTTCTAATATCAGAAGAGCTCCTTCTCACTGTCATGAGCCCTATGATTCTAAGGCAATATCAACAAAGAATAAATTTTAAAATCATCACTTATACAGGCTTATTTCTCTAGTCTTTGAAGGAGGTAATTGCATCTGCAACTGCATCTCTGTTTGGATACATGCCACAGGAAAAGTGAGACAAAAAAAACCCTGAATATTCTGTCAGTTGCCTTCTGCAACTGTTCCATGTTTCTCTTTTTGTAGACATAGAAGAGATTATAACAACTCTGCTGGCATGACTAAGATTGATATAGATGCAGAAGTCTCAGAAGTCATAGTATATTTTTTTTTAATTGTACTTCTAGTTTACATATCTAATGAGTCTTTTATTCGCTTTATCTCTGTGGCCTTGGACTGGCACACAGTATTCTCTTTCCATACAGCTGGATTATTTGAGCCAATGAATGTCCTCACTTTTTCTTCTTTTCTTATGATCGTTGCACAGAACAAAAAGATTTGAGCCATTGCACTTTTGTTACCACTAATATATTATTCTCACTTAAAAAGCATATGTGGCACAGACTTGGGAGGAGGAGAGATAAAATTCCTACCTGCAGTTTAAATATCCTGTTAAAGGAGGAAATGTTATTGGTATTAGTAGAAGTATTATCTGATCTAAATAACTTTGTAGCCAACTATTGACTCTTTATATTCCTTTTCTGATGCTGGAAATAAAATAGACCCATGCTGAATTGTTTTTGTTATTCTGCTAGTGTTTTGAAAGGTAGATGTCATTCAGTTTCATATTGGACACTATCATCCATCTGGGTGCTGCTTCTACAAACAACCACATAACAATGGCACATTGAAGTATAAAAATGTTTTTTGATACATATCTAAACTTGAAATGAAGATAAAACTTGGGAAGTGATCAGCAACTTTTACCAAGAATGAGAAAGCAAGGTGGGTAGACATATTTCTACGCAGCCTCTAGGGAGGGAAGTAACCCTATGCTATCCCAGTGTTTCTAGGTACATCTGTGATATCTCTCAGCACTCTATATTTCAGGAAGTCAGCCTGTTTATGAAGTTATTGTAAGGTAGCAGCGGGCATAAGTAAAACACTGCTAATATAGTACTTGGCCAAAAGTAGCCTCCCCTGTAGGAGTTTGTTTATAAATTGCTTTGGTCCACTTGACAAGGTCAAATCCATTCTCTTAATGATGAATCTCATCTGTTCTGGTGCAGAAAGAAATGTTTTCTTTCACTTCTACGTGTGGTAAGAGCTCATTCATCTCTGTATGTTCTAAAGGGAAATCTAACTACATCAGAGAGAAAAGGAGTATTCAGAGGGCAACTGATGGCCAGGAAGATATATTGAATTCACTTTCCTGGGACAGACATTCAAATGGTAACAAGTGATAGAAAACAGCTCTATATTTCAGCATGATGTGTGCTCTCTCTCTCTTATGATTAAACCCCCTGTGGGCCATCTGCATTTAATGGGTTAGAACTACTTTGTAGCTGGAGTTTTTTCCTTCCATGGCTCTTATTTATTTGAGATGAGACCAAACTGCACTCTAAAAGTGCAGCATGTAGGAAACACTGCCAAAAGAATGAGAACAAAAAGGCAAATTTATGGGCCAGTGTTGTTTTAAGCATTTAACAGTATAAATAGAAAGTGTAGATAAATGTGGACATGTAAGTGACTCTGTTTATCTCAGTTACATTATTTTGCCTTAATTCCAGAAGATAATTAGTCCAATTAGTTCATACATTTATAAGGATTAATGCATCTGCACTAATGATTTAGCATATGCATAGAACTGTTTTCACACTAAAACTAACAGTCCTCTTAGTATATATCTCCCTAAAAACAAAAAGCATTGCTCAGTCTGTCCTTGTCTCTCTAATTCTGCAAAAAACATCAGACACAAATACAGAAAACATTGTAGTAAATTAGATGTAAACCACTGATTTAATAATTTCCATATTTTAAAAATAGTTGAATGGACTACCTTAACAAAAAAAAATCATATAAACTAAGTAATGTTGTTCCAGGACAATTCAATTTAGCATAATAAATCTATTAAGTGTTTATTAGGGATCATATCCTACTCCCAAATGAGATCACTGGCAAGATTTCTGTTAACTACAATTAGGATTTGATCATAAGGAGATTTTTGAGTAAAGCAAATTTTATTCCTCCTTGCCAACACTGACTTTTCTGGCTCTAAATATTCAATAAACTCCCAGCCAATGAGTGTATTTTCCTCTTTGCTCATTGTATATACTACTTAAACATTTGCTAAATAATACTTACTAACTCTGATCTCTATCCCAGAACTTTTTCTAAAAAATGTCCATTTTATTTACCCTATGTGTTTAAGTAATATCTGACAGGTTTTTCCATATATAAACATGTATTTCATTATATACTAAAATGTTTATAACAAGTAATGAGGAAAATCATTCTTAGTACACTGGAAGCAGAGTTGTTCCTCCAATATCACTTTGCAATTAACATGTTTCATACTGTTATTGTCCATTAACGTTCTCAGCTGTTTTCCATTTTTAATGATTAAACCAAAATTATTTCTGTAAACACACCTGAATAAATAGTCTTACATAGATTATTTCTGTCTGTCTTTGAGTATGCTGTTTGACAAAGCTTCATTTTAACGATGTCCTTTTCTTCTTAGACGGACAAAAATATTATGAAAGTGTTAACTAGGACTTTATCCCACCTACAAGCAGTTTGTAAATTATAATCACACTGTATTCAACCAAAACCAAGCAAATTAAAGGGTTTTAATAAAAAAAACCTTTAGACAACTTAATCATTCCTCTTCGTATCAATAACTTGCTCACTAACAGAGCAGTTATAGTATCAAAAATCAAATCTTTTGCAACTATTGGATTAAAGCAGAAGACTTTGTCTCACTGTAGTGATTGTGAGACTAAAGTAAATTGCAGTTAGTACACATAAATGGATTTTCTCACTGGAGTGTGAGGTAGGGGGGATCAAGCCTATTTCCATTATTTTTCATAATTCAAGCATGCAGAATCCAGCTTCTGAGAGATGAAGCAGACAACTATTAGATTATAGAAAGTTGTTATAGTTAGAACTAGAGCATAGAAAAGCCCTCCTGTAACAGCATCTTGGGAATCATCAAGTTCCACTCTATAAGCCAGTCAGAAATTCTGATTTTTGACCTGATCCTATAATCTACACTTTTTGAAATTATGTTTTTCATGCTAACATCAATTACTTTAACCAATATTATTTCCTATACATTGATGTATTTATTAGTCTAGTGCACTAGTTATTCCTATGGGAATAATTGCTGTTATGAAGCTGGGCAGTAAGAGTCAAGCTGAAGTTGAGCTGTTGTCATGTGTGGACTGTTTGAAAAGATTTGATGAGGAATTATGCAGTTTTTATGCTGTTATTTAAACAGATTAAAAATAACTGGCAGAAGCGGGACAATATCTCAAATCTATTTTATATGGCAGTGCTGTGATACATTCCTTCATTTTCATGCCACAGCCATATCAGCTTTAATGAGCCTGTGGTGCCAAGGAGAATGGCTGTGCTTCAGGAATTTTGTGGACTTGCTGTTTCAACCATCGCTGTGCTTTTCCTTCAATGTTCTTCCCTCTTGTTGTCTCAAAAATGCAGAGAAAAAACCCCTTGAAATTCATGATTAGAGATGCTTCTCCACAAAACTACACTTAATTTCATGGTATGTCATTATTGCCAGTGACGGTCCTCAAGACTTACTCTTGGTTCTTTATATCCCTCCATAAACCCACTCTGAAAAGGTGGCAATAGAATAAGCCTTATGCTGCCAGGTCCTGGTGAGATTCAGGAGGAGTGGTTTAGGCATAGAAGGAAGGGAGGATTGCAATGGATTTAAGTTTCCCCCTTACTCCAGTATTATACTCCTCCCAGGAGATGATTCTGTCCCCAGCCATCATACTCCCATTCACTGCACACTACTTCATCATTCTAATGCCAGACAAATCTAAAAAGATCGCTACAGATGAATAAGGAGTATGCATTTGGGGAATGTGTGAGCCACTTGTTATTTGGGTGTGAAAGTGCTGGAGAAATGCATTGGTTTTTGGCTGGGGTAGAGTTAACTTTCTTCACAGTGGCTGCTGTGGCTCTGTGTTTTGGATTTGTACTGAACAGAGTTGATAACACAGAGATGGTTTTGTTATTACTGAGCAATGCTTACACATAGCCAAGTCCTTTTTGGCTCTTCATACTGCTACCTTGGCATGGGAGTTGGGATGCCTGGGAGCTTGGGAGGAGACACAGCCTGGATAGGTAACCCCAAATGGGATATACCATACAATATGGCATCATGCTCAGTATATAAATTTGAGGGGACAGGAAGAGGGGACATTTGAAGTGATGGTGTTTGTCTTAAGTCACTCTTACTGTGATGGGGCCCTGCTCTCCCAGAGATGGCTGAACACCTGGCTGCTCATGGGAAGAAGTGAATTATTTCCTCATTTTACTTTGCTTATGTGCATGGTATTTGCTTTCCCTATTAAACTGTCTTTATCGCAACCCAGGAGTTTTCCAGCTTTCACCCTTCCAGTACTCTCCGCAATCTCTCTGATGTGGGAGTGAGGGAACAGCTGCATGGGGCTTGGCTGCTGGCTGGGGTTAAACTACTACAGGGAAGAAACACTGGTTACAAAAGGAACTTCCCCTGAAAATGTTTTGAAACTAAGAAAAATAAGTGGTTTTAATGAGTTCTAATTCTGATCAGACTGATTTAACTCTGATTTTGAAATAGCATGGATATTTTAAAATTTATCAATAAAACAACCTTTGTAATTTTGGAAAATAACACCTGTAATATTTTATTGTTTGCAAAACAAAATTATTTACCTATATCATGCTAAACTATCTCATTATTAAATGCACAATATAGGTTATATTTGTTAAATTTTATACTTCAGGGCCTTACCATAAAGTTCACAGTCAAAATAAAATGCCTTTAACATATTGAACTGATTTTTTTAACACTTCATTGTACAAAATATTATGACAGTAAAGAAGTGAAATGAAAAATATAGTTCATTTCCACTTATTCTTAGCAACAGAAGATTATTTCTTTGATGTGCTCTGGTGGTATGTAAAACTGTAGGTAGAAATCATTTTTGTCAAACTTTTCTGACCATCTTGGTCATAAGAAGACTGTATCTTGCTAAATGCAGTGTTGCCCATCACTTATGAGTCTGTGAAAATCATAATATAAATAAGTTTACATTTCTAGGTAAATTTACATTTGTTCAGAAATTTGTTAAAATTCAGGCTTAATATCTTCAAAATATCGATGAATCAATCACAGGAGAAAACTCAGTGCATCAATAATTGGAACAATATTTCACTTTCTCTTTTAACAGGATAGGGACTCTTTGCCCAGAAGTACTATAAATTTACTTCTCAGCATAGCATGATGATCACATATCTCAAACATTAGTTAACATGCTTGGCAGGAAGGCTATGTAAATCACCTCCTTTTGTTTTTAGTGTATTTTCCACATGTTCAAGAAGCAGTGAAAAGATTAGTTGCTCAAGAGAAGAAATCATTAAGTGATAAAATCAAAACACAAGAACACAAGTCCTGTCAAATGTGGGAATATAATCCAGTAGAAAATAAAATAATTTCCCTTTCACAGAAACTCACTTAAAATATTTACATATATTGAAATGTCTCTTTTATAGAATTCTCTTAGAAAACTGGCATGCTACAAATAGCCCTGTTGGGTCTATTTGCACTATTTGTGGAATAAGGAGCTACTCATCTTGGTTAAAAATTCTGAGTCTGGCCTTCAGCCAGCATGGGCCAGATTCTGCCATCCTTACTAGAGCTGAATAGTACCTTAGGCTGGGCCTGATTATGAGCCGATCACTCATGTTGTGCTGAGAGGCTTTTTTTTGCATGAATGGGGCCATTGTGAATAAACATTTACAAGTGATTCACAATTTGGCCTATGTGAGTGGTCTCACTCCCATCAATGCGACTACTCACGGAGTAAAGCACTACTAAATAAAACTGGCAGAATGTGACCCTGTTGTAGTACTTGACATCTAACACGAAGATACTTTTTCATTAGCTAAATGAAACGCTGCAACCAACAGGCTATCATTCATTCTTCGAGACGAGGCTGATGCAAGAGCATGACAAGCTTAATGCAGGCCTGCAACTTATCACACCTCAGGTTTAATGAGTGGTTGAATACCTATTTATTTAATGTATAAAACTGTGCTAGCAACAAGTAACAAAAAAATTTCCATTGCTAGATTTGAGGATGAAGAATTAATTAGAATTGCATCCCTTTCACTTAATTAAAATCAGCAGGAAGATGACATGGTCTTTTATTTTCCCCTTTGATTTTGGAAGCTTCAAGCATCTGAAATTGTTGCAATATTTTGAAAATGGGTATTTGTTCTGTAATAAATCTGCAATTACAATAAATTCCTCAGAATTGTTACACTTTACTCCTGACACAAAAAAACTTGTACAAACTATTTTGGGGGGATTTCAGAAGAAAACAATAGCAAATTCTGCTATGAAAGCAAATAAATTGAAAGAGGCAACAACAAAAATGGATTGGAGATTACCAGCTAAACTTTTCCTTCTTTGTCCACTAGTGAAACCCTAACAAAAAGTTCTGGGTATGGCTTTGGTATGTTCTAAATATTGTACATTAAAAAATAATTATGTGGAAACTGAATAAAATATAACAAAAAAAACTAACTGAGAAGAATTTGCTAAAAAATCCCTTGTATTTCTACTACTTTCATCCTTCTGTATATGACAAAAGTGTCTATACAAAACTAATGCCTCTACCTGTATCAATAAAATTCTTTTTTTTTTGCCTTTATTGCTTTAAATTATAAGTCTAGTTTTACTGCTGTCTAAACAGACCATAAAAAATAAAAAAGATAACTTCTGGCCAGAATACTCTTTTCCAGCTCCTCAGGCCAAAGAAGAAGCTAATTTTTAGAAGGAGAATTGAATCAGGAAACCACAAATTGGAGTATATGTATGTGTTAAAATTTGAGTTTATTACTAATTGAAAATAGGACAATTTTCCTTTCAACTGTGTAAGACTCTGCTGTAAAAATCCCATTTTCAGTTGATCCTGATGGTTTCAAAGTCAAGTTTGTTTATTTCCTTGAAAGGCTACAGAATGAGTCCATCTCCTATTTTTGTTTCAAGTTTAGCCCCCCTGAGTGGGAGAAGAGAAAATCTGGAGATTCTTGTGTGTTTGTTTTTGCAAGTACTGGTAGTTCTGCAGTTGCTGTGGTGAAATTTGCTTCCTGATCTTCCCTTCTTCCCCCATGCGCTCTCTGTTCCTAACTAATGGCCAGAGAGAAAAGGAAGAATGAGCAGGGGGTGCCCAGAGAGTTGTATCCTGTTCTAATCACAGCCATGCAAGTCCTTCTTTATTTCAATTAATTTACTTTGCCTTTATGAACCTGAAAGACTGACTGTTGCTTTCAAAGAGGCTGACATTTCACTCATCTGAAGGAGCTTGGAATGTGACCGGGGAAAGGGAGGAGAAGTAAATCAAAGCAGATATCAATTCTCCAGATGTAAAGTATTTTTCTTCTCCTCTATTTTTTTTCCACCAGAAATGTCAGAAAGTCTGCTGACATTTTAATTCCTTTGTGATAGGCTGGGAACTGAGAGCCAAATCCTGCTGCCATTGCAGTCAAAAAGATTTTTCCTATATACTTTAAAGGTAGCAAACTAGTCTTACACTCTGGAAAGCATATAAGCAAAGTTTCAACAAAATGTACCTAAAACTAAATGAACAGTAGTCCATTATAATCTGAAGATCAGTTACAAACTGAAACTGACAAGCCTTGTTGGGCTTTTTTTTTTGTTGTTGTTTTAATTTGACCATAGAGTAGCAAAACCCAGTAAAATGGACTATACTGGAAGTATACCTTCGGCATTTTTCCCTATTCTGTATTCTGTTAGAAGTACAGGAGTACTATTCCATGTTTTAGTCACCTAAGCTTCATGACACCCTATCCATAACTTTTAAGATTTAATTTAAATACCCTAGTTGGCACATAATCTGTGCACATCTTTGAAAACTCTGTTAAACACTATGATCCTACTTTTAGCATTATATTTGACCAAAAAAATATCTCGTTATCCTTAATAGAACACACTCAAGCCCATAAGATAAAGTAGGATCTTCTATTCTTATTACATGAGTTGGTCATTGGTATAAATTTAACAAGCTCAATATACATTTAGTAAAACAGCAGAGCTGGCATAGAGCAGCAGCTCCGTGCTGAGAGAACTCAGTCCACAAATTCTACCGACAACATGAATGGTCATATATTTTCTTCTTTGCATGGTGTGCTCAGAGATTTACATCATGGGTTTAGTAAAATAAATTTATTATCTTTTACCAAGTTGTTCCTTTATGAAGTATTCATTTGTAAAGCACGAATTTTTTATACAGGGCTGCTAAAAAACATGGAGTAGACACATTTGCTTAGTAGTTTTATTTTTTTTTTTTCTTTTGCAGGTTCTATAATCATATTTCATCAACTGGTACAACAAAACATATATAAAAAGCAAAACAAAGAGGGCTTGTTGAGCTTGATGCATGGTAAATCTATTTGGTTTATTCTCAGTTTATTTTTAAATATTATATTGCATTTCTTTAAGCAGACATCGTGTATATTGTGATTTCTAGCATTCCACACACAGCAGCTTATTTTTGTTCCCTTTAAATATGGGAAATAAAAATGGTTTTAGTTTGCTTAAAAAAAAATTTAAAAAAAGAAATTGAGAGAAGGTATTGCTATATTACATAGCCCACGAAATATTGGCAGCATGCTCTTTGGCTTTCATCCGTAGAACTGCAATGCTGGAGGACCTTCTTTCAAACTCTGGCTTGGTTTCAAAAGCATGTCCATTGGTTGCCCCAGAAAGCAACGAGTCAGTGAAAAAATTATTGAGGGGCATGTGGCTGAATTGATTCTGGTGATTTGAAAAGCCTGTGTAGCCAGAATCTGTCCGGGGTGAATGGGAGTAAGGTGTCATACAGGAGGACGTATCTCGTGGCAGCATGCAGGACGTAACCACAGAACCACTGGCCGCATTCCCTGCCCACAGATTGTTCTGAATCTGGAACATATAAAATGAATACAATTAAACTTAGATAGTTCATCTTTTGTTTTCTGCAATGCTTGGTTTGCTTTACTTCACACATAATTAGTTCTCCTCTGAAACAAGCAAGAAGTATTTAACAAGTTCTCTGCAACCATACTAGAAAATTGTGTGAAGTGATCTCATGAGTCAAAATATGAGATTGCTCACTTAAGAGCGAGGGCTGATGAGTCATGTTCCTTGCTTTGTCATCCATTTGTTCTGTAGCTCCATATATGATGTCTAGTGTTGAACCTCAGAGTGCCATAAGCCCAGATAGACAAGAAAATAAATGGAAACACACAACTGACATCAGAGAAAAGGTGTCAAAAGAGTGTACAAGAACATAGATTGTTTTCAACATAAATGCTTCTCCTCATTAGAAAAGGGCGAACAAAAGAAACCAATTCAGATTTCTCAAGCAACAAAGCCCAACAAGTATTTGGCAAATTTAATAATGAGAAGTCTTGCGTAATTACTTTAAAACAAATGAAACCCTAAAACACAGGAATTACTAATAATACATTCAAGACCTTGTCTTAAATTTGTTTCAAAGATAGATTTGAGATAAAATTTCTTTTCTAGATTTTTTATGTGAAATTATAGTTTGAGGGCATTTCTGTTACAGTATTCAGCCTTAAGCTGCACTGCCCATCCCTGGAAAACATTGCATGACAGACTAGGAAACAAACTTTGTGGTTACCAGCAATGTGTGGAGCGACCATGTATTCAAGCTTTGATGTATAATCCTTTCTATACTTGGCAGTCACTTAAAGCTTCATTCTGAGTCTCAGGCCTTCTACCATCTATGTATAGATGCTATTTATGGATAGGTATTTTTCACTTGTTTGTTACTAGATGAACAGACAGGAAGATTTTAAAGACCTAAGACAAGTCAGCTCTTGTTATCTCAGACTGCATGGTCTTTCATTCCTGCTGTAGTCACTTTGATTTGAACAAACTTCACACTCAGGAACCACCCTTCTGTTTTTCCAAACTCTCTACTCTCTCTCTATCAGTACTACATGAATATGATATAATTTCTGACATACCCAGGCTTCCTCGGTCATTCCTCATTTGCACACACCATTAAACAATATACAGCTCTATATGTCTTCCCCACTTTTACCTATATATCTTTCCTGATGGCTGACTTTTTTTTTTTTTTAATGTACAAATAACACCAGGCAAGGCATTTTTAGCCCCCATTCACAGTACAGATCTTGTCAGCCAGTAACTATATCCTTTCCTATTTGTTTTCTTTTTCTAAATTTGTCTTCACTCTAAACATCTGTTGTCTGTTCAGTGTATCCTTGCCCTGATGCACTGTGATTGAGCCCACGTGTCTTTGGTCTCTGCTATATGTTGGAGCAACTCAATTACTCTTCAGTTAGCACTGAAAAGTGAATTCCCACTTCAAACTTAATATTACATTCACATTCCAAATCCATAGACAAAGGAATTTTGACTTTAAGATAGAAAGGTTATCTCTCTAGCTGAGTGATATTTTCCTGTCAAAGTAGAGGTCAGGGGAAGTAATGAATTATGACAGACACACACATATGCACACACAGAATGAAAACATGTTTCTAAGGCTGATGAGTTGTGTTTTCTCCCATTGTCCTATCATTTTACAACAGCACATACCAAACCACCAACAAGCTAAAGCGATAAATTATGGTTCACTGAACTCATCTAGCTGAGATCTAGTGCAGATAGGAAGGATGAAATGGCCTTATTTTAAAAGTTAATATTTTAAACAGTTGTATTAGCAAGGTCATCAGGAGCTGACAAACTAATCTGGGCTCCTTGGGAATTCCAGCAGGAAAAAAAAAAATCCAATAGATGCTCCATTTTGGTTTTCTGTGAAAGCCTGGGGGCAAATCATGAAACACATCCCCCCAAACTCGGGGTCTGCTCAGCTTGTTTACACAGACATGCATGAGTGCAGTTATAGCTCCATACTGTAGTGGTTTTAATTCACCAATCTGAGATTTCCTGGCCAATGGACGGGACACTCATGGATGTGCCTTTCCACACACACATAAACCCACATGGCTGGGCACACCTGAGGCTTCTGCTCCTGCATGTTTTAGGGGGTCTGCTGGGAGGCAATGGAGGGAGTAAAGAGTCTGAGGAAGGATATGGAAGACCTTTCATCCTTCTTGTGAACCTCCTGAAGTCTATATGAGGAAATCCAAAAAAAGTTTCAGAACTTTCCAGTTGCCTCCTCCCATAATCACTTTTCAGAAGACTCAAACAACAGCCCATGGGAGACTCTCTAGTTTGATATGATTCCCATCTGCCTTATTACTCCTTAATTAGCCGACCTGAGCCAGTTTTGACTTATAATCAGACAAATTTCCCGAGAGAAATGAGTTAATCTACACAGCGTCTAATACATGAGCTGTTTCTGAAGGAGCTCATAATCTCCAAAGCTAACTTTCATGCAACAAAGTCTTTTTTATCTGACTTACTGAAATTTCTTTCTAAGAAATGCTATACCAAATGCTGCAGTCACCCAGGCAGCACAGATATAATTATGGGAGGAATTAAAAAAAATTAAATACAAACATGAACAAGTTTGCTTTTAATACAGTCATGATGGGAAGTCTTCAAAAGGTTCAGAGGCTCAGCTAGAAAGTGCCCAATAACCTATGTGGTCTGGAGGAATCACAAAATCACTCTTTCTTCCCATACTTCGAGTAGTTTGGTTTGCAGTAAACTAAGTTTAGTACCACCAATTTTACTGATATTTTTATCCTAGACAAATCTCTTTCAATTTAGGTTCAGTGAGATTGCACAGGTGTAAATGAGAACAGAATTCAGCTGCAAATCCTAAAATACGCCAATGTTTTTTCAAGGAAATATGTGAACAAGCTATTAATTTCTAAAACTTTTAAAGGAGTACCCTAAGTTTCTTCCTTAGAGAAAGGAATCCAAATTACTAAACTTATAACTTCAGGAATGCCACAAGATTCAGGAAAGCTTTACATCTTCTCTCATGAGGTAGTTATGCTTTCCAAAACAATGTTTCAGTCATATCAATTTTCTATTCATTTTAGTTGGTTGAGTGACTTCACATTTGGTATTAAATTTTAATTTCTTTACAAGGATTTATAACATAAATATCTTGTAGTGAAATTTAGGTGCAGAAGGTATTCCTGTATTAAAAATAAATACAGTAACGTTTTACAATAAGTCAAAATGATCAGACCTTCTTCTGGTATGTTAGAAGGAAAAGCAACATTATGTACATGAATTTAAAGAAAATATTTTTCCTCTTAAAATCTTGTGTGATCCATGAACTATATAAAAGGCAATTCAGAGACTGTGAATGAGGCCATACATACAGCACATCTCTGGTTTCTGTTAACATCACAAACAACATGAGCTTTGCTCTTGTGGTTACCATGAAATTACCAGAGCCCTTCAGTATATTTACCTACAGTATGTTTTATACACACATACACATGCACACACCCCCTTCCTGATAGAAAAAGAAATAGGATTTCATAGCTGTGACAAGAACATAACTGGAGAATTATGGTTGTTAACATGGTTATGATATAATTTCCTAGGCACATGACTTTCTGTTAGTCACTGCAGAGGAAAGTGAGCTGAGGTAACTGGTCATCCCACTTGGTGTCATTGTTTTTTTTCTGTTAAACGTTCAACTCCCTGAGCTTCAGCCTTTTTATATGGCACCTGGAGAAATATCAAATTTTTCTGCGTGTTTTACTATCACTTCCCTAGCTTTATTCTTCCATCTCCAAACTCGACTCGTTATTTCAGTCACCTGCCTATCCAGACTAGAGACTGTCTCTAGCAGACACCCCTGTGAGCATACACAGCTTCTATTTGAGTGCCCTTGTTTTAGTGCTTCATATGGGAAACAAAATACTAATCTCTTTTAAGATCTCTAGATATCAAGTGACGTTATTGTTATATTACATAATAGATGTTATATGTGCTGAATGCTATTATACTTACTGTAGAAAGTAATTGGAAACTACACATTTATTCTGTGAAAAAAAGAGTGACACTAAAACAAGAGTTAAGAATTTATGTAATTATAGAAAACATGTGAATGTCAGACTGATTTACTAAAACTTTTGTCACTGGTCTCCTTGCACTGCCAGAAAACATTAAATATGTGCTAGCACAAGGAGCTACTTTTGGGGGATTAAATAGCTGTTAAACTGCTCAAAACTACTAGTTCACCACTTGTATCTATTGTTGATCTAGTCCATCAGCACAATTAATTTGGTCTGTAACTTCCCACTTTTTTTTTCTGGGTGCCTCTTTAGAACATCCAAAATTCTAGTAGAAATTTGCCTGTACTTCCCAAGCTTGTAGATTCCCAGAATAATTTAAACAGATAAGAGCCTCTGGGATTATTTTTCTAAACCCTTGCTTGCAGCTACTCTTGAATTTAGATAGGGTTACTCAAGCCCCATCCAGACATGTTTTGAGTCTCTCCAGCTGCAGGGGTTCATTAATTTCTAAGTGCAACTTGTCCCAGTGCTTCACCTCTCTCACTGTATTTTTACATTTATATCTAGACAGAACACTTCTCAGTGTTTAATTTGTGATCATTTTGTAGGAGCTGTTGGACAAGTGCACATTTGAAGATCACCTGTACCGCATTGGGCTCATGTCTGAGAGAGATGCAGCACACAATTTTCAGATATAAATTAAATGCTAATTAGCACATGTTAGTGAGAGCTTTAATGATACAGATTTAAAATATGTGATAGACGCCTTCAGTCCACATTTGGCTTACAGATGGTGAACAAAATAAGAATCTGACCACTAGATTCCACACTTAAACAAGTTTGTTAAGCTTCAAAATAATGTAGGATTTGAAAAGTCATCAAGCTTTCATTCTTGTATGAGATGTTTTATAAACTGTAAATTCTCCCTACTGCAATCTAGAGGCCAGTTACCATATGGATTAATTGCATTTCAACTCTATGATACAGTTTAAGACAATATTTCATACTATGAAAAATACTATTAAAAATTATGTATATCTTGGAAGAAAAAAAAAAGAAGAATTTTCCATATAATTAAACCCCAGCAAAGCCACTCACACTTAAAGAAATACATGTTTCACAAAAAAACCCCACATAGCAACAAACTGAATGAGTATGAGAAGGACCACATACAGTGGTGGTTTATTACTTTATTACCAGGAAAAAAGAAAAGTACAGTGCATAAGCTACTTAGTATGGAACAGCCACCACCCAGAAAGATTAGAAGTGTCACTTCATTCTTGTTGGAAGATCAGCCACAGCAAGGCAAGTGAGCACACATGCAGCAAGACACACACCATGCAGGTGGTGGCTCAGCCTGGGCTCCATGCTGCCCCAGCTAGACAGCATGAGTGTGTGATAAAACTTCTTTGAAGCTAGCTCAGATATGTCTGCCACATCTACTCATACTTAATCAGTGTACCCATAGCCTTAATGAACCATTGTGATTAACTGTCATTTATATGTCTACTACAGTTAAAAGAAATTTTAAGTCATATAACATGTGGTGTCTAATACATTCCATATGAACGCTTAATTGGAGCATGTAACTTTGATTATTGCTAATGAGGATTAGCCATATGTACTGAGGCTAGAGCAAACTATAATGATGATCCAAGGACTTAACACATGTATGCCGATACCACTTCTACACTCTTTGACTGCCAACATCATGTGATGCCATGCTGTTCAACATATTAATTTGATTTATCTTTCTGGTGGATGGAATGCAAACTTCAGCCTCTTCCTTCTATTTCTGAGACTTTCCTTTCTTTATACGCCTTCTATATCATTCCTATTCCCATACTTTTGAAAATCTTTTGTTGTCTTAGGATTCCCACCTGCACTAGGTTGGGTTTTTCCGACTAAAACAAAAAATTAAATTCTGTCCTACCCAAGTTTGCCTGCATTTTCAAGAAAATTTTTAAAACACTCAAACATTTTATATGTGATATTAAGAGGGAAGGTAGAGTGGTGTGACAAAATTAATCCTTTTTAAAAAGCTTCGAAGAAAAAATACAACAAATGAACATAATTCAAAGAACAAGAAGGAGGAAAGATGCAAAGGAAGTAAAGAGCCTAGGTGAGAGAAAAATTTTGACCTTTTTATCTGCTTTTCAATGATTAAATGTTTATTTGCATACTGATGCATTTTTTTATAAAGATAACATCTTTATCAATTTGATTCATACAGGGAAAGCTGGAAGTCTGAGTGATTATAGTATAGGCTCTTGTGTGCGTAAATAAGGAGGGGGTAAAATGAAAATTTGTCTCAGGTTTTCTTGTTAGTTCTCATAGCTAATCATCAAATCTGATGAGAAAAAACACCCTTTGTACCCTTTCCACTAACAAGGGTGTCAAAAGGAGTCAGATAAAGACAAATAAGGTAAGAGAAGAACAAAGCTGAAGAGCTTTTTATTGTTCATTTTTCAACGTATCATTTCTACATCTGTGTAAGATAACTACAGATGACTGCAGCTGAGCCAAGTATCAGAATAAAAAAAAATATTTAGAGATCATCTTACCTATTTTACACCAATGTGTTAGGAATAAAAAATTTAATTGTTCAGATTTTTGACAGCTGTAAAGGGAACACATGTCTGGAATAAAAGTCCCTTTGGTTAAGTTTGCTAATTACAAATGTCTTACACTTATCTGACCACGGCTGACTAAAATGAAGGACGGATCCTTCTTTTAAATCCTGCTCATCAACACTTCAAGAGTGCCTCCAATACCCAGAGACATATTTAATAACACTGTACACTGTACTTAAGTGACCAAATTAAGTATGGCTTGTTTACTAACATTCACTCCAGTGAAACAAAGTAAACTTCCTCATTCATTTCCCCACTGCTGTTAAGATGTTCCACCCTCACTTTCACATCATCAGAAGGATATTGCTAGTTAAGCTAAAACTGTCTAGGATATGTGTTTTCCTGAGTACACTTAAGGTGAGTTGGACTACAATGTGTTGCATCTGCAAGACAATCTTGAAATTCAAACACTAAAACTAATGAAACTGAGAACTTTTACCAAAATGAATGAAAATCACTGCACATAAAATTTTCCAAGAAAAACTTGATTTTTAGCATATTGTTGTTAAAGCCTTGAAAAAAACATCTGAATAGCAGACAATTGTTCTATAATATTGTACAAATTGCCCTCCTCTGTAACCCAGGTTTGACAGTATAATTAATGGAAAATATATGCATGCAGAATTTGGCCAGTTTAGAAGATATTCAATTTCTTGGCAGGTAAACGAGCAATTGTTAAAAAACAATCTAAAGTCAATATGCTGTAAAAATAATTAAGGTTAGATGGAAAGAGCAATGCAAAGAATTATGATCTACAAAAATATCTAAATTTTTATTATTGTGAAGATAAAGATGCGGAATTTAATAGCAAAGTTAGACTGGATTATAGAGACAGGTGTTGGACCAGACCACCTTCAGACATCACTTCAAACCTCAACTTTTTTCTGATTCAGAGCCAACCTTCTGTCTGAAATGAGTTGAAAAATTCATTTTCTCACTGGAATAACCTTTCAGGTTTATTAACACAATGCATAGCAGCATTATGTTCTTAATTTGTATTTGATGAAGATAATTGCTGAAGAGACTAAGCAGAAGTCTCCACGACACCCTCTGTTGACTGCAAGAGACTGATGCTTCTGCTGGAACGACACATAGATGTGTTTTCTCAACATAGCCATGGTTGTACTCAAAACAGAAAATCTGCAGGCTGCAAATCCTTATAATGCACAACAGAAACTCATACTTGTTCCTGCTCATTCTGCCATAAAGCTGCAAACTTCTCAGCTTGATTTCATCATTTTTCAACTTTCAACCATTTTTTCCCGCAACAGAGAGTCTGTTTCTTACCCTGTTGATTCTTAAATAAGCTCTAGTGATCCGTGCTCCAAAATCCACAAGAAACACTATTTATTTAAAAATATGACAAAGTTTGTCTAATATTTTTCTATTTCATTGTCACAAGAGAAGTGCCTGTGGTGGTGATGGTGGTATGAGAATTAAAGTGAAGGAAAAAAGGATATTTGTTTAATTTTCTTACATTAACTACAATGAAATAAAGGAATTGTTGGGGAAATCAATTTATAACATTAAAATGAAACATATTTAAATACCTTTCCTGTCTGACTTGCAGGATAAATTGATGAATTTATAGCAAGTCAGGCACAGTATATTTATTTTCCGTAAGTGAAACACTTAATGGACATCTAGTTCAAAAGATTTTAATGCAATGATGTTAGTAGTCGTGTTTTTAAAACAGATTTTCATTGCCTCAGGCATTCTCACTGGAAATGTTATATAAATAATAGAGATGTTATTTTACCGAAGGAGAGGATTTCAGAATGTGAAAATAAGGATTACCAGCAGGTTAGCAAGAACACAATTTTTTATTAAATGCTCTGTGATAATTGCCTGGATACCTACTCATATACAGAAAAGTAGCCAACTTTTTCTCTGAGGAGTGGGCTGCCTTGTTTTTATCATGTAGCCAAGCTGTGCATTCAAGCACTCAGCTGAAACAGCCAATGCAAAGTACAGAAGTAGCAGCACAAGGCAGCTGTGACCAGGCTCATGCAGGTGACCAGGCTTGATTACACGTTTGTGCCTCTCTGTTTGCCTGCAGTCTGTTAGTCTGTGGTTGTAGGTGAGCATTAGTGTTTGTGAATGAGTACACACTTTGTATTTTTACACATAATCTACACATAATCTATGATTATGGGACCAGCATTTGCATTTAATTCTCTGTTTTTAAGAATCTAACTAGTGATTGAAATATTTTTCAGGCTGAAGCTTAGCTGTATGTCATATGTCTAGCAGATATTTTTTGACCAAAATATAAACAGAAATGCAGTGATTTAGTCATTTTCACAATCTAAAAGTATAGAATAGATAATTTGTTGGGTTAGAATTTTATAGAAAATTTTATCATATAGTTTAAAAATGTGGGATTTTTGAAAAACATTAATTTTAGGACAACAATTTTAAGTGTTTACCAATTACTTACATTATTCCATTATCTTATACTAATGAAACTTTTGTTGCTTAGGAAAATGTGTAGATGGAATCCTACTAAAAATACAAGATAAGTTAGCAGACACAAATTTAGTCTAGAAATCCCAGTTTCAGCACTGTTCCTTGTATCACTTGTTGCTACCAGGAAGTCAGAAAGACCTTCAAAGGAGAGTGGACCACCTTGAATGAGATCTCTGAGTGAATGCATATCTATGTCTTCGTGAATCCGCCTGGGGCTACCTAAGATTGTGTCCACCTACCTAAACACAGTCATGCAGCAGTTGCTAATGCAATCTGGGTTATTGCCCTGCTACATTTTAAAATAAAACTGGACAGACTTACAAGTGCCACCACAGCTGAAATGGTGGTGTCCACGTTCTGAGCTGCTGGAACACAAGCCAGCTCTGGCCCAGGCACCAAACCTAGTATTACACCACCTCTTCAGAGATAAAGCACGTTAAACTGAGTAGGTGACACATGAGCCAAAGACCCCTGGTTCATAGCTAACCACAGTCACAGAATCATAGAATCACTAAGGTTGTAAAAGACCTCCAAGATCTTCAGGTCCAACATTTGACCAAACACTGCCATGCCAACTAAAGCATAGCACTAATTGCTATTTCCAGTCAATTCTTGAACACTTCCAGGGATGGTGACTCCACCACTCCAATGCTTAATCACCATTTCAGGGGAAAAGTTCTTCCTGACATCTGACCTGAACCTCCCCCGGCTCAGCTTGAGGTTGTGTCCTCCTGACCTGTCACTTGTTCCCTGGGAGGAGAGACCAAGGCCCATCTAGCTACAATCTCATTTCATGCAGCTGTAGAGAGTGTTAAGGTTTCCCCTGTACCTCCTTTTCTCCAGGCAAAAAAGCCCAGCTCCCTCAGCTGCTCCTCATATTACTTGTGCTTCAGTCCCTCAATGTCCTTCTCGTAGTGATGGGCCCAGAACTGGATGCAGGATTTGAAGTGTGGCCTCACCGGTGCCAAGCACAGAGGGACAATCACAGCCCTGGTCCTGTGCCACAGGCCAGGATGCCATTGGGCTTCTTGGCCACCTGGGCACACGCTGGCTCAAGTTCGGGTGCAGTCAACAAGCACACACGAGCCCTTGTCTGCTGGGTCCATTTTCAGCCACTCTTCCCTGAACCTGAGGAACTCTTCATTCAGCCAATTAAGAGCACGACCAAAGCAAGCTCACATAGAATATGAGCATATTCTTAAGGCTGGCAGAGACCCCGCAACCTAATGAAGCCGAACAGCACTAGAACACCAGTAGTGGAAGGGAACCATGCAAGATTTTTTTGCTTTGCAAGGTTCTTTTTTTTAATTAATTATGTGGTAAAAACAATGTGAAGTCAGAGACATGGAAAAAATGGCTCCAGAACAAAAATATTCAATGTGCTAAAACAAGCAAAGAGACAAACAAAAGCAAAGAGTGAGGCAAAGCAGTAAACCAAAGGACTGGAGAACAGAGACAGAAGATTACAACCTTATTACGCAGTATACCTTACTATTTACTAATAGGGAACTGAAAAAGAAAAAAAAACAAATTAAACCAACTGCAACTGTTTGAGAGTGCTGTCCTCTCCCTCTGCCTCTCCCCCCTGCCCCAGCAATATACATTCAGTTCTGATTCTACATGGCTATATTACGGTTTCACGCTAGTAGGAGACTTGTTCTATTTAATGGCCTTTTGAGATCCATAAAGAAATTATGCATATTTAACACATCAAAAGGAAGCTCTCTAGAGATCAGATAGCTTATACCTCATCTTAGCAAAGTATACAAAACCAGAGCTGTTAAGACAGCTGCCAAATGTAGAACCAAAGTACTGCTTGGTCATTGCCATACCTGAGGGTAGCTGTCAGTTCTTGGAAGAACAGATATATCATAGGTGGCAGCAAAGTGGCTCTTAGCTTGCTGGATCTGACCATAGCGTTCTCTTTTTCTCCATTTTGCTCTTCGATTCTGGAACCAAACCTACAGTATACAAGGAAAGAGTCATCAGGGTAAACAAAATTATATATTGTGCAAGGAGTTTTAAGAAAATAAGAGATTTTGGACAGTGGCTTTGAAAATTTCTGTTTATTTACAAAGCAGAAGTTCTTCACCTAAAAATTAATTTCTTACTGTTTCAATCTTGTAAATTTCACACCTGCTTAATTTATTGCTGGCTATTTTAATCGTGCATATTGTTTCATTTATGTTATCTAAAGAAACAAACAACCTGAAAAAGATCAGTCTTAGGAAGTAAAGAAACATTCTCTTAAATTCCCATGCCCACTGACTTGCTATGACTACCCATAATCTGCCTCCTAGAGGTGCCCAAAATCTTTATCAAGTGCAGTAATAAAAAGGCAGGAAAAATTGGCACAGTAGTCAGCACAGCAGGAAAGGTTCCTATAAGGAAGGCTAAAAGGCCAGGAAGATAATAAAAAGTCACCATGTCACAGGCAGTTTTTGAACGGTTGTGAATTTTTTTTTACATTGGTGTTAGGTGAAATCTGTTTCTTATAAAGGAAGACAAAAAAATTGCACTTTAGACTATGGAATAATTTAGATTTTTTGCTTAAATTTCTTTATACTCTTTGGTCTGTTCTGTAATATTTTGAGTGTCAAGTATTATATCAAAACCCCATTATATGCCCATTTCTTTCTGTTACTGAAACCTGGCATTGTCCCATGGTACCTTAATAATTTATTTTTATCTTTAAGTTTAGTTTGGACTGGTTTGGAATCATCCTGATGAATAAAGAAGATTGTTAAGAAAAGTAGCACTGTGTAAGAGTAATATCCAAGTAGTCATTATTGTTCTGGTGTAAGCGATTTCACTGAGACTTTTTTAAGAACTCACACTTTTAACTGAACCATTATTTTTTTAAAGGAAACAATGGCATTGGTTAGTTGTCTTGCTAAATTGATCATTAATTCATTTTGATATGTACATACATGAATGGTGTTTTTTTAATAGATACTTCCTTTTTGTAGATACTTAAGGGATATTTTCTGGTTCTATATTGTGGGATATTTAAAATAACACTGTTTGGTTTATAATTTTATTCTTGCATTGATCTTTGGAGAACTAAACTGTCTTTTGATATTGCTTGAGCAACCAAAGTATAGTTTTGCTCATTTTGATTTCCAAGGACCTGCGGCAGATGTAGTACGTGCAATCTTTTAAAAGATTCAGCAACCAAAGCAAGGCTCATGAATATAACTCCTCATATATTGTTATGGACCTTGGTGGTAAATTTGTGTTATTTATGATGCCTGAGGTTCAGCAAAAAGAAAAGGGAAGGCAAAAAAACTCTCCTATCTCCACAGGAGGCATCAAGGACACGATAAGGAAATTTATTCATGAAGTTCTTTCCTTGGAAAAAGACCTTGACAATTTTCTTAAAATGGATACCAATTACTGGACTGACATGCAGCAGGAAAGAGAACAACTTAGATAAATTAGGTTCAGGTTGGCTCTCTCTGCATGTGCGCAGGACAAATATTAAATTGGATGTTGATGAAATGGTGGTGAAGGGAACTGTGGGTAAGGTATCCAGCTGATCACTCTGCTACACTAAATCAAACAATTTGCTTGAATTCATAGAACTAAATGAGAAAAGGCACATATTTTTTTTCTTTGACAATCCCCCAAAATGTTTCTGTTTACACCACTTTACTAGAAACTTACTCTTGGCAGAGATAAAGTAACCATTTGCCTCCACAAAGCAATGCAGAAATCTGCTGCTTGTTATCCTTGAATTGCCAGATGCTTGCCTTTAATGACGTAAGGCCTTGCAAATTGCTTAATCTTGTGATGGAATACTCTTGCTACTCTTGATAGAAATGATCAACATGTCCTTTCATATTTAGCGCATGAGAAATGCAAGTAATCTTTTAAGAAAGGTAAGAATATATTTTAATGAAATAAATACTCTGTGAGAGTCTGATATAGACATATATTTTTCATTTACTGTCTTCCTTTTAATACTTTTACCATTGAAGCCTCTAAATCTTAGAAAAAAAGTGATAAAAAGTCAGATGACACACTTTAGTTCAATTTTCCCCTCCCTGTTCTCACTATTAATTTGTTCTTGAAGTAGTTCTCCTTATTCCAGAATTACTCATTTCTTAAAACAGTGTTTTAACATTATGCTGCTTTCATGTTTTTAAGTCAAGGCTTAATCCAAATGAATGGAACTGATACTTGGAAAGTTTCATCAAATTCAAGAAAGGGATTGTGCAGAATCTAAAGAGTTAAAAGCCACCGAAACAAATTCCACCAGCATTGCTGATATCACATCGATGTAACTGAACACAGTTTTGGACTCTATTTTCTGATGACAATGGCAAATGTGATGCCTGCTTGAATAGACGTGAAATGAACACTTCTTTATAAAATTAATTAGCTGACTTTCTTTCCGAAAGTGTTTCTGATTTAATTTCAGTTTGTATGCATGTGCACTGACGTCTATTTCTTTATATGCATGTGTGAGTATGTGTTTAATTACAAGTTGTGAAGTTGTTATCATATTCAAGTCACTAAATCAAAAAAATTAATCTCAGTCTGTAACAATCAACAGGACTGTTATTCTCTAAATTGAAATAATGGTTATTGCCAGAACAGGGAAGATATCTAAAATTAAGATAAGCTTGTAAAATGTGACTCACACCTTTTCCTAACAGAAGACCTCTAAACAAGGGAAAGGCTGAATTTCCTGGAAATTTATCTTCTATTCTCACCATAAGAGAGAAGCCATAAATATTATTGAGATTACTATATGAGCACATACTGAATGAATCATATTTGTACGCAGTTATGATACTCAAATAATGTACTAAGTGGTCACCAGTATGTTTCGTTCCAAAAACTAGAATAACATTATTCATCAGTTATGAATGTTTAAAAACCAGAAATTGTACCTCCTAATTCTAAGATCATTCCATGCAGAAAAGATGAAAGGATTATGTCCTTGTTTTATAGAGGCACAAAACACACACATACACATATCTATGTAAATATAGGTGCATATATATAAATATATTTACACACATTTATGTATGTGCAGATTCACTGCACACTCTTTGGATAGAAACAAGGAATTTGGTTGCTTTATAGACTGTAATTTTCATGCCATAACACACACAGAATCCTCTACATCTGAGTTCTGCATTGTCATCAGTCCGAACTACATGCAGCAAGTCTTTAGTGGGATCTCTACACGTAACAATTTATGCTTTCACTGCCTAGAATTCTACAAGAGATCAAGACAGATTTACTATTGATGTTGTTTTCTCATCCTTTAAACAAGTGTTCAGACCTTCAACACAAGCTATTTTAAAAAATAACAAGTTATTTTAGCACTACAGCATAACAGCTCATGTCTGTAAAGAAATGAGGCAAAATGAGCTGTTTACTTTAGCTTTACAGGCTTTTGTACAATCCCCAAGACTGTAATTTACTCATTCCTACCATGCACAATTTGTCACAGAAATCTGGTTCCTACCTGGACTCTGGCCTCAGTGAGCTCTGTTCTCAGAGCTAGCTGTTCCCTGACATAGACATCGGGGTAGTGAGTTTTCTGGAACACTTTCTCCAGTTCCTCCAGCTGCAAACTGGTGAAAGTTGTTCTGTGTCTCCTCTTCTTACTGCTGGAGACATTGCTGTCACACTTTTCACCAAGTTCATCCAGGTCCCCCTTCTCCTGCAGCCCTTTCACTGGAGACATCCTGAGATTGTTGCAATTGTCCATGGGCCTGCTCAGCTCTGTGTGAAGAGGCTGTCCTTCCACTTTAGTAATCCCGTAGTTCACTGTGTACAAGGTGGGTTAACAGCTGGTTAGTAAATGATCGCGGGGGAGGAGAGGTGTTTAGATTCAGGAGTTTATATAAAACAGTTTCACAGGTAACAAGATTCCATCGTGGAAGTGTTATTTCTATGGGAGCTCATTGAAGAGGAATTTGAAATATTAACTAAAGATAGAACAAAAATGCTGAATCACACTGAATTTTAACTGAGAATTATATCTGAACTAATCGTCTGAAAACTTAAGGAGTAAGGAGACAGCAAGAGACTTGAATATTTTCACTCTGCCGCTACTGCTGCTAAAGTAGTTAACAATCCATGAAATCAGCATCAGCTAGAGTTGTACAGATAAGGAATCTTAGCACAAAACAGATTTTCATAGATGAGGCACAAAGCTATTGGCAAATGTGCCTTTAAACTTGGAAGCAAATGTAAAAACTTCTATTTCTATGAAAATACAAACTAACAGTGAAGTAAATTTAATAGCTGTAAACTGATAAATCAAGAAGCAAATGAAATCAAAAATTAAATTCACTTTTAAAATTCAATAAATTCCATATATCTTCTTTTGGATTTGTGAAGTGGAATTATTTCCAGTGAGGTTTGTTATGGTTACAAAATACAGGGCATTACTGCAAAATGTTAACTTGTTAAAAGTCATTGTTTCATATACTTTGTAAAAAGATTGCAGGAACTATTTGTCTTTAGGTAAAACTTGAGTGGTAGAGATAAGAAATATTCCGCAGCAGATTCTTAATAAGAAATGAAACCATTTCTTACTTTTCAATATTTTTACTTATCACACATCACTGGAAAAGTAATGAGAGAAGTTAAATAATTCAAAAAATTTTTTTTATTTCTAAGGAAAAGGTGGGAAAAAAGATTCAAACTCTATAGAAATTAAAACTTATAAACATGCTATGCAACATAATAAACTGACTTTGATATTTTCTCACGTTATCGGTAGTTTCTTTCAGTTCGAGCTGATTGTAATGAAACACAATTTTTAGATACTTACCATCAACACATACATAGATAGGAAATGCCCCAAAGCCCTCGAGGCACACAATAAATTAGCTAATTGAGAAAAATTCCAATGTATAAATCAATTTTATATAGGTTTTTCTTTTTAAATTACGCTTGAAGAAAACTATCAATATATCTTACATTTTTTTTTTTGTACAAATAAAAGAACTTTCTCGAAAAAACAATATATACTTCAATGACTACATGAAGTCAAAAAGCATATTATATTGTTAGTCTTATTGCAGCTGATCTTAACCATGTTTTCCAATTTTTATAGAAAATTATTTTAAATTTTCTTTTTCTGTAGCGATTTTCATCACTGGAATAATGAGAAAGATTTTGAATGTTTTAAAAAGAAAATACTCCCCATTGTCCTTGCTCATAAACTAGAAACTTTTAATACTTAATAACATGTTTAACACTATTCTTTGGATGACCGACGTGGTTTTCGGAAGAATCACCTTTACGCATCATTTGGTAACACGGCAAAGAGCCCGGCTACCGTGGCAGGACGATATTTGCGGGAAGCAAAGATGACCAAGCGACCTTGCGTTCGCTGCCTGGACCGGGAGAGCGGCCGTGCCCGGGTCCCTCTGGTCCCGGCCCCGGCGATGCTTTTCCCGGCAGTTTGCCGGGTGCAAACGCCGCGGCTCGCAGCGGGGGCGGCCGGGGGCCGGTCAGGGGGTTCCGGGGCTGGCCGGGGTGAGCCGGGAGGCAGCGGGGGCGGCCGTGCCCCGCACACCCTCCGGGAGCCGCCGGGGGCCGCCGGCCGCTCGGACCCGCGGGCGGGCTGCCCCGGGCCGGGCGGGCGGTGCCGGCGAGCCGGAGCCGCGCTCTCGGGCAGCCCGGACCCGGCCGGGAAAGGTGGGGAAGGCAGGAGCTGAAGGGCTGCACTGGAAGGAAAAGAGCTCTTCAAAGCAGGCGCTTGCCTTCTCCCGGAATTTTTTATAACAGTAGTAGTAGTAGTATTATAACAGTAGCATTGTTACTATTATTGTTATTTTACTACGACCTGACAGCCCCTCGCATGCCCACATCCGAAGGCTGCACAGCTGCCTTTGGTCTCCCTGGGCGGGAGAATCCGTGCCCTCCCCCGCACATCTCCAGGACGGCGAATAACCCTGGGATGACGACTCACCGTTGTTGTCCTGGCAGGGTGATGTCCTCTCCAGCCTCACATGATGCTCAGCTCTTTGCAGAGGGTTGAAGGCCTGTACGCATTTGCTGCCTGACGTTTTGCTATAAAAGGACTCATTGTCCAAAGTTTCCATAACGTGCTCCAAACTGCCTCCTGCTCCCATATAAAAGTCACTGTTCTTGCTCGGCTGGCTCTTCAGGGCAAACTTCTCGCTCAGAAAATCCATAATCATCTAAGGCTGCTTGAGACAGCGGCTGGACTGTGAGCAAGGGAGGGAGAGCGAGTGGATGGGAGGGAAGGAAGGAGGGAGGAAGAGGCGTTCAGTGCTTAGAGAGCTGTTTTGCCTCTGAGCCTTTGATTTGTCTTGTCTTGAAAGGGGAGCCCGAAGTTCCTCTTATATCTTGAAGCTCAGCAGGGCTTCTTGTGCAACCTCCCATTTCTAATGAATATGAAAATAAGCAAGCAGTCTAACTCCACCCCAGGTCCCCCAAGACCTAATCCCAACACAGGAGGGAGTTCCAGGCCCGTTTTCGACAGACAGATCTGTTTCAGACAGACACACACAAGCATTTGGGGAGGGTGAGGGGAGAAAGGGAGGGAGGGAGTGGAGGGAGGACAAATAAAAAGGACATTTCCCCTCTGCAACCTATTCTCATTTCTCCAGGGATCTTGGAAAGAGTAATCCCTCGCTTCCCTCCCTCTCCCCGCAGCTCCCTGAGAGGCTTAGAGCGAGGTAATTTCAGGGGCACATACCCTCAAGTAAAGGATCTTCTTTAATCGATTTGACTGATACGTCGGTAGCTGTAGTCCTGTTCTCTGAAGCTGTAAAATTAAGAACCGGTGTTCCTTCTTTATTAATCAGCTCAGAAGTTTTGTTCTAAACAGTGGAAGAAATATTACAGGCAGTTGTTTGTGTAGAGGGAATGGAAAATAGAGAAACTTAAAACTAGAACTCTCTCACATCAGAAACGGGCCTAAAAGAGAATTTGTCTGCTGTGAAACAGATCTCAACCAGTCTGCCTCTGTGTGCGTGTGTTTGGAGCTGGGGAGCTGTGTGTGTCTGTGCAAAGTGGTTAAAACGGACCTTTATTTTAAATCTCCTGAAATATTAGCATTAAAGAAACAATATTGTTTCTAAATGAAAGTGGGGGGGTTTTTTGTTTTTTTTTTCTTTTTTTTTTAAGTCTTCGGTAGTAAAAAGAAATGAGCCATATACGCATGCATTCCTATGGATATTGGGAATGCGGGTGGTTTTCGCCGAAAGTGTGAGCTTTGAAGCGTTGAATTGGTCCTTTCGCACATTGATAAAATTTACAACACAGGCGAGAGAGATAGCGGACTATTTCGAATAGGCACGAATTACGGAAAAAATCTTCCGTGCTTCCTCGTGAAAGGAGTACTCGGTGAAGTAAAGCAAACCCGAGATGGCAGTCACTCCAGATGAGGATTTCGGCACCGTGGGCCCTCGCTTGTCTTTTCTGCTGGGAGCATTTTAGAACCCGATTTGGTGGGCCTTTCCCCTGCGGAGGCGGGGAGGGGAGAAGAAGCGCGGATTTAATGAGTGGCTGAAGTATCAGTGCAACACTGGCCAGCCGCGGCTGTGGAGCTGCTTAGAGACCTTTCCTGTGAACCCAGTCAAAGGTGAAGGCCAGTTCGGGTCCAGCATATTTCCAGGCAGGCAGCTTCCCTTCCTTCTTCAGCTGGTCTCTATCTTGATATTTTCGCGGGTAGATGGATGTTTTTTTCAGCTACCACTGCCGAGTAGCTGTGGGCACCATCCGCCACACGCACAGTCTGCCCTTCCCTATCATCTGCCAGGACCGGACTGCCACCCCCACATCTCTGTCCCAGTTCCCAGCGTTATCTGCTGCCATCACCGAGCTGGGGCTGCGGGAGGCTCGGAGACCCGGCGTGACAGAGCACAGAGGTGGTGCTCGGGGACTTGGGGTGGAACGGGTTTTTTTGTGGTGTGGGGGTGTCGCTTTGGCGGGGACGGAGAGGTGGAAGCGGTTTCAGTAAGCCCCAGGGAGACGAGAAATCGAAGGGGCGCGGAGGACGAGAGGTGAGCGGCCAGGTGCGGCGTGCCCAGCTCTCTGCCTGCCCCGGGAGAGGGGCTGAAGCCTGCCCCAGGAGCCGCTCCAAGGGCTGGTCCCGTCTCCGGATTTCTCATGAAAAACGACACGTTTCCTTCTTGCACCTTCTGGAACAACGCCTGCTCCGGACCCGGGGAAATAGATCCTCTCCCTGCCCCCGCATCTCCGTGCGCTGGCACTTCGGCAGCGTGTTTATAACTGCGCCTTAAAAGCACTAAATGCCTTGGGGAAGGGAAAAAAAACAAGGGGGGGGGCACGGGGGGAAGTGAGACAGAGACAGGGAGAGAGAGGGAGAGGGAAAAAATGGAGTTCTGGATGTCTTTTAAATGAAAGACACGTGCAAAGTTTTTGCAGCCTGCAATCCACTTTTATCCCTATAAATGTCCCTCTTTAAAGACAACTGTTAAACTCCAGGAAAGCCGAGGACAAGGAGCATCTCCTACGACCGTAAAGCCCCCAAGAGTTTCCAGGGAGGCTGGAGGGAGCGCGGCTGCCTCCGCGGGGATGCTCGTGTCCCGCTGGCGGAGAGGAGCCGCGGCGGCGGCAGCGCCCGCTCCCCGCCGAGCTGCTCCGCACCCCGGCAGCCCCTCCACCCTCCCCTCCCGGGAGGATCGAGCCACCCCGGCTGAGCCGCGGGGCCGGGGAAGCGCCGGCCTCCTCTGGGGACCGTGCTGGGGACGGGCTGCGGCGTTCTCTGTGCTCTTTACCCCTGCTCCTCTGAGAAAACACGATCCTCCTGCAGCATCTTCCCCTCAGCGGGGATTCCTCTCCATTATCTCCCCGCAGAGATTAGCGCCGACATTTATATATATGTGAATATATATATTCAAAATATCTGAGTATTAAATATAGAGCGCGATACCAACTCTAACCGGGTCTTAAAATCCGTCCTTCCTTAACAGGAAATAATAAATAAATAAATAAAAATCAGAGTGATTCCACATCACCGTTAGCTCCAGGGACCAAATTCTGCTCTCATTTACCTCTGTGCAACTCAGTGGACTTCAAAGGGAAGGAGAGATGTAACCTAGGGGAGAATTGGCGCCACGTATGGCATTCGTTCTCCTTAAAAGCTTGAAAACAGAAAGCTGACTTCAGCGGGCTAAAACCATTTGAGAGGGGTTGGACAGATCCCAGGGGAGAAGGCGGCAAAGGGAAAAAAATTCTGTGCTGAGGTGAGACAGCTTTGAAAAGCACCTTTCTTCAGGGACCTACTCCCTCCGCCAGGCAGCCCCGTTATTAAGAGCGGCATGCAGATGTGCCGCTGTGTTTCCAGAGATGGAGTATCTCCCAAACCTTCTGTGAAAGGGTGTTATGTGTGATGGAGAGACGTTTCGTGACCAGAGGTGGTGTGAAGGAGCTCGCCCCTGCAGTGCATAGGAGCTCCTTGGGGGAAGCCTGTCCACTGGGACGAGCTGGGCGCGCACACGGCGGGATGCTCCGCGGTACCGGGGCTCTCCTGCGGGGACAGCAGGCTGCCTTCCCCCCGCCGTCCTGGCATTTCTTCCCTTCCTGACATCAGAAGTTACAGACCAAGCGTAGGAGCGAGGATCCCACATCAATTTCAAACGTCTCGCTGCCGAACAGTCAAAGAATTTGGGAAGAGAAATGGGCGACTGCGATTCGGACCTCCGTTTCGGGGTCTGCAGCCGCTGCTGCTGGTGCTGGCAGTTTTAGCCGAAACAGGGCTACTGCATGTTGAAGGCATCTCCTCACACCCTTGCATTTGTTTGAATAAAGTGAGAACGGCAGCAATACGGGTGACGATCTCCCTTTCAAAAGTCCGGGAATCCCTATCCCCTCTCGTCCCTCCTACTCATTTCTAATATCAGTTTTTAACTATGGATGGTAGCACAGAAAGAAGATTTTTACTTTTTAATTTTTTTTTCACACCAGCACTTCTTTTTCCTCCAGAAGAGTTAAAGCACAAAATTTATTTAAGGATTGAATGGGAGGAAATTCCTGCTACCTGTGACTCGGCTGAACGAATTTTGGGGGTACTACTCAATTCCTTCTACATACGCACACTGCAGCTGTCTGGGAGATGGAAGGTGAAGCTATGAAGATAAGGGCTGGGTATTCCCGCGGGAGGGCTGGCCCCGCAGTGAGGGGCGACTGAAGCATGGTTATAGGGGAAGAAGGGAAGCATATATGTTTTCTTGAATGGGATCAAGCACCCCAATAGCCGCCGGGGCGGAAAGGGGGGAGGGTGCGTGAAAAACGAAGAGAACTATCTTGAAAAACAGGTGCTCAAATGGTTCAGTATTTCCACAAGCCTTCTGGTTTCTTTGCTGAGGCTTTACCTAGGAGCTCATTTCATGTTCAGAAACGGCGATTTTATTGCATGAGAAGGGCATAGGCTCCAGAGAGACCCTCTGAGAAATTAGCCTCTCGATCTCTACCACTCGGTCCTGGGAACTGACCTGACGTGTGGAAGCAAAAATAGGTGTAAAAAGACACTCTGTGACACTCTCCATATCTCTCTCCCAGTGGAATGTGGCGAATTGCAAGTTACAATCCAAAACCTAGCTTGGCTGAGTAATAATTTTCCAGACATCCTGTTTGTGAGAAGAATCATGTGAAATATTCTTATTGCCAGCAAAAAGGAGTGCATTACTCTCAAAGAACACTGAAAGAAGTTGAGCTTTGCAGACTGTTGGATTTCCTCCTTTTTTATTTTTTTTTCTCTTTTTTTTTGGGGGGGGGCGGTTTTGGTTTTTTTTGTTTGTTTGTTTGTTTT